>QODF01000205.1:7055-143310 GCA_024372805.1 Oostethus manadensis | reverse complement strand
GAATAATATCCTTCATTTTCAAAACTGTTATGCTTTTACATAGAATTCAATAGATGTTAAAATTTAGTACTGTATGTAGTTATTTACTTTCCTTTCCTTTTTCTTTTAATGTAACTTTTTAAGCATGCCTGAAACTAATCAACGGTGATCATGAACTCCTTTTAACATATGAAAATCTCACAGTCATATATATTAAAAGCTAAATCAGTGACTGCATCATTGTGATGTACTGACAATATGTTGTAAGTTCTACCTCTTTGTTATGTGAGTGAAAGTAATACAACCAAAAGGGTGTGGAATAAACATGAGAACCTGGATTGAATAACTTGCTCAATAATCAAATACCAATATGTAACACAAGAATGCTATTTAAGGACAACGTTACGGTGTCAAGCATGAAAGCTGCTTTTCGGCATGTACAAAGGGAAATGAGGATGCCTGTGGAAAAACCATCCATTCAGGAAATGAATAAACCAATTAAAATGTGCATGGATGCATTTGAGCACCAGCTGCAAATGTAATCAAGCTTAATCAGATCAGCGAGAGATGCCAGATTTGAGACACATCTGCTACCTGGTGATACGATATTGACAAATTCTATCCATTCTTTTGTTATACCGTCACAATCAGCCATATGCCGCTTCAGTTAAGCAGCTGGCTGCCAAATTCACAGTCAGTGCAAGAAAACCCACAGTTGCTTTCTGGAGAAAAGAAGGAGCTCCACTTAGTGGTGGTAAAATTGCTTCTACAATACAGCGTCACTAATCACTACAATATGCACAAATGGCTTTTTGGGTAATATTCCATCTCATTACTATATGATATTGACCCGAAGGACAAATATGTCCTGAATCAGCACATGTATTAGGAACAACTGGGGGTTCAGTATCCTGCTCAAGGACACTTCAACATGATCACAGGAGAACAGAGGATTGAACCAGCGACTTTCAGGTTGGAAGATAAAAAACTATCGCCGCAGCCATGGCATGAAGGAGCTACATCTTGCTGAAAGAGAGTGGACTCAAAATGTCCTGGAAGACAAGTTGCTTAGCACGCATAAGACGGAAGAGAAAAGTAAAGCCAAGCAATATGTGAGGTCTGATTTTTTGGGGGGGGGCATTTTTATCATGCAAATGTATTACTCTTATGAATTCATATTGTTTCGAGAAGACAAACGCTTTACTTATGTAGCGCCAGCAACTAACCAGATCTACGTTCTTCATTACCAAAATCTGCCTAGAACTGGACTTTGCGATAAACCGGGGTTAAGTCACTGTTGGGGATGTGGTACAACATCATGTCAAAAAATTCCCTTAAATTACACAGGAAGATGTTACACAAAAAGATTGTTTAAACATTTAATTAAATAAATTATTTTTTCCTAATACTGCATGTAATCCGGCCAGTTAAACAGTAGACTACCAGTAAAGTAATTCATTGTTGTCCTTATCCTCTTCATGGGTACTAAAACCACTAAAATCATCCTTGTCACTATTGGACAAACTAACTATTGGACAGCCTCACAATTTCCTTGCTACACACTCCATCAGTCTCGCTCCATCTTTCATTGTCATTCCATTAGCCGACCCAAGCCCAATCAGCCCCCAAGCCCGTGCTGTCCTACCCAGCACGCAGCAGTCCAACCCCCCAAAGCACTGAACCATGTGGCCAAGATCCACTGGCAAACCAAAACAAAAACCACTAGGTCAAAGGTGTCCAGAATCAAGGCCCAAGGGTCAGATTCGGCCGGGCCCATTGGTTTTTGTGGCCCGCGAAAGCCTGTAAATAATGCACATAAACCATTTTTACAAAAAAATAAATACTTTATGCAACTGTAGTTTTTTGTTTTTGTCGTGTACTTCACTGCATATTGATGTTTTGCACCACAAATCAATAAAACTGGTCTTGGTTGGGGCATGCCTCAACAGGAGATAACAAATGCTTGAATTTTTCACCCCCTGTGAATTTTGTCCCCTCCGTGAATCACCACCTTACCGCGGTGGAGGGGTTTGAGTGGCCGAGTGATCCTAGGAGCTATGTTGTCGGGGGCTTTATGCCCCTGGTAGGGTCTCCCAAGGCAAACAGGTTCTAGGTGACGAGCCAGACTAAGAGTGATTCAGAAGACCCCTATGAAAAAAATCAAGAGGAGTGACCGCACCTCACCCGGACGTGGGATACCGGGGCCTCAGCCTGGAGCCAGGCCTGGGGGAGGGGCTCGCAGGCGAGCGCCTGGTGGCCAGGTCTTCACCCGTGGGACCTGGCCGGGCCTAGCCCAAAGAAGGCACACGGGAACTCCCCCCCCGCAGACCCGCCACTTGCGGGGGCAAGCATAAGGGTCCGTTGCTGTGTGATTTGGGCAGTGGTCGAGGGCGGGTTTCCGGGCGACCTGGTCTTCGACGGCCAAATCTGGTTCTTGGGAAATGGAATGTCACTTCTCTGGTGGGGAAGGAGCCCGAGCTTGTGGAAGAGGCGGAGAGATTCCGATTAGATATAGTCGGACTCATCTCAACCCACAGTTTGGGCTCTAGAACCAAATTCCTTGAGAGGGGCTGGACCTTGTTCTTCTCTGGAGTTGCCGCAGGGGAGAGGCGGCGAGCTGGTGTGGGCTTATTGTTAGCCCCCCGGCTTGGTGCCTCTGTGTTGGAGTCATCCCCAGTAAACGAGAGGGTTATTTCCCTACGCCTTAGGGCTGGGGAAAGGGTCCTGACTGTGGTTTGTGCGTATGCGCCGAACGGCAGTTCAGAGTACCCAGCCTTCTTGGAGTCTATCAGAGGGGTGCTGGAGAGCACCCCAGCTGGTGACTCCATAGTTCTACTGGGAGACTTCAACGCCCATGTGGGCAATGACAGTGTGACTTGGAGGGGCGTGGTTGGGAGGAACGGCCTCCCTGACCTGAACCCGTGCGGTGTGTTGTTGCTGGACTTCTGTGCGAATTANAGGAGTGACCGCACCTCGCCCGGACGTGGGATACCGGGGCCTCACCCTGGAGCCAGGCCTGGGGGAGGGGCTCGCAGGCGAGCGCCTGGTGGTCAGGTCTTCACCCGTGGGACCTGGCCGGGCCTAGCCCGAAGAAGCCGCACGGGAACTCCCCCCCGCAGACCCACCACCTGCAGGGGCAAGCATAAGGGTCCGGTGCTGTGTGATTTGGGCAGTGGTCGAGGGCGGGTGTCCGGGCGACCTGGGCTTCGGCGACCAAATCTGGTTCTTGGGACATGGAATGTCACTTCTCTGGTGGGGAAGGAGCCCGAGCTTGTGGAAGAGGCGGAGAGATTCCGACTAGATATAGTCGGACTCACCTCAACCCACAGTTTAGGCTCTGGAACCAAACTCCTTGAGAGGGGCTGGACCTTGTTCTTCTCTGGAGTTGCCGCTGGGGAGAGGCGGCGAGCTGGTGTGGGCTTATTGTTAGCCCCCCGGCTTGGTGCCTCTGTGTTGGAGTCATCCCCAGTAAACGAGAGGGTCATTTCCCTACGCCTTAGGGCTGGGGAAAGGGTCCTGACTGTGGTTTGTGCCTATGCGCCGAACGGCAGTTCAGAGTACCCAGCCTTCTTGGAGTCTATCAGAGGGGTGCTGGAGAGCACCCCAGCTGGTGACTCCATAGTTCTGCTGGGAGACTTCAACGCCCATGTGGGCAATGACAGTGTGACTTGGAGGGGCGTGGTTGGGAGGAACGGCCTCCCTGACCTGAACCCGTGCCGTGTGTTGTTGCTGGACTTCTGTGCGAATTACAGTTTGTCCATAACAAACACCATGTTCGAACATAAGAATGTCCATAAGTGCACTTGGCACCAGGACACCCTAGGTCGCAGGTCTATGATCGACTTTGTGGACGTATCATCAGACCTGCGTCCGCATGTTCTGAACACGGGGGTGAAGAGAGGGGCTGAGCTGTCAACTGACCACCAGGAGCCTCTGAATTCCTCAAGGCTCTGGATGTTGGGGGACTGTGTTGGTTGACACGCCTCTACAACATTGTATGGAAGTCAGGAACAGTACCTCTGGACTGGCCGACAGGGGTGGTGGTCCCCATTTTTAAAAAGGGTGACCGGAGGGTGTGTTCCAACTATAGGGGGATCACACTCGTCAGCCTTCCTGGGAAAGTCTACTCTAGGGTGCTGGAGAGAAGGGCACGACCGTTAGTCGAACCTTGGTTACTGGAGCTGCAATGTGGTCTTTGTCCCGGTCGCGGAACACTGGACCAGCTATAACTATACCCTTGCAAGGGTACTCGAGGGTATGTGGGAGTTTGCCCAACCGGTCTACATGTGCTTTGTAGACCTGGAAAAGGCATTCGACCGTGTCCATTGTGGTGTCCTGTGGGGGGTGCTCCAGGAGTACGGGATTGGTGGCCCGCTTCTACGTGCCATTCGGTCTTTGTACAATCAAAGCAGGAGCCTGGTTCGTATTGCCAGCAGTAAGTCGAGCTTGTTTCCGGTGAACGTTGGTCTCCGCCAAGGCTGCCCTTTGTCACCGATTCTGTTCATAATCTTTATGAACAGAGTTTCTAGGCGCAATCAAGGTGTTGAGGGAGTCCAGCTTGGTGATCTCGTCTCTGCTATTTGCAGACAATGTGGTCCTTATGGCCTCATCAGGCTGTGACCTTCAGCGTTTACTGAAACGGTATGCAGCTGAGTGTGAAGCTTCTGGGATGAGACTCAGCACCTCCAAATCCGAGGCCATGGTTCTCAGTCGGAAACGGGTGGACTGTACCCTCCAGGTTGGGAGTGAGGTCTTGCCTCAGTTGGAGGAGTTCAAGTATCTCGGGTTCTTGTTCACAAGTGAGGGAAGGTTGGAGCGTGAGATCGACAGACGGATCGGTGCAGCATCTGCAGTAATGCAGGTGCTGTACCGGACCGTCGTGGTGAAGAGAGAGCTGCGACGGAAGGCAAAGCTTTCTGTTTACCGATCGATCTACGTTCCCACCCTCACCTATGGTCATGAGTTATGGGTCATGACCGAAAGAATGAGATCGCGGATACAAGCGGCGGAAATGAGTTTCCTTCGTAGGGTGGCTGGACTCACCCTAAGAGATAGGGTGAGGAGCTCGGCCATCCGGGAGGAGCTCAGAGTAGAGCCGCTGCTCCTTCACATCGAGAGGAGCCAGTTGAGGTGGCTCGGGCATCTAGTCCGGATGCCTCCCGGGCGCCTCCCTGGTGAGGTGTTTCGGGCATGCCCAGTCGGGAGAAGGCCCCCGGGAAGACCTAGGACACGCTGGAGGGACTATGTCTCACAGCTGGCCTGGAAACGCCTTGGTGTCCTCCGGGTGGAGCTGGAAGAGGTCGCTGGGGACCGGAAGGTCTGGATTTCCCTACTGAAGCTGCTGCCCCCGCGACCCGGACCAGGATAAGCGGAGGAAAATGGATGGATGGATGGAATTTTTCACCCTTCCTTAGATCAGAGCCATCCTATCTAGTCTTTGACCATGCACTGATGAAAAATGAGAGGCGAAATGTTTTCTAAGACAACCAGAACAGTCCAGACATGAGTCATTTAAGGTCATGTAAATGATTAACAGGAACACAATTAAAAGTAGGGCCACATGGAGGTTAGCATGTTGGCCTCACAGTCAGGTGGTTCAGGGTTCGAATCTCCGTTGGCCATCTCTTTGTGGAGTTTGCATGTTCTCCCCGTGCGTGTGTGGGTTTTCTCCGGGTACTCCGGTTTCCTCCCACATTCCAAAAACATGCACGTTAGCTTCATTGGCGACTCTAAATTGTCCAGTAGAGTGTGAATGTTTGTTTGTCTGCCCTGCGATTGACTGGTGACCAGTCCAGGGTGTACCCCGCCTCTCGCCCAAAGCCAGCTGGGATAGGCTCCATATGCAATAAATGAATAAATTACTCTGGTGTCGTATATTCTTTAGCTATGCTACAAAATTGGTATGGCCTTTACCACGTTAACTTTACCCAGTATGGAATTGGAAAAGGAATCAGTGGTATTGCACATCACTAATGTTGATTGTGCACCGACTGAAAATGGCTGCTCCCAAGCACAACAAATAAGCCACACCGCTGTATAAGCCACAGAGTTCAAAAGGTGAAATATATACACGGAACTTATTATTAGCAAGCTAATAGGCTGCTAACAAAGATGTTTTGTGATAGAAACACATGAAGATCACAGTTGGGTTCACGCATTTTTTATTAAAATTACAAGACGTGCACCATATTGTACAGTAATCGGAACGCAAAATATTGTTGTAAATTTTTAACGGTAACAAAAAACTAACTGGGGCGTACGCTGACCAAGGTTACATTGTATTTTGTACTGTTTACGCACTCAGGGAATAAATTAAAAACAAACATCACAAATTTATTCAATTATCTTTGATTGAAAGTATCGATATCTGTCGCAGTATCAGCCACCCCATCACACAGCGATTACTGTAGTTTATTGAGACCTGGCTTGGCCTTATCCAAAGCAATCGAGAAACCCAAAACTGTTTAAACTTTCCCCAAAAATAAAGATACACACAGAGACAATGACACATTATCTGATTATGCATTATCTAGCCGCTGTTCTTCCTAACAGCAGGTGTTTGTGTTTATTGATGGAAGGCACCGTTCATGCAAAGCCTATAAGAGCTGTGCATGTCACACACACACATCAGTTACTAACCCACGCACAAGCTGTGTGCACTAAACGGTTATTTTTCAAAAGTCATCTCCTGGGATGAAAGCGGGATGATACTGTCTTGAGAAGAAAGCATGTACCCTAAAATTGCCAAATAAGATCACTGCTTGAATTCCTCAAATCCCCCTCAGCCCCGTTATGTCCACAGTGGGACCAATTTCATCTCAATGCAACCCCAGTTTGAACGGCAGTCCCACAGTCGTGCAGTGACATCCAACCAAGACCAGTACCGGTACAGTCCTCACATGTTGTCATGCCTGATAGCGGAAGAAGAAAAGCATGTGTAGGTAGGTGTGGTTAGGCCCGGGGTGTCACACACACCGAACGCTTATTCAGATTACGACCAGAAAGCTGGTTGATTTAAACATATTTATCTTAAACATATTTTTACTTCCATCCATCCATTTTCTGTACCGCTTATCCGCATTAGGGTCGCGGGTATGTTGGAGCTGACTTTGGGTGGGAGGCGGGGTACACCCTGGACTGGTCGCCAGCCAATCGCATTCACAATCCTACCCCATGGACAATTTAGAGTCGCCAATTACCCCTAATTGTCTAACATGCACGTTAGGTTAATTAGCCACTCTAAATTGTCCATAGGTATGAATGTGAGTATGAATGGTTGTATGTCTGCCCTGCGATTGGCTGGCGACCAGTCCAGGGTGTACCCCGCCTCTCGCCCAAAGTCAGCTGGGATAGGCTCCAGCATACCCGCGACCCTAATTTGGATAAGCGGTATAGAAAATGAATGAAAGGGCCAGTGGTTTTCAAACTGGGGGGCGTGACCCCTAGGCGGACATTATGACAGGGGGGGTGCGGGGCTACCATGCACACTTTTCATTATTACCGTATTTTTCAGATTACAAGCTGCTACTTTTTTCTCCCCCTTAGATGCCAGCAGCTTTAATAACAAAGCACCTTGTTTATGGATTTTTTTGCCGCTTTGAATGTGTTCAAATTCTCTACTGATGTAGCACGAGTGTTCCAACAACACTTGTTAAGTTTCTGTGTGCAAAGTTTCCGTGTGTATCCGCGCACGCTCGGAGTACGTTGTTTAACACACCCTTTTAACATCATTCCTTTTACTTTTCGGATCTTTCTCAGCGAGTTGGACACGTCCCGGGGGTCTCTACACGACAAGTCATAGAAAAGGCCAGTGTTTCTGTACTTCAGCTGCGACGATCTCCTCCTCGTCCGCCGTTTTTTTTCCGCGCGTCTCCATCCGCGTAGTTAGAAAAATGTGGAGGTGCACCGACCGGAAAGTTCCCGCATTAAAAGAGCCGCACGAGGGGGCATGGATGCGAAAATGGCATCTTTTGTCCGCACGGAGCTGCGTGGACCTCGATGTGGCGGTAAGTATAAAACTGGCTTTAATCTTCTCCAAAAGGGGGGCACGGCAAAAAAAGTTTGGGAACCACTGGCCTTAGCGATTATTTATTGACAGAAATAAACGTTTAATAAACATAACATTTAACTTTTGGGCCGCACGGTGGTTGAGTGGGTAGCACATTGGCCTCACAGTCAGGAGGTTCAGGGTTCGTATCTCCGTGTGGAGTTTCCATGTTCTCCCCGTGCGTGTGTGGGTTTTCTCCGGGTACTCCGGTTCCCTCCCACATTCCAAAAACATGCATGTTAGGTTAATTGGCCACTCTAAACTGTCCATAGGTATGAATGTGAGTGTGAATGGTTGTATGTCTTTGTTTATCTATACGTGCCCTGCGATTGACTGGCGACCAGTCCAGGGTGTACCCCGCCTCTCGCCCAAAGTCAGCTGGGATAGGCTCCAGCATAACCGCGACCCTAATGAGGATAAGCGGCATAGAAAATGAATGAATGAACATTTAATTTTGACAAAATGTAACATAAACCAAGAATGATATGATTCATCTAATTGGGCATACTTTTGTGGCAATAATACCTACGGTACAAATACCATAACAATCCAAAGATTTTAATATTTATTTTTTGCAAATACCGCTTTCATCCCCATTTTTGGATTTTTGTAATGTCTTTCCAGGGAAAACTGACAAATAGCAATATTACCCATAAAGCATGTGTGTAGTCATGTGACCAGCCAAAGTAATTTCAAGAATACTTCGAGACACCCAAACAACTGCCTGAAAGATAAAGACTAGTGTGTTGGCCAATGTCTGGCCAAGCTTTGGTGGGAAAAAAATTTCTTTAATTTATGACAGAAACACAGTTCAGATTTCTGTCTATGACCATATTGTCAGGTTTAAGTTACTAAGAAATTAGTGGATGGACCCCGAGGATGCAGAGGTGAAGGCAGCTCCAACAGGATAAGTATTTTAATGTCACAAAACAGACCAAACAAGAACTGAAGGCGACGGTGCAAAAAATACGGGAGACGTTGTGGGAAACAACACAAAAGGGAAAAAACGGAATAGCAGAAAGACGCTATAATAATAATGATGAATTACACTTGTTATGCGCTTTATCAAAGACTCTCAAAGCGCTTACATTGAGCTCATCATTATTCATTCACACCACACTTGGTGATGGTAAGCCAGTATGTAGCCACAGCTGCCCTGGGGCAGACCGACGGAAAGCGAGGCTGCCAGTATGCGCCATCAAACCCTCCGACCACAACCGACACCACTTTCATACTAGGCAATGCGGGTGAAGTGCCTTGCCTAAGGGCACAAGGGAAGTTTATTTCCTCCCACTGTGGCACCTGGTGTTCCTCTGAGGTCTCCCATCTGAGTACTGACCAGGCCCTGCCCTGCTTAGCTTCTGAGATCTGACAGGATCAGGCTTTGACAGGCAGGTTTGGCCACTACCAGGTGAGCCGGACGGAAGTACTGGGCTGAGGAGAGACGGAGGAGATGAAACCCGGATGGAAGCCCTGCAGCAGGTGAGAAGTTACATAGCGGAAAACGGGAGAACAAACACGGAACTATCTGTGGGCACGACCAACGGAGAATAATCCAGCCAGCAACTACTGGCAGCAGCCCGACTAATGGGCGACAGCTGCAGGGCTCCAGTAGCTCCGCCCAGCTCAGGGTGTGTCAGATCTGCAGGGCAGTAACATAGAAGTGTGAGGAACATGGACTGCAGCACCATGATAGGGAAAGTATAAACACAACACTAGCCTGAGTCACAGTGGAGCGAGACGCATATGTCCTCATATTTTATACAACACGCACACATGATACATCCCTCCCCATCAACAAAGCTCCCATCATAGTTATGTGTCCAAGGGCTGGAAAAGTTCCAAAGCATGTGGCAGCAGCATGAAAAGAAATACAGTATATGTGGAAAATTCACCTCCCAAATCACCCCCAGCCAAATGCAACAGTTTACAAGCTAACCTACAAGTAATTGCTTTCTCAAGTTAACTTTTTTATGGTTAAATCAATTTTCAATTTGGGGGTGGTATACCTGTAAAATTAATTTCTGAAATGCCTTTCCTTAACCTGTGTTGTGTTAAATGGTTAGCTCAATTTGTGAAATGAAAATGTTTAAATTATTGTTCCAGTTATTTAACAGTTGTACTTTGTATCGCTTTTGTGCCATATATTGCTGAACTGTTGAAAAGTTGTTGAGCAGTGAAATACTGTCGCCACTTTGTGTTTCAAACTTCACAGGTTAACTATTTTGTAATTAAATCCAATCTACACTGGTCACTGGGTGTCAGTACAGTATTGTTGGGTGAGACACACAAGCACCAGACTTGATCAACAACAAATAACAGGCTTTTATTGCAGGTTTGAATGATATCACAACAGGCACAATATTCCTTAACACTGGCTTTAACACCTCAACACCCAGAGCACCATTCCATTCCATTTTCCTCCGCTTATCCGGGTCCGGGTTGCGGGGGCAGCAGTCTCAGTAGCAAAGTCTTCCTAGTCTCCGGCCACCTCTGCCAGCTCCACTGGGAGGACACCAAGGCTTTCCCAGGACAGCTATGAGACATAATCCCTCTAGCGTGTCCTAGGTCTTCCCTGTGGCCTTCTTCCGCCTGGGCATGCCCAGAACACCTCACCAGGGAAGCGTCTGGGAGGCATCCGTGATACATGCTCAAACCACCTCAGCTGGCTCCTCTCGATTTGAAGGAGCAGCAACTCTACTCTGAGCTCCTCCTGGATGGCCGAGCTCCTAACCCTATCTCTTTGGGTGAATTCAGTCACCCTACAGAAGAAACTAATTTCCGCTGCTTGTATCCACGATCTTGTTCTTTCAGTCATGACCCATAACTCATGACTATATGTAAGGGTAGGAACATACATAAATAGAGAGCGTTGCCTTCCGGCTCAGCTGTCTCTTCACCAGGACAGTCCGGTAAAGTGACCGCATTACTGCAGACGCTGCACCGATCCGTCTGTTGACCTCACGCTCCAACCTTCTCTCACTCGTAAACAAGAACCCGAGATACTCAAACTCCTCCACCTGGGGCAAGACCTCATTCCCAACCCGAGGGCACAGTCCACCTGTTTCCGACTGAGAACCGTGGCTTTGGAGTCTCATTACAGAAGCTTCACACTCAGCTGCAAACTGCTCTAGCAAACGCTGAAGGTCACAGCCTGATTAAAGCCATCTGGATCACATCATCTGCAAATAGCAGAGATGAGAGCCTAAGGCCACCAAAATGGACTTCGTCGACGCCTTGACTGCGCCTAGAAATTCTGTCCATGAAGGGTATGAACAGAATCGGTTACAAGGGGTACCCTTGGTGGAGGCCAACGTACACCAGAAACAGGCTCAACTTACTGCTGGCAATGCGAACCAGGCTCCTGCTTAATGGAACGTAACAGCGCACCACCAATCCCGTACTCTCGGAGCACCCCCCACAGGACACCCAGAGGGACTTAGTAGAAGGCCTTTTCCAAGTCCACAAAGCACATGTAGACTGGTGCCAGAACCTCTTTGAGGCCAGCCGAAAGTCGTACTCTATGGCCTTACCAAACTCTTCCCACACAGTGTGCCTCAAACGCCGCCACAGCCGCGTGCTGCTTGTCCTGCCGATACCTGTCAGCTGCTTCGGGAGTCCCACAAGCCATCCATGCTCCTTCTTCAGCTTGAGGGCAGCCCTGTTCTCTGGCGTCCACCCCCGGGTTTGGGTCTTGCCGCCACAACTGGCACCAACCATGTTACGACCCCGTGTCCTATTGCGAGTGAATTTAGTTGTGTATATTGTTAAATTGTGTTTTGCTTGTTGGAAGCTCTCCTTCCCTTTTCTCTCTGTGTGTGTGTGTGTGTGTGAGAGAGAGAGAGAGAAAGAGAGAGAGAGAGACATGAACGAGGAACAGGTGGTGCTCATTGGTCCTTTCTATAATTTTGGTGACACCGGATTGGATCCTGGCAGAAAGGAGCAGTTCTTAAACAGCAGCTGTGACGGCGTTTCCCTCTCTTCTCCTCACCTCCACTCTCCACCTTTTGTGTTCAATTCATGTCATCTGTGTAGCTAATAGCTTTTTGTTTCACCAGGCATTTAAGACAGCTATAAGTTTGTTTGTCTTAGTTTGCTAAGGAATGCAGCAGCCACATGTTGTATTTTGTTTTCATTTCATTGTTTCTCCTTAGAGTGGCTGTGATTTAACTTAATTCTGAGAAATAAATCTTCTGGCTGAGTAATGCCACAAATGTCGTCGGTTATGTTTTCATTTGAGAGTGGGGTCGTGTGGAGCTTCATGTGGCGTCCGAGGTGCCCCTAGACCTAGCCCCTAGATCCCATAACAGACCACAACGGCGACTGGGTGCCTCGGCGATTGAGGCGCGGAATACAGCCCATTCGGAATAGATATCCCGCCTCATCCCGCGGGATGCAGGCGAAGCTCTGGCGAAGGTGAGAGATGAAGACTCGACAAACGGGAGACTCTGCCGGACGTTCCCAGCACACCCTCACTATGTGTTTGGGTCTCCCAAGTCTGTCCGGCATCCTCCCCCATTTAATCCAACTCAGGTGGTAATCGGTTGACAGCTCAGCCCATCTCTTCAGCCGCTTGTTAGCGGATGCAGATCTGATGATACGACTACAAACTCAATCATAGGCTTGCGATCTAGCCAGAACCCACGACAAGCTAAAACTCAACTCTGAACCCTCGAAGTCACTTTCTGTCTGCCCCCACGCTTGTCTCCTATTACCAAAATACATTTACAGCACCACACACAAAACATAAGTCTTACTTTCTTCTATTATGTCTACTACATTGGGTAATAAGAGTGTAATGGTGACTATAGGTGTGCTATTTCATGACTAGAGGTCTCTAATAATGTTAAAAACTGTAATTAGAAGCTTGTAAACAGGTTTTCTAAGATGTAACTACCAAAATATGAGATTTATAATTATATTGACTCCTTACCCTGGAATACTTATCATGGTCAGTTTTGGAACCAGTTAAATATCATAAACAAGGAACTTCTGTACTTGGAAATCTTGCAATAGGTCATTCCAGATAACAGTGACACAGTGAAGTCATTGAACACAAAATGTAATATTGGTATGCGACTAAAATGACATATTTTCACACAATATTAAGAGTTTATGCTTGTAAAAATGAAACATTTTTCTTCTTAGAATACTGTTTTTTTATTAATGTTATTAAGTTATATAAACAGTTATTTAAAGTTTGTTTTTGTAATTATGACTTTAAACGTGTTTTTCTGTTTTGCATGAGCAGGCGCACCTAATAAGCTCATTCTGGTATAAATAACAAAATATGTTTTGATACATTTTGATAAACATTTGTTTTTCTGAGCAGTAATTGTTTGCTGAACTCTAACAATGGCTATCTACTAACTTTTATATGCTGGCATTGGCTGACATCTTACTACTTAAATAAAATGAAATAAAGTTTCTTCCCGTGAAACAGACGGAAATTTTTCATACATTTTTGTCATAGGTTTATCATGTTTGGCGTACAATCCACAAAAAATATGCAATTTTCATTCCTAAATTGAATCCCTGTTGGTTGAGTTGTATAGAGAACATATATAGACAGATAAACATGGACAGAGCTTCAAATTGTATTTTTGATTTTTGAATATGATCATATATTTTCACATTTGAAAATTTCTCTCTATGTAATTTTACAGGCCACATGCATAATATATGGTTAGGATTTTGGCCTCTGTGTCATGAGATCAAGAGTTTAAATTGACCCCATTTGGCCCATTTGGGCATCTCTGTGTGGTGTTTGCATGGATTTTGAATGCATTTCCTCCATGTTGGGGTGTTCCATGCCTAACTAGGAGGAGGCTCCAAATCCTGGATAGATTAGGTCTGGGAGTTTTCCATTTATTGACACAGAAAAAAGAAATGTCCACATTTACATGACAACAATACCACTGAACTAAACCTTGTATTGAATTTAAAATGAAAAACTACAGTTGACTCTTGAAACCTGCAGTATTAGAATTAGGCCACTAGAGGGCACAGTCTATACTGTATTGTCTCAGAGCTTGGTGGGTGGTAGCTCCTGATCTCTGCATTTTAGGGTGAACATGGCTGTCCACTCCTCTAGGTGTCACCCATTATCTGGCTGTGAAGACAGCACGTGCAGCTCCAATCTCCATCTGGAACCACATGTAGAAAATACATGGAATTAAATTAAATTTTTATTGAGGAAATTGAATTGTGGGGAAAAATACAGTCACATTAAATACAAATAAATGTAAGCAAATGTATATTTTTATTGTGGAAATGTCATTGTCAGACATGAAATAAAATAAAATAAGAGCCACGGAGCCTTGGGACTGGTAGCCATTCAACCATTCACTCACACATTACTAACGTATACAGCAATCAATCAATCAATCAATCATGTATCTAAAAAAAAATACATTTTTCCTATCCAATTATCTTACATGAAATAACACAATGAGACAGCATATCAAGTTGTTGCATTTTATTTGTGTGTCATATATTTTCCCAAAGACTCCACAAGAACAAGTGTCAGTAATTTATATATTCATGTGTACATAATATTATTAAGCAATACAAAAAAAAGACACATTTTTAAATATGCAGAAAGTCAATCGCATGTCAAAATCTCAATACAATACTTTGTACTCAACATGCATTCAAAAATATAAAAATAGATCTTTGGTTAAGTTTATTTACATGTTTTAAATAAATATATGTTTAAGTGTATTTTTAAAATACAAAGATAAATACAGTGGAGTGATGTACATTTTGTACCATCCAACAATAACAAATATTTTTGGAGTACTTAGCGTTCACATAACACAATTACTACATTAGAAATGCAACTTTAACGACTATTGCAGGTCTCATGTCATGGTTCCTTTTGAATAAATAGGAAATAATAAAAAACGAGCGTCTAGCTCTGCCGGACGTCCTGCAACAGTTTGTTGATCTCAGCCACAAGCTCACTGGCATCCACGAGCTCATTGCGGCTGTCGCAGCGTTTTCCATGAAGATGGCTCAGCACTGAGTCAAAATCGTCCTCTTCGTGGTTCTCTGGGATTTCCTCCATGGCAGGAAGCCACTTGGATGATGGAACGGGAAGGGGCACAGGTATGGGCGCTGGAGCGTGGGAAGGCTGCACAAGGGTCTGGCTGCCGTGAAGTTTAAGGTTCTGCAAGCTATTTTTGGCCACCTGTGAGTTCTTTTGGCAGTTATTTTGGCAGCTGAGCTTAGTGTTGGCTTTCAGGGTGTGGTAGCTGCCGCCATGGTGGTGACCAGTAGGAACCATGCCGCTTCCTGGATTCTGGAAGTGAGTATTGGCTGCCCAGGCTGCCACGCCCTGCTGGTGAACAGAGGCGTTGGCCTTCCCTGGAAGATGGCCCCTCCTTCGATCTAAAGATCCAGTCATTGGTACGCCGAGACCACTAAGGCTTGTTCCCTTTTGGTTCTCGTTCACTTTAACATATGAATCCAGACCTTGGGGCAGAAGCCGTTGGAAAACACTGCTCATCTCAGACAACAGTGATGTACCACAAAGGTCTTCATCTGCACCATGATCGCCACCTTCCCCAGCGCTTTCGCTGCCCATATCCTTTCCAAAGGTGGAGAAGCTCTGGTTCCGGTCAGATGTGCTTTCAGGGCACGGCTGTGGAGTGTTTTCTGGAGAAAGGTCAGCTGGTTGGCGGGCTTCCTCCCCAGGAATGTATAGATTACTTCGGTAGTCAGAGGAGGATGAAGCTGGGGACACCAGTGGGGGCATCCAGCACTGATCCGAATGACCAAGGACACGACACTCCTCAGTGCAGAACCGCATACCTGAGAAGTAAGAAATACTTCGTCAATACGTCGTTGAATTTCTTTCAACTAAGATTATTTCTTTATAAATAGAATATTTTTGTAGTTAGAGCATGGAAATTTTATTTGATGAAAAATTCTAAACAAATCTTACATTTTCAGACATGAAATAACACCCTTGTAGTCACATTTATATTCCTGTTAGCCAATATAACAAGGGGAAATAAGACACAAGACTCGTGTGTTGCTGGAAATATGTTATGGTGTTCTGAAAAAAAGGCATAAAGTGATGAAAAAAAAATATATTAATTTAGGCTGTAAAATAATTTATTTTTTAAACAAGTTAATTCAAATGAATTAATCATGATTCATCACTAATTGCAACGATGTGTGAAATATGCCAATTTCGATTGTATTTTATTAAAAGAAAGATAAATTACAGGACATCATCATACATACATTTATATGTATGTATGTATGCAACAGCTAAAAAAGAAAAAAATCAACTGATATGCATACATTCTAACATTGGTTTTCTGATGCCCCATTTTTTATTAAAGTTTAACCTTGATTTTCATCAACTGCGTTGATTATCGTACAATATTGCGCGTAACAAACTAGTTCGTTTGCCCTGGGATTGTTCAGCAGGACTGAGTGCCCCAAACAAATCTACTCATTGCAAAGTACAACAACAGTGGTCACTCTTGTCCTACCTCCGCCAACAAGATGTTTCAATAAAGGTAACAGATCTGGAATAGATGAATTGGATTTAAATGATTTCCTGTAGGAAAATTGCTTTGATTATTGTACACTTCGATTTTTGTCAAAGCTTCTGGTATGAATTATTAATGAAGACAGAGGTACCACTGGGTAATGTATTTGCATATCTACACGAGGTGGTTTTAGCATGTTTAAAAAATGAAAACTATCACAATGGCTCATGAATCCTTTGATTTTCTTTTGAAAAAGCCTGTCAGGTAGCTTGCTGTGTATTTCCTATAAAGAAACTATTGAACTCGACTGTTCAATGACATTCAAAGGAACTCAACGTCTTTCCCTTTTATGTTGCTCCTCAATAATACATCTTCTCACACAAAATCTCTGAAGACCAAATTAGACAAATCAAATACGCCATCATTAAAGGCAGATGCATGTCTGCCTTCTTCAATTGAGGGACTTCATTAACATGAAAGCAGCATTTATTATACATCTTAGAGCAGATGAAAAGTTCATATGGTTGCACCGCAAAGGGAAGCCGCTGCATACCGTGTGTCCGGCTGATAAGAGGGTCAAATTAAATATTAAATTGAAAAGATTGAAAAAATGATAATTACAAACCTGCCGATCCAAATGTACACATTAATTAATCTCGGGGTTGCATGGTTGTAGTTTAGGCATTGGTTTATTTATTTACCAGAAGACAAATGATTGTTTTAACCCTGGAAGAATTCAGCAGAGGGTAACATTATCCATAACAGGTTAAATAAATATTAGCATGAGGCATACAGTATTAACCTCCTAAACCCTGGGCTTGTCATATCCGAAATGACTACAGCGGAACCTTGGTGGGTTCTTATCAGAGCATACTCTAACCTAATACCTGTTCCCATAAGAAATGTGTTTCCAGAAAGCCACAAATGTTACCACAAAACATGTTTTTATAGTTTTACAATTATTGTGTGCCATGCAGAAAATAATTCCAAATGGCTAACTCATCCCAGAGAATAGCAATCTCACTTCTAGGCAAGAAAGTTGTGATTCATATTTCCCCCGTTCCCTGCAATGCATTGTGAATATAGAGGCTCAAAACAAGTGACAGGACTGGAATAAAGGGATTTGAAGGTAAGCGTGTGAAGGAAGACTACCTGCATGCATTCTGTGATGGACATCAGGAGCATAAAGCTCGGTAAATCCCTCACCAAGGAGTCTATCAAAGGGCGACTCCCTGCCAGGCTCGTAGTCGCTGTCGCCTGCCTCGCTGTCACCACGGCCGCTGTCCTTGAGACTGAATTTATCCATCTCATTCAGGGCATATCTGTAGTGGGAGATGATAACATTTGAAGCAATTGTCAGAGAAGACTGGCCAAATGTTTTTCTTATAGATCCACATACGTTTATTATTATTTTTTAAAACATTTTAAAACCACTCCAGTGTCGCGCATAAGATGTTGCTAATATTTAGTTGTTTAATTTGACAGTATTGTCAGGGCATTGATGGAAACTGGACTGTTCAGGTAGTCTTAGAAGGCTTCATCAATTCATGCTCAAATTCAAAAACTGGCTAAGACGTCTCTAGTCAGTTCATGTTTAAAGGCTAGATGGGACAGCTCTAGTCTGAGGAGTTTGTGTAGGACCCATAATATTTATACTCCCCAAGCAAGAACGATGTCACTCTTTTATGGCGCAGTGGGGCCTCTGCCAGCCAATGACAGCCATTTCAGTGGAATCATCATTCAGTTCTCAGACAACCCAAGAAGTCCAGTTGAAACTGATTTAATGCCCTGAGCCTGCAGTGACCTGGATGAGTGATGATATTCACAGGTGATTTTACAGTATTCTTCCCCTACGCTGGGGGCAATAAAATTCAAGGTGCGGGGTGCATTTTGGACACCTATGGGCTCATCGCCAGTGTCCATGTTACTGATGGCTCACTCATGTGCATTCAAGGAGAGGAATGTCACACAGAAGAGGTTTCAGTGTTCCCCCACCATATATTCATATTCAGTTCATATTTCTTCTACTTAGTTACAGACCACAGCAGAAGTAATACAAGTGTTTGCATTACCTGTAGCTCCTGGTGTATTTGTTGCCTCTGAAACTTGGCCGTGGGTGGTACTGGCCCTGATGGAGCATGGACAGAAGCTGTGAGACTTGCTACAATCCCCAGAGAATAAAAAAGGACAAAGGACAAACAAAAAAAACAAAAAAAGATGAAAAAGGGGAAAATGAATGGAGTCGAACAAGCAAAATCACAAGGCAATGCAATGTGTGAAGGGGGGCACGACTTCTGACTGTGATGTTCAACACAAAACATAAAGTGGGCTGAAGGTATGATGTAATGAAATACATTTGGAAAACATACTTGCGGAGTAAATAGTAGAAGTCTACATGAGGAAAACAGTTACAAGTCTTACCTCAACAGGCGGCGTGGTGTGGGCCAACTCAAGGGCAAAATTCTCCGGCACATGATTGGAGGAAATGGTAACAAGACTATTTAATGACTGATGGCTGTGGTGGCTCTGCCTGCTCCCCAGGGTGCCTCTTTCAGGGGTAGGAGAAGCTGAGGGGGAGTGCGGGTGGGACCGGACAGGCAGCGTTCCATTAATGGTTGGTACCAGGGTAATATCTGCCTTGTGGATCTGCCTTGTCGGCTTCTTCGGATGGTTTTGATAGCTGTTTTCCGCCATTCTACAATTGTAGTTGCGCTTCGGGTCCTTATTTTCCCGTGTGCAGCGGGATGTGGCAAACATCACCATGACAATAAGCAGCAGAGCACAAACTGCCCCCAAGGATATGATGACAATGAGGGAGAGATCAAGAGGGGACTGGCTGGAGCCCGTGGGATAGAGAGGGGGAAGGAGGTCCATGTTCTCCTGCAAAATAAGCTTGAGCAGAGCCCCTGCAGTGAGTCTGTTGGCGCCCCTATCCTGTACTTCTAACCTGATCTCCATCACGTCCCTTGGCACTTGTTCTAAGCTTGCATTGGTTCTGAGCTCACATCGCCGAGTGTCCATCACAAAAAGGCCGTCTTCATTTCCACTAACAATGGAGCAGCTCAACTCTCCATTGGCACCGGCGTCACGGTCTGTGACTTTCAGAGCAGTAATCAACTGACCAGGAGATGCATACTTCCACACAGAAAGTTCAGCGGTGTGATTTTGGAGGGAAGGGGAGTGAATGATGGGAGGATTGTCATTTTCATCCAAAACTGTAAGAAGGACAGTGGTGTTAGCAGACAGTGAAGGGTTTCCCCCATCACGTGCTTGAACGGTGAAAGTGATATGGCTGACATCTTCATGGTCAAAGCTCCTCAGGGCATAGATGGCACCATTGGAAGGGTCAATGGTTACATATGTGGAAACGGGGCTCCCCTGTACTACAGCATCAGCTATGGCATAGGTAACCTGACCATTGGTGCCAAGATCTGGATCAGTGGCCACCACTGTCATTAGATAGGCTCCTGGAGAGTTGTTCTCAGATTTGAATACTTCATAGCGGGTCTTCTCAAAACGAGGAGGATTATCATTCTCATCCAGTACTTGAACAGTAAAATGTTTGATGGTGGAGAGGCTTGGGGAGCCTCGGTCCTCAGCGATGACTGTCAAGCTGTACTCTGATCTCTTCTCTCTGTCCAGGGAGATGTTAGTGAGGATCATATAGTTCTTCTCATATGTTTTCTGAAGTCTAAAGTGACCGTGGCCATGAAGCCTGCACACCACTTCACCATTAAGCCCCGTGTCACTGTCATCAATGCGAACAAGAGCAATAAAGGTATCCACAGGAGCACCCTCTGAAATGTAGGCAACTTCCTCTTTGCCTGGTGTCATCAGGTTGATGTTTATCTCTGGTTTGTTGTCATTTACATCCACAACTTTCACAACAATTTTGCAAAGCCCTGGAATGGAGTTTGGGCCCAAATCCTGAGCCTGAACATCAAGCTCATAAGATGAAGTGGCTTCATAATCCACCTTTTTAATAAGAGTGATGTGGCCATTTTCAGGATTTATTTTAAATGTTTCCAAGATCTTTGGTGAGACGTGACTGCTGTAAGAGTAGACTATTTTTCCATTTGTGCCCTCATCTGGATCTGTAGCATTTAAATCAATAAGAAGAGTCCCAAGGGGAGAATTTTCCAACAAATTGATGACATACGCCTGTTCTTCAAAGGATGGGCTGTTGTCATTCGAATCGGAAATGCTAATTTTGAGCAAGGTGGAACCAGACTTGGGGGGTACACCATTATCTGAAGCTGTGAGTCGCAGCTGGTAGCTGGACTGCACCTCCCTGTCCAACTCCCGAATGACCACCAGCTCTGCGTACTTGGCTCCATCCGTCCTGGTCCTGATATCAATCTTAAAAAAGTTGTTTGGAGTGAGGGAGTAAGAGTGCAGCGAGTTCTCCCCAACGTCTGCATCCATAGCGCCGTCTAGTGGGATCCGAGTCCCCACGGAGGCGCTCTCGGAGATCTCAATTGGTACAATGGCACGGGAGAAGTGCGGGGAGTTGTCGTTTATGTCCAATACTTCCACCTCTACGTGGAACAACTGCAGGTACTCCGTTGGGAGCGTGACCACATCAAATTCGATGGAACAGTTCAAATTTTTTTCACAGAGCTTCTCACGGTCAATTTTGGAGCCAATGCTGATCTCTCCGTCATCCTCCCGGACAGACAGGAACGGTGTACTCCCCCGCTGCATGGCTTTGAACCGGAAGGACAGAGAGCTCGGTAGTTTGGATAAAACTTCAGCAACATCCACCTTCAGCCGTGCGATAACAGTCCCCACTCGCTGCTCTTCATATACTTTATATTTTAACGTCTTACTATTGACACAGCTCAAAACCGCCATCCAAATAAATACTGTGAATAGTGCAGAAGGGGGCATGTTGCCTTTGGCTCGGTTACATTTAGATCCCATCTTACTGCAGCGGAGACTTCAAGAGGCATGAAATGAAGGCAGGGAAAAAACCCTTAGTTATCTAACATTCTAAAATCCTCATTTGTGGTTCTGTCTCCGGTAAACGAGAAAAATGTCGACATAAAAGCAGAAAACAACAGAAAAACCCACTCCTTGTCGACAGAGCTGTTGCATATATCCACATGTGGCCGTCGTCAGCGGGAGTGAGTGTCTCCTGAAAGAGTGAAAGAGTGAAAGGGAGGGATTGAGGGTGCGCTTGCCTCGCTCCCTGCTCAGCTTGCAGTGTCTCCACCCACCCCGCACCCAAGCTGTCGCCTCAAAAATCTTATACAAAGAGACCAAAGCAGGATCACCCCCTCCTCCTCTCCTGCATGAAAAGTGTGCCACAACAATGGCCCAGAGGAAGAACTATTCCGAGCTCAGCCAAGTCTCAGACAAACTGACCCACAGCACACGTTCACATTGTTGGTTTGTTTTAACGGCGTGTGCCAGTCTAGCTCCCCCTTTTCTTTCTGGGCAGCATGCTCTCAATGAAGCCAACATGCAGGACTGTCTCAGTGGTTGCTACGGTTGGCCATCCAGACAAACCTAGTATGTTGTGACACTTATGTTAAAGCTTTCCAAAAGATGTTCCTTTTCATGGTAATTAATGTGTCTGAAATCTCACAGGCTGTAAAATTTGTGCATCAACATCAATAACTTTTTCACCAACCTGAAACAAATGGCAAAAATCACATCTTTTCAAATATTTGAAATAATATATTATAGTATTTAGTATTTTTTATATTATATATAAATATATTTATATATTTTGCCGCACGGTGGCTGACTGGGTAGCACATAGGCCCCACAGTCAGGAGGTTCAGGGTTTGAATCGTCCGTTTGGCATCTGTTTGCATGTTCTCCCGGTGCGTGTGTGTGCTTTCTCCGGGTACTCCGGTTTCCTCCCACATTCCAAAAACATGCATGTTAGCTTTATTGGCAACTCTAAATTGCCCATGTGATTGTAGAGTGCAAATGTGAGTGTAAATGCTTCTTTGTCTTTTTTGTCTATATGTGCCCTGCGATTGACTGGCGACCAGTCCAGGGTGTACCCCGCCTCCCGCCCAAAGTCAACTGGGATAAGCTCCAGCATACTCGCGACCCTAATGAGAATAAGTGGCATAGAAAATGGATGAAGGATGGATATGAATTTTTTAAATATTATTTTTCATGTTATAGTATTTTTATAGTATTTCTACACATTATATTGCAAGTTTATTCTCGTCAAATTGTGGCTTTTTTTCTCATTAGATATATAGATAGATAGATATATTTACATTTATTTTAATATATATATTAAATAAAAAAATGATGAGTTGAATACCAAAACAGCTTTCATTTACATGAAGAATTTATGAATTAATTGTTGCAGCTCTAGTTGTTTTGTTACCCACCCTGACATTTTATCATCAGCCAAAAGAAAATCCTGCAAAATGAGTGTTGCTCATATGGCAAGTGACTTTATGAGCATGCCATCTGGCCTGAGCTTGAGACGACCAAAAACATGCAATTACCATCTCTTCACATCATGAAGCCCCTGCAGAGACAAAGCTCACCATCACGTCTGATAGAATCTGTGAAAATCTGGAATTGCAGTGGAATTTCCCAAGCATCTCTGATCACTGTAATGGAAATCATTATTTCCAGCTCATCAGCATGCTGTAGATTAGTCTCATTTCTTAAAATGTGTCAGGATTGAAATCAGAGCGTAGAAAAGTTATATTCTGCATCTTCATCCCACTGGTGAAAAGTCTCCAACAGACGCACAGATTTCCCAGATGATGTTTGGGGAATTGCTCTGCACTTTTAAAAGATCCGGTCGGCTTCCTTTGGAGCCCCAACTGATGAATGGAGTCGCTCGCATCGATTTGCTGCAAGTAAATTATCTTGGTCTGGCATCTCTGAGAGGATTTGTCTCTGTGGAGGATTTTATCTGCATTTTAAATTCCTCTGTTTGCCTCGTGGGAGCGTGCTCTCAGCACTGCCATCTGCCTCTGAGCAAACACATGGACACCCCAGTCAGCGTCCATGTGTCTACACACTGATGCTGCATTGCTAAGCAAGAGCTGAATATGAGCAGCATCCATTTTCCAAAACATCTAGAGCAGGGGTCGGCATCCTTGACCATCAAAAGAGCCATTTTGTCTCCTCTTCCAGTAAAAAAAAATGTTTGGAAGCTGCAAAACATTAATTTGTTAAAAATTGTAATCTTTTGTAATGTTACCTGTTAGAACCACAAAATTAAACAAACAAAGGTTGAGCTACACGTGTAGACCTAATCTAAACTAATTTAATACTAAACGGATTTGTGTAAAATTTAAAAAATGTAGCCAACTTGAAGATAAAATAGTCAGAGTTGATATATCTGCATATCAGTGTTGTTTGATCAATACTGGTTATTTCTGCACTGAATTGTCATTAATAACCATTCTATTGATTGTGTTCTTGACTGTCTTTGCAAAGAGAGACATTCTCTTTTTCTTGAATAATTTCCTGTTTATTTATTAATTAGGAGAATATATGCTCTGATATTTTGCTGAAGGATTATTTCATGTATTCTCTAACTGTGAATGTCTTCCCATCTCATGTACAGCCCAGTGTTGCCAAGTTGGCAACACTGGGCTAATTTCTCACTAAATCTGGTGACTTTCCAAACCATATTTTCTCAAAACGACTAGAGAAAAATTTAAAGACGACGTTGGGAATGGGAGATTTTTATGGTATTTGCATTTTTCTTCACCAAAATAGTAATTTACTGACGGTCCCTAGAAAAACAGCCAGCGGTTAGAGCGGCACTTCCCGTGGCGGCTCGCAGCACCATGAGAGAGCAGTCTGGGCACGATGAGGGAGGACTATTGCTGTAGCTACGAAGCCAAATATCCAAAATCCAAATTTACCACGTTGTATTTGCAGACATAAAAGTCAAAGCAAATATTGTTCTGAGCTGTGAGTGCATATACTGTAAACTGCCTCTCCTGGAGTCAGCATTTCAGCGATTAGCATGGTACGGGCTGTGAGCACATAGCTACAGCAAACTTCCTCGTTATAAAACATATTGCTGTGCTCCCATCAATTACATTGTTTTATTTTACTGTGCAGTAACTTTTTTCAGACTCCACTCAAAACTCCTTCACTTTCTTTTTCTCCCACGCAGTAAGACTCACTTCTACACTAGCCCCCAACCCCACACCTCCCTGCTCATCCAATCAGCAGTCAGAAGATTCGATGCATTAACAGACTTAGCGAAGCCGCAACAAGGAGGCTGAAGAGTCACGTGTGGCTCCAGAGCCGCAGGTTGTCAACCCCTGATTTAGAGCATTTTTGTACGTGTAAATGCTTTAACTTTGCTATTCTTTGGGGATTTACTTTCTGCCAGCATTGTACAAACTGCTGTATGATTTACCATGGCTTCCTAATCTTCACACAATAGGTTTAAAGTGTTGAGTTATGAAAAGAGAAATAGTTGTGTAACAATGCATAGTGTGTATTAGAAACACCAGTTCCACAGTTAACACGTGTTTTCTTCTGCTGTAGCTTCTGTGGTGACGATAAGGTTGAGATGCCCACAGGGACCATCAAATGACTGAGAAGAGCTTGAGGGGAAAGTGGGGGTGCAGCGTGAGGGGCTCAGGAACTTTGTCATTGAAATGAAGCAGTAGATCCTGAGGACAAAGGCAGCCTAGCAGGTGGAGAGGCGGCACGGAGGCCCTCCCAGGCACCCTCCCCCCTGGAGAATCAGTGCACACGAGAATGGAGGCTGGGGCTTTTGCTGGAATTTACCAGCACTCATGTTATTTGAGAGGAGATAGTAAGAACCAACAAAATATGCATTTCCTTGTTTTAGGAATGGATCATAGTTTAATTATATCCATCAGCAGATAGCACCTTTGTCTCCCTGGATGAGGCAGGGGATGTGTGTTTCTCAGGTTGGTGTGGATTGTAAAGGCACGCGAGCATCTGCCACCATCTAATTACCATTCTGTTATCTCATGAGAGGTGGGAGGGATCTTTAAGGGGCTCGGATACGACCCCTGTGCAAGTCCAACCTATATTCACCAATGGTTTGGAGAAAGAGCACCTTCAGAATGAACATCGATGCTGCAATTAAATCATGGAATAAAATCGGTCTGAGTTTTTCAGTCGTGTGAGACCTTATCAAACGTCCCAATGGTTGTTAGATAAGTATGTCCACAGTGTGGAACGATTTAGATCGTAAATATGCACTGTCCAATGATCGTAAAGCGTTGGTTATGCAAGGAGGAAGCAACACGAGGGTGTCTAAACTTTTTCCACTGAGGGCCACGTGCTGCAACATGAAAGGATACCATCTTGAAATTGTGTAAAGCAACACAGTAAATATGCTAAGAAGTTATATGCATTTCAAGAACAAACTGCTTCTCGGCTTTGCGATATATTACTTTTATGCACTTTGCACACTTTTTTCCACATTTTTGCCATCTTCGTCTTGTAATATTATGACTTTATTATTATAGCTTTTCATCCACATAATTTTCCAAAATGTGTTTATTATGACATTTTTTATATATTTTAACTCTACACTACTAAAATGAGTAGAACAACTCTGTTGTCTAAATATTTTCACTTTATTCTAGTAAAAATACAGCTGATTGCGTTTTAGTTTTTTTTTTGTTATACATTTTGTCTCGTAGTCATGACTTCGTTCCCATAATATTTTGACTTTATTCCTGCAACCATTGTAACTTTTTTGCAACCTATTTTTTAATTTTCTTTTTTCATTGCTTTGTTTGTTTTTCATATTATTATGACTTTAAAAAAACTATATGCAACTAATATTAATTTATTGTGGATAATTGGTTCCAGACTTCACTGTAATAAGTGAATTTGCAGGATTCTTTGTCTATAGTTTGAATATTTTAGTAGTTAGGGCAAAGATGGAATCCTGCTTTGAGGAAATTCACTTATCACGAACGGGTCTGGAACCAAATAATCGCGATAAAAGAGGGATTATTGTACTACTATGAATTGTAAGTCAAAATGCTAAATGGATAAAGGCATAGCCAGAAGGGCCAGGTACGCTGTAGCATAATACGGCATTAACGATAAGCCATAATCATCGCCCGGTACGTACCTCGGTATTAAGGTGATGGATTGGTTCATTTTGGGTCTTCCTGGTCAAAGTCAGCAGGCATTGTTGGATCTGGAGGTGAGTTGATTAAATGATCATTTATTCATTAGTGTAGTGTGCAGCACAGAAACACATTCTCCCAAACAGTATTTGCAAGAGGGAAAACTCTCTTTGCACAGATATGGGTGCAGTAGAACAAATTCCATCCTTGCATGCATTTTGACTGAACTTTTTATGTTTGCCTCGAGTGTTTGGAGAGTTAGTTTGTGATGACATCTTGGAGATCACGTTTATGGCATTCGGTATCTGTGAGATCTGAGAATCGCAAGGCTGTAGAAGTTGATTGTTGGCACATTGTTCGAAGGAAAAGACCAAAACACAAAGTGACAGATCGCAGCTACAGAAGCCACTAATTAGAATGTCATTTCAGAACTTGGCAGTAGGTAATTGTTAAAACTGGGGCAAACAAATGTTTGGGGAAGTCGGCATAACTGTCACAGGGATACTATCTTGAGACAGCGGGACTGGATCTGCAGATTTTTCGGAAAAATACAATTTAAGCTTTTTGTCCACATTTAGACAAACCTCAGTTATTTATTTATTAAGCACAGTGCATATTAAAGAACATCTTCAACCAATACGGACAGATTATAGCACTATTAGCATAATAACTGCTAACTTGCATCGGTAATATCTAGGCAGGTAACAGTAACTTGCTAAAAAAAATCATATCTTCAGTTGCGGTAAAAGTAACCTTAAATGTTCATTTATCCCTGTCATTCATCTATTATATATATTTACGCACATTTAATAGATCCAAATGTAGAACTATAAAAACATGCTTTGTTTTAACATATTTGGCTTTTTAATTTTTTTATGGACAAAATTTTTTTGGGTTATCGTTAGAGTTAGTAAATTACAGTCTGGCCTTCTAGAACGATTTAATGACTCTAACCAAGGTTCCACTGAAAATCCAAATACTTTACAGACACCACAAAATATTGCCCAAAAATATTTTATAGTGAATAATTATAGTTTTAGATACAGAACGCAATACAAAATAAATCTCAATTAAAAAATGTATCTAATAATTAACCACCGTAATCCCTTGTTTATTGAGGTTAATTGGTTGCAAAGATCACTGTAATAAGTTAATTTGTGAACAAATTCTTTATTTATACATTAAATATTTTTGTAGTTACAGCACAGAAAACCTTCTAAATGTGGGTATTAACATTATAAGAGCGGTAAAATGTATATTGACAAACCAAATATATATAGTTTGACTGTGTGCAATTACAAATTACAAAACCAAATCCACTAGCTGTGAAATAATATTGATATTGAAGCCAAAGGAGAATACACGCCTTCACTGATCCCTTCATACTCAATCAAAGATGATTTTATTCTAATTCTGAATATACTGTAAGTAGAGTGGAACCTTGGTTACCGTCCGCCCTGGTTAGCATGTTAGCATAGATAGATCGATAGATACTTTATTAATCTTGTCTTTTTACGTCAACAATTTATGCCACAATGTTGCCCCAGTTTGTGTACATTTTTCGTTTATCATGTAATTGTCATGTTGTCATGTAATTAAAACACTGCGCGAGTGCAAATAGTCTTAATGTAAGTCAGTGGTGTCTATGATGTCATCAACAGTTGACCGTAGTTTTTTGCTAACTAACACAGTTACGCCACACGTCTCAAAAATGTTAACACAAAGCACGTCTTTAAAGTTATACAATTACAATGCTACATGCAGAAAACATTTAGGAATGAAGGGGATTAATAAACATTTAAGGTAAACATTTAAGGTTAATTTTACTGTCATTGAAGACATGATTGTTGCCAAAGACACAATGTAGCAGCATGATCAATATGGCCATCACCTGCACATTTTGCCATGAGTTACCAATAGCGTCTCTCACCCGTATCTGCTTCTTTTTTGATCATGGCTACAAAATAACCCAAATGGAGCCAAAGAAAGTCGCAGGTGCCAGGATTTGATAAAAGAAGGTGAGAAACACAAATGAAAATGAAAAGTAACTCATAGCAAAACACAAATGTGGTGTCCATGTTGCCACTCAAAACTATTTGATTCAGATGATAAGCATGTGGAGGACTTGTTTTGGAGAAGAGGTTTCCAGCCTTCCGCAGCATATAACAGCACTGTACTGGTGTGTACTAGTATTAGCAAAAGTGCAGTAACAAACCATATTTTTGACAGTCACATTTCAAATCCATGCCAAGAGATGTTGCCTGCCGCAGTCAATGATGGCCAAGCTGAGCATGAAGTCACGGATCATAAGAGTAGGCTGAAGGGTTAAGAACTGATCGTCAGGACTAGTATTGTCCTATCAATTTTTTGAGCATGGGAGGCGAAGCGCCTTCTAAGACAACCTAAACAGTCCTGTTTCCACTGATTTAATGTCCTGGATGAATGAAAATATTCACAGTAATTTTAAACCCGGTTTATAGTGCAGTTGTCCCTTTTGAATTATTTGCAAGATGCACAAAGTCTGGAACATCTGGCAACAAGCTGTCATGAAACATGCTCTACAAATTAGAGCAGTGCAGCAAAATATACACAGGAATCTGTAAGGATGCGCTTAGAAGGTTTAGTCAAAGCATCAAACCATCAGCAGTTGCTGACATCTCTGCATTTCCTCAGAAGACCAACCTTTGTCTGTAAATCCAATGTAATGAATTTCGGGACGGCATTCCCACGTGCACTTTTTTACCACACCCTTCTATTCAAGCTATGACAGTGCCAAGGTATTCCTTACTGATGCGAGCACGCCTGGCATCTGCTGCACTGATACCTGATCACTTGTACTTCAAGCTACACAATAGTCTCTCCTGCTGTACCTCCACTTTCATGAACAAAAGAAAGAAGCCAAACAAATGCTGCCTCTGTGTATCTGGCAGATTCTAAGCATTGCCTTTCATATTTGGTGCCATTGTGGTGACATTTGTAATACGTCCCCTCTACACGTTTATGTGTGCTCTACCTAAAGCAGGACCTTAAATGACATGAACGCCTACATTATGTGCACCCCATAGGGTTAACCTCTGAAGTGACAAGCTATTCTAACTGTGAGGTTAGAATAGTGTACTTTTTTCTCCATGTATTGCTTGCTAAAGGTTCAGTAAAACTGCACCTCACATAAAAAAACAGGAAGAGTTAACTCTTTGGGGTTTGCAGCATAACACTGCAGTTTCTTAAGTGTTGGAAGCGGCCCGTGCCAGCAGACAATAGAGGGACGGCAGAAGGAGTCATGGAGTTTTTTCTGAGGCACCAAACAAAAGCCTTCCATGTGGCTCGAGTTGAAGGTTCACCACGTGCAGGGCCGATGGGTGACATATTTTTGGGTCGTGCTCATTCATTAGACTGATTTACCACCCCCACCACCCCTTCTTTCTTTCTGTTTCTCTTGGCAGATGTGAGACAGGCGCTGGCCTTTCTCTCTTTTTATTTTTCTTTCTGGTGTGGGGGTAGAGTCTTGCTCAAGCGCCACGTGTTTTTAATTTAAGGGGCATTTGTGTGGAAACGCATCAAGATCCCTGACTCAGCAGTCACAGCAGGCTTGAGGCACCCCGTCCATTGTTGTTTTGGATTGTAAGCAGGGTTCTTTTGGTCCAACATTCCTTCAAATTTTTACTTTATTGTTTTTTACGATTCACTTCATTACTGTACTATTATAGAGACAAGGGATGGGTTATTCAGCAAAACGGACTGTATGCCACTCCCTCCAAATTAGAGCTGCAACAATTAATAGCTAAATCAATGTTTCCTCGGTTATTAACTGTCACAGGGAAACTATCTTGAGGCAGCGGGACTGGATCTGCAGATTTTTCTGAAAAATACAATTTAAGCTTTTTGTCCTTGGGGCCCAAATTTTCCTGTGCAAAGTTCATTCCAAATACAGTGGTACATCTGTTTCCTCGATTATCCAATTATTCATCAAGTATTTTGGCATTCAATTAATCATTTTAATCAATTAATCAAGACATTCATACACATTAATTTTGACTTTAAAAAACAGTGAAAAACATGTTTGCCTCATTTGTGATATGTTGCAGACCAAACCACTAACTATTCAAATTGATTTAGTCAATCTAGGGCAGTGGTGTCCAAAGGGGCCATCCAGGCACCATTTGTTGCCCACTGTTGTTTTTCATTGGTTTTTTGAACATTATAAAAATTTAATTTCACAGAAAAAGTTGTAATTAAATTGTGGAAAAATTTACAATGTTAAGGGAAAGAAGTCAAAATTATATGAAGAACTTGTTAACAAACAACAAAAAGAAACAAAAACAACAATACGAAAATACCTGTACTGTACATATAACTGTACAGGAATAAAGTCAAAACATTAAGATAAAAAAGACAAGATCAAGAAATTAAAAAATCAGTTTTTAGGAATAGACTTTGAGAAACTGCTTGAAATGTGAAATTAAAGAAACGGATGAGCATGCATTATGTGGTTTAAAAAACAGACAGTAGAAAAATCCACAACTAAATGTATTTAGTACATAGAACTATGTACATAGGACATAGAACAATGGTACACTTTTAATTAAACATGTGTTTTGCCAAACAGTGCATGTGTAATACGGCTGGTGAAAAGGTATCTTAAAAGGTAATGCATTGGGGCTTATATACCAGACATGACAGTAATCTAATATATTTTCTTCATGCTGTGTTTATGTATGATGTGCTGAATGAGCCGAGTTTATAAATTTATTTTGTTCTTATAGAGATGCTTGTGCCACAAATGTGTACCTTTGCAAATTTTATATTTACTAGGACAATTTAATTGGATTATTAAAAATAAACAAAATGAACAATTGAACACAAAACTATTTTTTTGTTTGACCTGTGTTTTATTCTAATGATAATCATGATCAACAAATTGAATGCAATCCTCCTAAAATCAATCAATGATTTAGAAAAAAATTAAGTGAAAAGTATTGGCAAGACTGACGCTGTCCTTACTTTGTAAAACAAATATTCTTGATGGATGTGGGTTGTTCATCACTGACTTAGAACAGGTTTCTGCAACTCAAAAACTGAGTGACTACTCTCTATTTTCCCTCCTGTCCACATATAAGTTACGTTTTTGGCACTGCATGTTTAGCTTCAGCACAAAATCTGCAGGCTTGTGTACGCCTCACGTCTTCACATCTCGGTGTCTGAGAGTCTAGAGAACATGAGCTCAGTAAATGTCAGGAGACTCTTTGCTTGTTTATTTTTCACTTTTACACCAGCCTCATATGGGATTTATTCCTTCCTGCTACATTCCCCATAATTGCTATTGCTTGAGCAATAGCACCGCCAAATAGCATTCAGACTCCAATAAACATACCCTCCTGTTTTTGAAAAATAATGTTATATTGCCAGGCTAAGTATTATACAAATTTTTGGATTGGATGTGCTTGAATGACATAAAATGCCATTACAATTGAAGCGATGCTTTCCGATTGAGGTCAATCAAAATGGAGGATCATGCAGATATTCTTCTCAGGTTCGCCCAGTAACATCCATGCAGGATCCTTCCTTTCATACCCAGCCTGGAATGTGTTTAGGAAGAAGACATGTCTGAGAGTCATTATGCCTTGCTTAGTTTTGGAAAATGTAATAAGAAAACCTTCTAGTATTACCCTCCCCTTGGACCACCACAAGTGCTGTCTGGACCTTTAAAACTCACACCATAAAACATGATATGGCAGTAGAAGCACAGAACACTGGATAGAGAACGTGCGGGGTATTGTAGTAGGCATGATTTTCCGAATTGCTGTGGAATTGAGTACTCACTTAGGAAGCATAGAAATGTCTAATGAATGAAAAATAACTGTGATGGTCTTTGTCCTAAATTTTTTTGGCGATAAACTTGTAATTAGAAAGTCCTAAAATTTGTCCTACACCTCCTACACATCAATCCCCCGAGTGACGTACAGTTGTCCCTCGTTTATTGCTGTTAATTGGTTTCAGACGCCACCATGATAATTGAGTGATTTTTGCAAAGTGGGAGTCCTTATTAATAAATGGAAGATACATTTGCATAGTTACAGCATTGAAAACCAGTTTACGACCTTTAGTATATGTTTTTTTAAATGTCATTAGAGCCGTCTTTATGAAATAACACCCCATAGTCAGCTTTACACTTCTATTGCCCAATATAATTGCCATAATAGGAGAAAATAGCACTGAAAAAAACTCATGCTCGTGTGTGTTGCTGTAAATGTGTCGGGGATCTGAGTGGGAGGGAGACAGGAAGTGACGTTTCAAAGTTGAGTTTTAGCGTGGCATGTGTTAAAGCCACAACAGTAGCCTGTTGTTGTGGCGATCAAGTCAGGTGCTTGTGTGTCACACTGAACGTTATAGTAAAATAGCTACCCACCTGTCAAGAATACTACATATCATCACAACATCTTTCAGTCTGTCTTCCGAATGCCTTATATTAGTATTTTAGTTCATTTAGCCATGTTTATGCTTGGAAATGCTTAATTTAAGCAAAAACTGTCTTACGTTTGCATAAGTATGCTTTTTCTTTTACTAATAGGCTGGATTCAACCGCAAAACACATTGTGCTTCTTTTACTCTGATGCCACTGGATGCTTTTCACATCCAAACAATGTTTGTGCAAAATAAGATGAATATTGCAAAGTTCAATACAAGGAAAAGTGCCATAATTAGATTCAGCAAAAATGATAGGCAAATGTCAACTACAAATAAATGATGGCCTACCATCCACAAGTAAGTTTGCATAAATTCACAACAATTAATACATAACAATAATGGTATTATAAGAGAATAACCCAACATACAAACCATTTTCATGGATACCACTACCCTAATTTGAATTAGAGCCCTACACTCTACAATAGTTAACACATTTTACACCCTTACAATCAATGTACAGTATATGGGATTCAATCTTTAATGTAAACTGTCTAATAGTATGCAAATATAATGTATGTAAATACACATCTAAATGTCTAATCAATGTCAAAAAGTGTAACCCTACTTTTGGCCCACCCTGTTATATACATATACGGTGATGTGGAAAGGTTTGGGCACCCCTGATAATTTTCAATATTTTTATTTATAAATCATGAGTTGTTTGGATCAGCAATTTTAGTGAAATATATCATATAGCAGACCAACACAGTGATATTTCAGAAGGGAAAGGAAGTTTTTAGGATTTACATTATACAATGATTATTTAAACAGGATTAGGTAGATGCATACGTTTTTGCACCCCAACAGAATAAAATGACATCAACATTTAGTAGATCCTCCTTTTGCAGAAATAACAGCCTCTAAACGCTTCCAATGAGGGTGTAGATTTTGGTTGACAGTATCTTTCTTTACGAAAGAGTCAGTCTTGATGGTTTCCTTGCACGGACAGCCTGCTTTAAATCAAACCACAGATTTTCAAACATATTCCGGTCTGGGGACTGAGATTCCATTCCAGTATGTTGTACTTGTTCCTCTGCATGAATGCCTTGGTAGAATTTGAGCAGTGTTTAGGGTTGTCCTCTTGTTAAAGTATCCAGCCCTGGCACAACCTCAACTTTGTCACTGATTCTTGAACATTGTTGGCAAGAATCTGCTCACTGCTGACTGGAATCCATGCAACCATAAATTTTAACAAGATTTTCAGTACCTGTACCGGCCACACAGTCCGTCAGCATGATGGATCCGCCAGCAAATTTTACTGTGGCTAGCGTTGTGTTTGTCTTGGAATGCTTTGTTCTTCATCCGTCATTCACCGCCTCTTTCTAAGTCCAAAAATGTTTAGCTATTCCGTTTGTTGCATGTGCTCAGAAATGGCTTCTTCCTCATACAGCATCCCCTTGTTCAAAGTGCGCTGAATAGTTTACTGATGCACAGTGACACCATCTGCAGCAAGATCATGTTGTAGGTCTTTGGAGCTGGCCAGTGGATTGAGTTTGACTGATCTCACCATCCTTCGCCTCTGCTTGTCTGAGATTTTTCTTGGTCTGCCACTACTGGCCTTAACCAGCACAGTGATTGCGGTCTTTCATTACTTCACTTTGTTCCTCACAGTGGAATCTAACAGCTAAAATTTCTGAGTTAGCTTTTTGTATCCTTCCCCTAGACCATGAGCAATATTTGTTTTCAGATCACTTGACAGTTGTTTTAAGGCTCCCATGTTGCCACAATCAGTGGTAAAGGTATTCAAATCCATAATCAATGCCCAAATTTATGCACCTGCCTATTTTGTATAAATAATTTTTGCACACTTTTTGTAAATCTTACAAACTAATTTTTACTCCTCAATTATCACTGTTTGTCTGCTATACAATATATTTATCAGAAATTGCTGATCCAAACAACTGATGATTTATTATATTAATTATCAGGGGTGCCCAAACTTTTGCATACCACTATACACAGACACACGTATATATATATATAGCAGAGCAGCGGGGGGCATATATACATATATATATATATATATAGTGGTGGGTGAGGAAGAGTTTATATATATATATATATATATAAAACTCATCCACCACTATATACACGCGCACGCGTTATTATATATAAATATAATATATATTTATATATATATATATATATATATATATATATATATATATATGCTCTGCTTATCCATTCTCTTACTCATCCCAATGGATTTATTCATTAAGGTTTTAGCCTGAAACAAATCCAATATTCCCTCGTGGAAACCTTTGCTGTGGAAGGTGTCAGGAAGTGAGAAATGTACCAGCAGTGTCTCTTTGTCGAGCATTAAACCTAATAATGAGCTCCCTCATTACTTCTGTAGCAGCTATTTTTGTTAGAAAGCCCCTAGTGCATTCATTGGTCCTGCAAAAAGAGTGTCCCAAAATCACTGCCTTTGCTCTTGATCTACTTAGAAAATAAACTGAATTTATAATGATACCAAAAAAAAAGTCCTGCACAGTTTATGACAGTTTATATGAAAATAGTGCACTTTTAGCTCCATCTATGAATAACAATGACAAAAAAGAAGTTGAACAACAGGAAAGGCATGGAAAAATATTAGGGATGTCCGATGTTGGCTTTATTGCCGATGTCATCCAACTGTCACTTTCCGATTCCAATATCAAATGATATGGATATGTGTAACATCACATCTCCCTGTGTGGAATTAACACATTGTGCTGCCTCTCAATATTGTTTTGGACAATAAAACAAAAAATCAGAAAAAGATCTCTTGAAGATGAACAATGTTTCTATCACTATCTCTATCTATCTATTCACCAAGTGTATTTCTCTTTTCGGGCCCAGAGGTTGTTGTTGTAGCCACTTAAATGTTGCTTTTTATTGGCTGGAGAGTAAACTGGTGCCACCTGCCTCGACTCCTGTCTCGCGCTGAATTGCATCTCCACATTTGGTGACTTTCGTCGTTTGCAAAAAACAGTAACATTGGTACCGGCACCGCTACAATGTAACAAGTTGGTTAACGTCAGTTCTATCTGCGCCCATGCCCATCGAATCCCAGTTCCGACTGCAAGGAAAACCAGGACATGACAAATATTTCCACGTAGTGAACGGACCGATGCCTCGACAACGGCCAGTAAGGGAGCTCTCGGGGCTTTATACAACAGCTTTTAAAATCAGTTATCAGAATAGAGAAAAACCTGGTATTAATATTACATTTTTTTATACCAATATCAAGCCTTTTCTTTTTTTTTTCTTTTCTTATGAAGAATATGACGTACTTTTAGTCATAAAATAGAGCATTTCTGGTCTAGATTAAGCATTTCCAAAACATAAAAATCAAAATATAAAATACAAATATTAGCCATTCAGAAGACAAATTCAGACATGATGTTATGTAGCAATTTACAATGGTCCCTAACGTTACGGTGGTGAGACAATAGTCGTCGCAGGAAGTACTGCACAGAAATTGGAAATAAAAAGGAAGAGTAACAAGGAGCTCTCTCAATAGTAGCACATGCATCAATATGTCTTGGGTATTGGGTAATGAGCAGTGTAACGGCAATTATGGGTTGTTATTTCATGTCTAGATGGCTTAAAAAATGCTAAAAATCATATTTATAAGGTTGTAAATAGGTTTCTATGACCTAAATGTGAAAATATTCCATTTGTAAATAAAAATCATACTTCACGGTCGGTAACTGCAATAAATGAGGGTTTACTGTAATGTCTTACTTACCAGAAATAAAGATTGCAATATTTACATTGTTCTTCTTCTATTCGATGCTTTCCACGGCTGAAAGGCGGGTCTCAGCCGCCATCATTTCAAGTTCCTCCTCTTCTCTTATGTAGCCAAGATGGCGACACGCGTACGATTGCAACATTCGGGTACTGACAGTAGTGTGCTGCATTTTGCCAGACTTCTCAGTATGACCACACTTATGCGCCCAAAAAGACTAAATCTAAGGGTCAACACATTTCATCCACTGTACAGTAAGTAGGTAACAAGTTTCATCTGATAATACAAGTAAAATGTGCAGCATACATGTACCACTGATTTTGTACTTTGTTAGGCAGTTCTTGAATATAACATAGTTGTGTTTGGCTATGGAAGCTTTGACAGTCAGTCCGGCATCAGAACTTCAGGAACTGGAAAGATGAAAGCAAGTTAATATACGCTCCTGATCAATATCAGCTGAAAAATGGCAAGGATTTACATTTTGCATTGTTGTGGTTGATTGTGGAGCTTTAAAATGCAGAAAGAAATGGGAGTGACAAGAAAAATTAAGGATGCAATTTTTTGTAAACAAGCTTTGAAGTGAAATAGCCTGCTCAGCAGCTAATCAAAGGTTTAGGAACACAGCCTTTAAAAGCCAGATCGTGGCAAATATGTGGATTCAGTGTCATTTCCTGTCAGGTGTTTACACGGCGGGCCGCACGGTGGATGAGTGGTTAGCACATTGGCCACACAGTCAGGAGATCTGGAAGACCTGGGTTCAAATCTCCGTTGGGCATCTCTGTGTGGAGTTTGCATGTTCTCCCCGTGCGTGTGTGGGTTTTCTCCGGGTACTCCGGTTTCCTCCCACATTCCAAAAAAAACATGCATGTTAGGTTAATTGGTGACTCTAAATTGTCCATTAGAGTGTAAATGTGAGTGTGAATGTTTGTCTATATGTGCCCTGCGATCGACTGGCGACCAGTCCAGGGTGTACCCCGCCTCTCTCCCAAAAGCCAGCTGGGATAGGCTCCAGCATCCCCGTGACCCTAATGAGGATAAGCGGTACAGAAAATGAATGAATGAATGAATGAATGTTTACACGGCCACGATCTCTTGATGGCTTTTTGAACGCGTTCACATTGTTGGGCTGCAAAAGCAATTCCTCTTGCAGCGGGGGCATCAAGCACACCCAAACCAATGTTGGCTAACAAGAATGGTGCAGCTACCAATGAACCTTTTTGAGATGTTTTATTTCCGTTTCCGGGGAGTTTCGGGTTTTTAGAGCTGTGGTTTTAAACTTTTGGTTAACATATGAACTGCCTTTTTCACTTTTGATGCTTGTGTACTCAATAAAAACCTTTTTTGTCTGATCTCTTCTTGTATTACATTTTTGAATTTGTTTGTAGGCTTGGCACGTAACTCAAGTGAAAAATGGGGATCTAAGGCCTAACCTTCCAGTCTGCACGTTTCCTAATGCGTATGTGTTCTTGACTTATTACCAGACAACGTTGATTCATTCATTGTCTTTGCCGCTTATCCTAATTAGGGTCGCGGGCATGCTGGAGCCTATCCCAGCTGACTTTGGGCGAGAGGCGGGGTACACTCTGGACTGGTCGCCAGTCAATCGCAAGGCAACCAGACAAGGTTACTGTTTGCAATTTTGACTCAGTGGTGCACAGATGGACGGCAGTCTAACTTTGCAGATTTAGCCGATGCTCGACAGCAGGCACTGCTTGTCGCTGTGACGTGCTGCAGCCCGCCGCCACTGCCGTCGTGGTCGCCCTCCCACTGCAGGATAAGTGTCAGCATGTCAGGATCTCCAGATGCTGTTTTGTCATTGTTACCAGCCAGGCTTGGGTCCCTGATAATCACCCTTATTTTACCAGCCCCCATGCTCGAGCAAGTTGTTTTGGTGGGCGGCCAGGTTCGTTATTCAGTCCTTTGGTGACCCTTGACCTTTTAGCCCATCCTCCACAGGGGACACACAAAGTGAAAGTCATCTGCAGCTTCACTGATTGAATCTTCACAGAACTCTTTGTGGAAGGTAAAGCACTTTACAAGTCAATGTCATGCAGCGTTTTATGAAAACACAACATGGCGCACGGAAATGGGCCATGTATCATTGGTCATAATTCGTTTATTAAATTACAGCAAAAAATGAATGTTTTGTTTTTCGTATTTTATACCTATTCATGGCCGCACGGTGGTCGGGTGGGTAGCACATTGGCCTCACAGTCAGGAGATTCAGGGTTCGAATCTCTGTTGGGCATCTCTGTGTGGAGTTTGCATGTTCTCCCCGTGCGTGGGTTTTCTCCGGGTAGTCCGGTTTACTCCCACATTCCCAAAACATGCATGTTAGCTTCATTGGCCACTCTAAATTGTCCATTAGAGTGTGAATGTTTGTTTGTCTGCCCTGCGATTGTCTGGCGACCAGTCCAGGGTGTACCTCGCCTCCCGCCCAAAGTCAGCTGGGATAGGCTCCAGCATACCCGCGACCCTAATGAGGATAAGCGGTATAGAAAATGAATGAATGAATACACCTGTTCTATTAAATACAAAGAAGATGGATAAAAAAATAAACCACAAAACATTTATAAATTAATTATTTAAAAAAAAACATAGTGAAGGATATTCGAATTGCGATATAGCGACGGGCAACTGCACTTTCATAGTAAAACTGTATACGGCCTTCTAAATGTGATTTTTAACATTATCAGAGCCCTTTGACATGAAATAACACCCCTCTAGTAACCTATACACTCCTGTTACCGAAAATGGTAGCCATGCAGACATAGTAAAAGTCATATAGACATATAGTTAGTCATATAGACTAACAGGTGTTTTTTGTTGGGTTTTTTTACATCCTGTTCTCTACAGTACTTCCTGCGGTGATCATCAATAACACAATACTGACACTTAGTGTCAAAACCTTTTAGAATGCGTACTAAGAATGCATTATTTTGCTTTATTTCACCATGTTTATGCTTCCAAATGATTAGTTTAGACTAACAATATGTTAAATTTGCATACGTTTTGACGAACAATGGACTGGACCTCTCAACAGCTTGATTTACTAATTAATATATTTCTGAAAAAATGCAATGGAATGGAATGCATTGCTAGAAGCATTACATCCATCCTCGCTTTCCCAAAGTCTGACACAACATGCACACTTTTATAAAAGTATGACTGTTGTCTCACCCAGTGGCAAAATTTTTTTAATAGCTTCCTAAGGGAGATCACACTGGTTGTGACGCTTTGCAATAACACTTTACCTTTGTCGATAACAGAGCCAGGAGCGCTTATTCTCAGTGGAGGCAGTTCGACGCAAGCAGGTAATGGAGTCTTTCTTCAGCTGCAAAGTAACTTCACCTCACAGGGAGCTCAAGTGGTTTATTCCAGCGTGGCCTGCCTCATTGCCTGCATTAGAAGACATTACACGGGAATTATGACATGGAATGTGGCAGCAAGCGCTGAAGGGGGAGTGAACCATGATGGTGAGCGAGTGAGACGTGGAAATGTAAAAACATCAAAGTGGGGAACTTATCAAGATGAATAATGATGGGGGAGTCGATTTGGAAATTGCCCTACTTTCCCCACATCAAACCAGCTAAAAAAAGGCAAAAACAATACTGACCTCTTTTTTTTTGTGATGCACAAACACACCCACCCCGTCCCCCAACGCACACACAACCACACACGCACGCAGATACACCAAATGCACGCAAATAAAAAGTCTTCTTCCTTTTTTAAGCTGGGTGTAACAATACATGTATACTCAGAACGTTTTTTTATCAATCCTTTTTTGAGGAAATTTTTCTGCCAAAGTTATGGCAAACTACAGTTGTCGTGGTTGGTGTCCTATTAGCTTGCTAATACAATGGAACCTTGGTTAGTGTCTTTAATCCTTTCCAGGACAAAAACAGATGCTAACCAAATCAATTCTTCCCATAACAAATAATGTGAATCCAATTAATCTGTTCTACAAATCCAAAAATGTTAACACACCTCAATAAGCCAAAACAGAGCCCCAGAAAGTTGCCAATGCCAGCGTTTTGATAAGCGGTATTGAATCCCGGGAATTACTCATGGCAAAACATGAAGGTGGCGTCTGTGTTGATCTCGCTGCCACATCGTGTCTTTGGCAACAACCACGTCTTCAATAAAGGTTTTTTCTCCAGTTGTTCTATGCACCTAAAGCTAGATGGAAAATGTATGTTTTTGAAAATGCGTGTGGGTATTGGTGTGGATGCTCATTTGGTCTTTTAGTCAAACTCGGAACTCTTTCTCAGTGTGTGTCTTCTGTTATGTTTGGGAGTTTCAGATGGAGGTTGGAAGATGTATTTGGTATGATGAAGCAATGGCATTCCTCCTCAAGCAGAGTGTGTATGTCCTTGCGTGTGTGTGTGCGTGTGTGTGTTCAACACAACAGAGGGGATGATAGATATTTTTATTTGAATTATTTATTTTGGAAAGTTGGTTGCATACCACAGTCGCTTTCATTCGCTCTGTCGTTTTTTTCCCTTGCACTCCCTCCTCCCCCACCTTCCTGGTGTCCCATAACCAAACTGGACCCCTCCTAATCACGTGAAATATAAAACCTCTCTATCCAACCCCCAACTCCTTCTCTTTTCCTACAAAACAAAGAAACCCTTTATTCTGTCTCACAGGGCAGACACCAGCCGGCCCCACGTCACCTCCAAATTAATCATCATACGGGGTTCTAGTTTTTGTTGTAGCTACAATATCAAAACGATTCAGAGTTGCCTTTCCCAAGGTCTGATGTTGTATTAACATGATAACATCTATTATACTTATCTTTTAAACCCTGGGCTTGACCTCCTTGCTAGAAAAATGAAAATCTTTGATATTCAAAATGAATAGTATAATGGTAATGGTTGAATTTTATTTTAACATGCATGTAAATGACATTGGAATACAACTGTCACCTAATACATTTGACAGTTCCACATGTCCAAAAGGAGTAAAAAGAAGCAAAGCTTATTAAATCCTACCCCTGTAGGTTCTCCCCTATTTCAATACATTTGTACACTTCCTGCACTTACTAATTTTGAATGCATAAGTAAGATCATGTGACAGTGTGTAAGATAGTAGTCCTTGTCATATAAATAAATTATATTGCCGATCAAATGAATGATACTCATAATAAATAATACCAATAGTGATAATAGTGATGAGTGGTATATAAACAATTGTAACAAAACATTGTTATCACAAAAAAAACATAGCATTGACAGTCAACAGACAGAAAATGTACTCTCCAAGGAATGAAGTAATATGTCCTTGGATGTACACAATATTTCTGTATACTGTCTGTGATGTTTCTTGAAGTCACTCATTGTAGAGCATTGTTTGACTTCTTTACTTCATCCATTCCATTCCGTTTGATTAGTATTGTAGTGTGCATGTACAAGGTCCATAAAAATGGAGACACAACAAACGGGCAAAGTTTTCAAGAATAGCATTGTATTATTGCTGAAATATTAAATAATGACATAGTAACATTATGAAAAACAAACAAAACAGCAAATAAAGATGCATTTTTTGGTAACATTAGGTTGCGGAAAAGGTTATAATGAAGAAAGGCATAATTATTATAGTAAGATACGATTTAGAAGATGATAGAATATATATATATATATATATGAGCGTGCATCATTTTGCGGTGTTTTGTTACTCTGTGTCCTACTGTATTCACTGTCTTCTTCATGATTTTTTTTCAACAAATGCGATATTGGATCGTCGATGTTCACACGCTTCACCTTGTTCGTTCTGTTTAAAACCAAAAACATTCCCACCCTTGGGCTGTGGCATGTGCCTTAAGAAATGCCGCTTTTGTACCTTCATTCGTGTTAGCGTATGCTTGCCCACGAGACTAACTTGCTGCTCGCTAGCACTCACTAGTAACGTACAACCAGAAGTGTCAAACCAGACGCAACACACAACACAAGGAATGTGCACAAAAGTTTTTTTTTGATTTAAGTTCATACCACAGCATTTGCTGGTTAATCCAACATGCAAGAGTTGTGTATTCATGAAGCAAAATGAAATTAAGGAAAGTTGATGTCTAAAACAACAAGAAAGTGTAACTGAGCGCTACTGTTGTCATGTTAAGATCATCAATAAAGTTTCAAAAGAGGGTCAGACTCTGTGCTTCTCTGCTAGAACATCACTTACATTACTTGAACAATATCACTTTCAAGCACTTGTTGCTGGTGGGTGGTTGAGTCTGCATTCATTTAGCACCCAAATGATAGCTACTTAGTTTTTTGCATGTTGATTATATTTGTAAAACCATTAAAACATGTTTTGTGTTAACATTTTTGGCTTTCTGGAATGGATAAATTGGATTTACATTTTTGTCTTATGGGAAAAATTGGTTCAACCTCCTGGAATGGATTATGACGCTAACCAAGGTTCCAATGAATTTGAGTTCATGCATCTTTTCAAACGTGTTAGTGCATTTATCTTTCACATATGCAAAACGAAGCTTGGAGTTTGACCTCCAAGCCTCCATGTGCTTCAAATCATGCCGGGAACCGAGCCATGCCTTGATTAGTCCAAGATTTTTCTCCGCTTGCTTTCTATTTCTGTCTGCCTCTTTCATCCCTTCATTCTCTCTGATCCATTTCTACACATCCTTTTGCGTTTTCATCCTGGAGAAAGCATTTCCAGGCACAGGCATGCTTGCAAACCTCACATGATATGCACATAAATAAAATCAGGAAGGACAAGAGAGACAGGCATATTAAGTTCATGTTTTTTTTCTGCTGCATGCTGTAAGAATGGCTCTAAACAAAAGAAAAACATGCATCAGCATGAAAGAAAAGATATATAAACAAAATCACTGGAACAGCTTTGCTTCCTCAAACTCTCAACCAGCAATCGCTCTTTTCAAAACTGCCTCAGCGTTTGGGGACAGCAGTGAGCCAAATATTAGTTTTGAACGACACAAAGAGCATTCTGGAGAGACACAGTCGGCTCTTAGCTCTATATCTTCCAGCACAGAAACATGTCGCTGTCTCTCACTGGCACTTGTCGATACAAAGAGCAGGGAGCAAGAAAATCCTGCATGTGTTGACGGTGGATCCCTTAAGACAGCTCATCTTACTCGCGCTGATCCCTCGCTGTCTGGGCGCTGGAGGAAAATATGAATGTAATATTTAAACCTGACACTGCTGGAGGGGGTTGATTTGCTTCTTGATGACTTCCAGAGATTAAGTTTGCCAGCTGTTGAAACTTTGGTGGGTTTTTTTCCAGTACAAAGCACCGCTTCCTTTTCAGCAAGCCACAGTAAAACACGCCATACCACAAAGTTTGACTTTTTACTTGAAATCTTTCAAGTTCTGAGCAATTATTAAGTCAGTTTCTTTATTGCTTTATTGCTTACTGGTGAAGACAGGGGTGTCCAAAGTGCAGCATGGAGGCCATTTTTGACCAGCAACCTGTCTCAAACGTGCAGCCCGCGGGCCATTTGTGGCACGTGAGACAATGTTTTGTGGTCCCCATCATTATATGAAAATGTAACGTTAACGTGGCCGGAAGAAGGAAAGGAAAGGAAAGGAAAGGAACACTTTCAGGGGCGTGGCATCGACTGGGATTGATGCCAGCAGAGAAACATTTTTCTATGAGTGAAAGTTAATGCAGCGTTGCCATGGAGATTTTTGCCTGGCTAGGAAAGCATGAACATTCGTCCCAACTCACTGTTCATGTCCTAAAAAGTGTTTTTAGTTGCTACCCAGCATGACATTATACCACGTGTATCCGTTATCTATCTCCGAATAAAACGCAGTGATGCAAGCGTGGCAAGATAAAAGAAGCACAGGGAACTCGTTGGTGTGGTTTGCTGTCTGAGTGCAGCCGGATCTGTGTGGGGGTGGGCTTTCAGGGTGGGGTAGTCTGGCTGAGCACGCTGCGCATCGTGGAAACGCTGCACGTTAAAAGGAAAAAAAGGTGCTTGAATGGCATGGCAGCAGATGAGGTTGCGGCGCACGGCGCTTCAATCTGGTTGTGACGTGTCCTCACGTGGACCTGGTCTGGTTCAGAGTGCAGATTGCATTGATGGACTCCTTGCTTTAAAAAAAAAAAACTCTAGCCTACGCCAGGGGGTGTGGGAATGGAATTGATGTCAGACCATTTATAGGGCTGCACCGTTCTCTGTGCATCGGATAAACACGACACACCAAGTGGTTTATTTATATGAAAATATAAATTATTATATAATATTAATATATACAATATATTCCACACACCTAAACATGTCTTCTTCAAAACAAATGTAGCTCAGCTATGCAAGAGGAAGCGCTGCCAGGTCCGTACGAGTAAAAAGTAGGCAGGCTCCTTGTTCCTTTTATTTTCTGTTTGTTTATTTATTTGTTAACTGATTGATTGAGAATTTTATTAGTAGTATTGCACACAACTTGTTTACACTAGTGTCCTTGTCTATCTTATTTTGTGTAAAAAAATAAACATTTGAGAAGGTTGGATTAAAAAAAAAGAATTATTTAAATTTTGCGCACATGCATGTGCGCCGAGGCTGCAGCCAAGCCTCATTCGGACTCCGCCTCATGCAGCCTCAAGCTAAATTGGGTTTAAGAACCCCAATTTAAGGGCTTCTGGAGACCAATTAAAGACCTTTGCAGGTGTTTTGAGTGAATTAGCAGATTAGAATGGGACACTAGGTGTCTTCAATATTGAACCTTTTCACAATATTCTATTTTTCTGAAATATTGAATTTGGGGTTTTCTTTAGCCGTCGGTTATAGTCATCAAAATTAAAAGGAATAAAGACTTGGAATATATCTGTCTGCGTGCAATGCATCTGTATCCTCGGATATCCCCAGAGCCAGCCTCAAACAGTGGGGTGATCACGCTTGGCTGGTCCCAGACTCTAGAACAAACTGCCCTCTGAGATGAAGACCATCACAGATTTCGGCCTTTTCAAATCAAGGTTCAAAACCTTTTGATTCAGAATGGCTTTTAACATTGAGTAATATGGACACATGTATATTTTGTCTGTATGCCAATTATTGTGATTGTATTGTTTAATTATTTTCTCTAATTTTGGATTTTTTTTTACTCTTTACAGAGTTTCTATTTTAATAGAATTACTAAAAAACAACTTTTTTAAATGATATTTGATGAAATGATTTTTTTGAGCAGCACTTGTAATATTTCTAAATCTATAGTATGTAATCAATAACATTTTGCTTTAATCCATCAGTTTTCTTTTTCTCTAGGGTTGCAGTTTGCTGGAGCCTATCCCAGCTGACTTCGGAAGAGAGGCAGGATACACCCTGGACTGGTCGCCAGTCAATATCAGTGCACATATAGAATAACCACCAATGGCACTTATGGACATTTTAGAGTCTCTACTTCACCTAACATGCATATTTTGGGGATCTGAGAGAAAGCCGTGGTACCTGGAGAAAAGCAAAGCACACACAGGTAGAACATGGAAACTTTACACAGAGATGTGATCTTCCAGCTCTCCTGATTGTGTGGCCTACATGTTGACCAGCAGGCCACTGTGTGGCCATTTGGCTCAAATCAAGCCTCATAATGCAAATTTGATCTCAATTTATGACTCTCAGTAGCCTAAATTCTTACCTTGTAATAGGAACATTTTATTTGAATCTTTCTATGTGATTAAGTACAACTTGCTTAAACTTAGACATGATATTTTATTTTATGACTTGTTATAACAAAGAAAAATATTGTAGTTATAAGACTTCTAGACAAGCAAATTTTCCTTACTCCATTGGCAGAATGTTTTGCTTTAAATAACAAAACTTGACTTACTTTAAGATAATTTGGGCTTGTTTCAAGTTTTCCAAGCTGTTTTTGCAGTGTAGAACAACATGAATAGGTTTTCTATACTCTAACTATGAAAACATTCAATGTATGAATAAGGAATCCAACTTCTCAGAAATTCACCGTCGGGTTCGGAAGCAATTAACCACAAAAAACAAGGATGTACTCTACATTCATTTGCTTTGTTACCTATATCACAAAGCTAAGATGTGTTTAGCATACTGTGTTTTGAACTACAATGAACTGCTTCTAGCATTTTAATATACAAACTGTATGAAAGTATCAAATGTATCAGGTATCAAAAGCCAGCGCTGTTCTATTGGTATGTATGGAAATAACACACATAACACTCTTGCTATTCCAACGACCCGGTGGGGGGGGGGGGTCCCCAGCCTGGGTCTGTTATATGTCATATGTCGCTGGCAATTGGTAAACACTTGTCTGACCCGTCGCAAACAAAAAATGAATGCAACTCCCAACTATGAGCCTTTGATTGACACCTTACTCGACCTGATAGAAAACAGTTAACCAGTCACCTTCCTTTGCGTAAAAAGGACCAGCCCCTTTTTAAACTGACTCTGGAGAATGACGTCCCATCTTGACGCAATGAATAGCCTATACAATTGTGAAGACAGCATAGACTGGTTGATTTTTGTCACTTTTGTTCCTGCAACAAGGGTAAACGTGGACTGTGTGTAAATGGTGCATCTTGGAAATTGTCAGGATAATATGGTTTATTATTGCACGTATAAAATGTTGTGTCCATTATTCCTTCTGATTTTACCAAAAAGTCATACTTATGTATTTCTGCTAAGACACACATTAATGGCACGCTGACTTGCAATGATTATTTGCTGGATTATTTGCTGCTTATCACCTGATTCTAGCCTTGGGTGTCGAGGCATGTGAGCCAGTCTTTCACCGTCTTTGTCCCTCATACTGTGGGAGGAAGACGTCACCCCTCCCCTTGCATATTTGATTTCCTATATTAACTGACATTGCAGCCTGAATCGTCAGACTTCTTATAAAAGCCATCCGTTCAGGTTGCATTGATTTGTCTCCTCGGATGCAAGTTTTGATCAATTGTAAATCCCAATATTCTCAAAGTCTATTTTGCAGCCCAGTATTTATATAACAAACAAGTATGACAAAACTTTGGGTATATTCTTTTTGAGGTGGAGTATTAAGGAGTTAAAGCATGTGACAAATGTGACGTACGCAATGACAATAACAATCACCGTTCACTGAAAAACACATAACAACAAATACAATGTTTAACTAGAGCAACGACAACTACTGTTTTCTCAATAAAATCTAAATCTCTACACAACATCTGAAGGCAATCTGCTGCTCAGCTACTTGAGGCGGAGCGCGGGTGTTTTTCACCTTGGAGGGTGAATGTCAGCTGGAACACTTTAAAAAAAATCCACCCTTCTTTCGCCTCACGCATTTGTTCACTCATAAGGCTTTTTCCACTATCGCACTAGTGCTACACAAGTGAGTTTCCTCCTCCAGCCACAAAAGCCGTTCAGCAAAAATATGCTTCCTGGATCCCCAGCCATGAAGACACCAAATAGCTCACAGTTCTTAACACCGACCACATTTATGCATGAAATGACAATTCTGGTGTCTGCGGAGACTTCTTGCTGTCAGCATATACAATCAGCCATGCAAAGACAAAAAGAGGAAAGTTAAATCTTAGGATCACTTAAGCCTGGTTTTGTCTTTAGTGGGTATTTATATTGAAGATGTTTGTGCTTTTGGTATATGGATGTTTAGAAAGTGAAAAATAGCAGATTTGTATGATTGAACTTTGGGATTTCTGTGTGCTGCCTGAATGTCTCGGGTTGGGGATTTGCAGTATCTATCTTTTGTTACTATTACCTTATACTTGTACTAGGAACTTTTCATCCTAGTGAGAACATTGTCTGTACTACAGCCATGTTTTCTTAAAATTTTTTATATACCATTCATCAGTATTATTATTTATTATGATTACCATTCATCAAGGCTGCAATATAAATTATATGTGATGATAAGGACATTGACTACTATTCAACACACTGTCACATTGCCTTACTTATACATACAAACTTAGTATTGAAATAGGGGAGAGCCTACGGGGGTAGGATTAAATAAGCTTTGCTTCTTCCTACTCCTTTTGGACATGTGGAACTGTCAAGTGTATTACGTGATGTTATTTATACAGTATGCATGTTCAAAAAAAATTAAACCATTACCGCCATTACCATCTGCAGTAATCCCTTGTTTATCACGGTTAATTGCTCCCAGAACTTCTGCATAGTAGGATTTCTAATTTATAGACATTTCGTAGCGTGCATTATGGACGCAAGAAGAAAAGTTAAGCCGAGTGATTTGTGAGGTCAGATTTTTTTCAAGGAGCTATGTTTATATTACTCTTTATTACTACTAGGATTACTATTGCAACAACACATCATCAGTAGGGTAAAACTAACCCAGCTCACGTTCCCTATTAGTGGGTGAACAACCCAACGCATATAGTTTTGAGAAGCCAAACCCGTAACTTAAGTAGCACCAGCAACTAACCAGATCTTTGTTTTTCATCACCAAAATCCGACCAGAAATGGAGTCATGTGACAAATTGGGGGGTAAGTCACTGCTGATGTACTACACCAATGATGGGGATGACAAACTGCTTCATGTAAAAAAACTGGAACTATCCCTTTAACAAATCAGGGATTACTATAATCCAGTTATTGTACCACAGAAGCCTTCCCACAGAAGTATCATTGTGATAGAATTCACTTTAGATGGCCGATTGCCTCTCCTACTCTCTTAACACCTTGATGTCATTACCATCAAACCAGCCATTCACCTTGATTTATGTGCTATGTCCTGGTTGTCCCCATGTGTGGGCTCCTGCTATTCATCCAACAACCCTAACTAACACACACATTTCCTGCAAAACCATCTTGTGGCCTCAACAGAGCCAAAAGAACGGCACACAAATTATTTTTGGGGAAAGTTATTGTCGTTCCAACCTAAAAAAAAGTATTCTAAAAGTGAGTTATGTTAATTCCCCCTAGCAAATAAGTATACAAACAGTAGTGTAAGGCATAAAACACTTTTCTGATTATTTGAAACAAAGGCTGGAATGAATCAAGGATGGAATGTGTGCAGAGAAAGAGGCACAGTTAGCAAAGGAAAAAAAAGAAAAACAGACCATAAGCGCATGATACAAAAAGACAGGAATCTAGTCAGGAGCCAAAGAACCAAAGATGACTGTTTTGATTAAAAAAAGCAAAACAGCAAAAGAAGCTGCACCAAAAGGGGCAGCTTGTGCGGAGAAACAAGGCTGGCCTATGCAGAAAAGGGTATAACAAAATAGTGGAGGCAGATGAGGCAGGAAGAGTGCACTCCCATTGTTGGCATAGTACAAAGAAGCATGGAAGAAAAGGAACAAGAGCAGTCCGGTGTCTTCCTTAAGAACACCATGAATTCTGTGTTCACTACTGGGCTCTTCGAGGCTGAAAAGTATGGTAATAGATAAATCCATCCATCCATTTTCTATACCGCTATCATGTGTTTACAGGAGTAAGGACATCTGCAGTGTGTGCTCCTGTTGTGTGATACCATTGATTTAATTTCTGATTCGATACTCGGTCAAATTCAGGCTGGTATCGGCGATACCAAGTCAATACTATGTGCAAATTCACCCAATGTGTCTGGTAAATTTTAAAACATAGTGTACACTATTTCAAATCATAGCATAACCATTTACTGATTTATTTTACAGTATAAATGAAGTATACTGAGGTAGTATATGGCCAAGCTAATATACAACATCAGAAAAAACATTACAAAAACACAGGTGGTGAAACAATGGCTAAAGCTGCTTCACTAACAACTTACACAAATTTTCAGACAAAAAGCACTTTTGCCTACAACGTTGAGTACATTTATCTACGTTTTACACGATAAACTACATCTTTCCATGACTGCCTACCTTTAAAGTCTCGGTAAGCACAACAAAACACCATGACGGATATACTGTATGCCACCTGAACATTCACACTGCAGTCGCATCGCATACATATTCGATTTCTATCCACATAGAGTACATTTGAAAAAGATCAAAATTGTGCTATTCACACTAGTGTGAAAAAAAAATCAGGTACAGGTCTCATCTCAGCAAAGAACTGGGAATTGACCAGCAGTGTGAACATAGCCCTAGACTCAGACGTTTTTGGGACGTATTTTTGGGACTGTTACAAGAATGTGGAGGCTGTCGAGCGGCTGACCCCCAAGATGCAGAGACAAAACAGGTCAGGGACGAACTAAATATTTTAATACAAAAAGTGTCCTCAAAAAGAGGGAAAGGGCAAAATGCAAAAACAATACAAAAACTAGAGTCCAAAAACTAAAACAGCTAAACCACACATTAGGAGAAAAACCAAAACAAAGCAGAAATACTAACCATTTACAGCAAAAATAACACTCAGCAGGATATCACCAGAGGACAAGGAAGTTCGGCAAAGCTCTAGGTGACAGCTTGGGCTGGGATGACCGGAGGAATGAGCGAGCACCGTCCCTGCGACGTTGCTGGGCTTTGCAACCCAAATAATTGTGAATGGGCACAGCTGCGCTTATTTGGTGTCCTCCCAGCCCCAACAGCAAGCACAGCACACCAAAATAAGCTACTGAATGCGTGCGCAGAATGTCTTACTTTACATAAGCATTTTTATGCTTGAAATGCTTAATTTATGCTAAAAATATATAACATCTGCTACGACTGTATTCAGCCGTGAAACAGTATGATTTATTCATTGATATATTATAAAACACGACGGATGAAGCAGTGAAAGTCAAAGCGTGAAGTGGTGAGGCATTACTGTAGCTACAAAAAGATGGCATGATCATAACTAGAATTAAATTTAAAAAAGAAAACATACAGCGGGTGACTGTCACACCTCTGATTCATTCCTGTATTCCATGAAATCTGTTTTTTTATATTCGTTTTTTTACTGTTTTATGCTTGGACACTATTCCAACTCCTCTTCTCTCGAACAGTTCAGATTTCTACACGATTTGTGCTGTTTGGAATTTCACGATATCTGCAAAGTTACAAAGTTTGACTGCGGGACCAGTGAGTAGGTGTTATCCAGATGGCCGACTCTGTGAATGATGGCGATTGACCTTTTCTGTTGAGTTGTTAGTGAGCTGACAGTTATGTAATTATTGTCCCTGATCTGTGTGCAGTAACAAATATATGGTATTACTAATATGGTAAGAATAGTGTGGGATGTGGAGAAAATTATATTACACAATCTGCTTTGTATTGTTTAAAAGTGAAATGAATGATAGTTTGTCCATTGCTGGTGTGTTTTGGATCATTGTCCTGTTGAAGACCCTGAGTTGGTTTCAGAATGAGGTCCCAAACATGGCCGGACATTCTTCTTTGGGATGTTTTGGTGGAATTCATGTGCCATTAATCACAGCATCCAGGTCCTAAAGCAGCAAAACAGCCCCAGGCCATCACACTACCACCACCATATTTCAGCACTGGTTGTGTTCCTTTTCTGAAATGCGGTGTTACACCAGATGTAACGGAACAAAAAAGTTTGTCTTGTCAGAACACATAGTATTTTCCCAAAGGTCTTTGGGATCATCAATATGTTTTCTGACAAAATTTAAAAGAGCCTAAATGTTATTTTGTTCAGCATTGATTTTAGTCTTGCAACCCTGCAGGACAGGCCGTTTTTGCCCAGTGTCTAAACATATGGTTGCGGAAAAATGTGCTTTTTATTGAACTTTGCCCATCATCCACAGTTCTTTTGTGAAACATGAACAAATATTTCTTTCCCTTTCCTGTGAGTGCTAGAAAGAGAAAATGAGTTAGTGTGAGGGAGCCAACATTGCAGGCCACGATTCCCACTTCTTTTGACTAGAAAGACCTATTAAAAACTGATAAAAACGGCAACACTGTTCCATTTACATGACTGACCTGTATAATAACCAAGCCACAGCGATAGTTCTTGTAGCAGCTAACACGAAAAACTATTTTTAGGTAACAGACGTGTTACAGTTTTATTCGGCGTAAGTTATTGGTGTTGTTAGTCATGCCTGTTGAGTGGGGCGCATGGAAGACATCATGAGAGGCGACTGTTGTTGCGAGGTTTACACATTTGAGTTGAATAAACAACGCCGACATCCTCCTTGATGATGAGTAAGAGCAAATTAGAAGGCTGTTGCTATGCTGTAGCGGTTATGTGAAATCAACGCGCCTAGGAAAGAAGTTCCATGTTTAAAATGTTAAAAATACGGAAAAATACTGTAAGTATTACATCTAATCATGAATGTACTTGTTAACGCATCACAGCATGTACAAACAGTATATGCACAGAAAAGTGAAAGACATATGTTCATGTTTCACATAAGGATTGTGGATGATGGGCAAAAATCCAATAGAAGTGCAGTTTTTCGTTAACTAAGGCAAGTGAGGCATGCCATTCTTTGGATTATGTGGTGGGGTCTTTTGTGACCTTTTCGAGTTGTCACTGCGCTCTTTGAGTAATTTTGGTTGGTTCCCACTCCAGATGTTCCTCCTCATGTTTTCGCCATTATTGGATAAGGGCTTTCACTGTCGAACCTTAGTTACAGGAGTTGCAATGTGGTTTTCGTCCAGATCGCGGAACACTGGACCAGCTCTACACCCTTGGGTACTGGAGGGTATGTGGGAGTTTGCCCCACTTGTCTACATGTGCTTTGTAGACTTGGAAAAGGCATTCTACCGCGTCCCTCGTGGTGTCCTGTGGGGGGTGCTCCGGGAGTACGAGATTGGTGGTCCACTACTACATGCCATTCGGTCCTTGTACAATCGAAGCAGGAGCCTGGTTCGCATTGCCAGCAGTAAGTCGAGCTTGTTTCCGGTGATCGTTGGCCTCCGCCAAGGCTGCCCTTTGTCACCGATTCTGTTCATAATCTTCATTTACAGAAGTTCTAGGCGCAGTCAAGGCGTTGAGGGAGTCCAGCTTGGTGACCTTAGGATCTCGTCTCTGCTATTTGCAGACGATGTGGTCCTTATGGTCTCATAAGGCTGTGACCTCCAGCGTTTACTGGAGCAGTTTGCAACTGAGTGTGAAGCTTATGGGATGAGACTCACCACCTCCAAATCCAAGGCCATGGTTCTCAGTCGGAAACGGGTGGACTGTACCCTCTGGGTTGGGAGTGAGGTCTTTCCTCAGGTGGAGGAGTTCAAGTATCTCGGGGTCTTGTTCATGAGTGGGGGACAGGTGAAACATGAGGTCGATAGACAGATTGGTGCAGCATGAGCAGTAATGCGGTCGCCGTACCTGAACGTCGTGGTGAAGAGAGAGCTGAGCTGGAGGGCAAAGCTCTCTGTTTACCAATCGATCTACTTTCCCACCTTCATCTATGGTCATGAGTTATGGGTCATGACCGAAAGAACGAGATCGCGGATACAAGCCGCGGAAATGAGTTTCCTCCATTGGGTGGCTGGACTCACCCTAAAAGATAGGGTGAGGAGCTCGGCCATTCGGGAGGAGCTCAGAGTAGAGCCGCTGATCTTTCACATCGAGAAGAGCCAGTTGAGGTGGCTCAGGCATCTAGATTGGATGCCTCCCGGGTGCCTCCCTGGTGAGGTGTTTCGGGCATGCCCAGCCAAGAGAAGGCACCGGGGAAGACCTAGGACACGCTGGAGGGAATATGCCTCACAGCTGGCCTGGGAACACCTTGGTGTCCTCCTGGTGGAGCTAGAAGAGGTCGCCGGAGACCGGAAAGTCTGGAAATTTCTGCCGCTGCGACCCAGACCCGGTTAGGCGGTGGAAAATGGAATGGAATGGGCTCTCACTGTAGTTTGCTCGAGTCCCAAAACTTCAGAAATGGCTTTATAACATTTTTCAGACTGGTTTCAGTTAATCTCAGTGAAATTATGTTTTTGAGCAAAACCCCTCTTCTAAATTACTAATCCTCACCTTCCAACTGCAATTTTCTATCACTAACCTTTGGGATGTCCTCAAGCGCTTCTGATGTTGCCAGTGTCATTGATCTGCCTGCTCTGAAACCATACTTGCTGTTATGGTTTGCTAATCCCTTGAAAAACAGAATAGTTCCTATTTTAAAAAAATACAGAGCTGGCAGGGGACACATAAGCCTATCAATGCCTGCATGCCAATCTCACATGTCAAACACATATCTGTTTGACTTTTCTGGCAATTTTGTTTACAAACTTTGCCTGGCTGTCACTCTAACTTACTGATGACAGCTATCTAGTAGTGATGTGTCATACCACTGATTTCCTTTCCAATCTGATGCTGAGTAAAATTCAGGCAATACCGATTAATATATCTAATGTGTCTGGTAAATTCCTAAAAAATCCTGTATTTCAAGTCATAGCATGTCTCATTGCATAAGACTACTAAGTTTAACTGTGACGTATATCGAGGTAGGGTATGGTTTACAATACAGCAAAGATAATAACAGAAAAAACGGGACAAAATTATATAAAATATGCGAAACAAATAATAAAAAGGTAAAATAATAAAAGTAGTTAACTCAAACTTCTCAAATATCTCATATTTAAAGGGACTGTTTGGAACGGTTACGTGGCTGCCTGAGGACACGCCTTCTAGTGGCAAAGCAAGCAAATAGTACAGACAAGAACACAAGGTGCATTCATGGATATCGGGTCATTGCAATATTTTGCAAAAGACCCATCACAAAAGGCTCTGTGACTGCGTGTTAGACTGTGTGTGTGACTGTGAATACTGTCGGGCTGGTTGGCCCTGTCAGGAAAGTGTCTCCTATTTATGTTTGCGGGGGTTGACTACCCCATTTGCCATGAATGTATCCCATTTATTATTGAGCAGCTTTTCTCATATTTGTGAAAGTTGTGGGAGTAGAGAGATGGGTCTTTGGTAAGTAAAGTGATGTTTGCTCTTTTTTTAAAGCTTGAAATGACTTTGGCTATTTTGATTTTGTTCAGAAATTATCCTTTTTAAAATGATAAGGTGCTCATTTACAGTAATTTAGCTGTTTCAAAATCCCTTCAATGACCTCTTTTACTATAATTCACTATATCATTTGTTTTAAACAATGTTTAATATTTACAGTATCCATCCATCCATTTTCTACCGCTTATCCGAGGTCGGGTCGCGGGGGCAGAAGCCTAAGCAGGAAAGCCCAGACGTCCCTCTCCTCGGCCACTTCGTCCAACTCTTCCCGGCGGATGCCGAGGCGTTTCCAGGCCAGCTGAAAGACATAGTCTTTCCAGCGTGTCCTGGATCTTCCCCGAGGCTTCCTACCGGTTGGACGTGCCCTGAACACCTCCCCAGGAAGGCGTCCGGGAGGCATCCCAACCAGATGCCCGAGCCACCTCATCTGACTCCTCTCAATGCGAAGGAGCAGCGGTTCTACTCCGAGTCTCTCCCGGATGGCAAGGCTACTCAGCCTATCTCTTATGGAGAGCCCAGCCACCCTGCAGAGAAAACTCATTTCGGCCGCTTGTACTCGCGATTTTGTCCTTTCGGTCACTACCCAAAGCTCATGACCATAGGTGAGGGTAGGAACGTAGATCGACCGGTAAATCGAGAGCTTTGCCTTTTGGCTCAGCTCTCTTTTCACCACGACAGACCGGTGCAGAGTGCGCATCGCTGCAGACAACGCACCAATCCACCTGTCCATCTCGAGTTCCATCCTGAACAAGACCCCGAGGTATTTAAACTCCTCCACTTGAGGCAGGACCTCATCCCCGACTCGGAGATGGCACTCCACCCTTTTCCGGGCGAGAACCATGGACTTGGAGGTTCTGATTCTCATCCCAGCTGCTTCACACTCAGCTGCGAACCGATCCAGTGAGAGTTGAAGGTCACTGCTCGATGACGCCAGCAGGACCACATCATCTGCAAAAAGCAGGGACCGAATCCTGTGGCCACCAAACTGACCACACCAGGGAGGCGCCCGGGAGGCCTCCAAACTAGATGCCCGAGCCACCTCGACTGGCTCCCCTTGATGTGAAAGATCAGCGGCTCTACTCTGAGCTCCTCCTGGATGGCCGAGCTCCTCACCCTATCTCTTAGGGTGGGTCCAGACACCCTATGAAGGAAACTCATTTCCGCTGCTTGTATCCGCGATGTCTTTCTTTCGGTCATGACCCATAACTCATGACCAAAGATGAGGGTGGGAACGTAGATCGATCGGTAAACAGAGCTTTGCCTTCCGGCTCAGCTCTCTCTTCACCACGACGGTCAGGTACGGTGACCGCATTACTGCTCACGCTGCACCAATCTGTCTGTCGACCTTACGTTCCAACTGTCCCTCACTCGTGAACAAGACCCCGAGATACTTGAACTCCTCGACCTGAGGAAAATTTCACTCCCAACCCGGAGGGTACAGTCCACCCGTTTCCGACTTAGAACCATGGCCTCGGACTTGGAGGTTCTGTGTCTCATCCCAGAAGCTTCATAATCAGCTGCAAACTGCTCCAGTAAACGCTGAAGGTCACAGCCTTATGAGACCATAAGGACCACATTGTCTGCAAATAGCAGAGATGAGATCCTAAGGTCACCAAGCTGGACTCCCTCAACGCCCTGGCTGCGCCTAGAAATTCTGTCCATGAAAGTAAATGAACAGAATCGGTGACAAAGGGCAGCCCTGGCGGAGTCCAACTCTCACTGGAAACGGTTCCGACTTATTGTCGGCAATGCGAACCAAACTCTGACACACAGGAAACGAACCGCCTGGATTAGGTGGTCCGATACCCCATATTCCCGGAGCACTCCCCACACTATTTCCCGAGGTACATGGTCGAATGCCTTCTCCAAGTCCACAAAACACATGTAGACTGGTTGGGCAAACTCCCATGCACCCTCAAGGACCCTGCCGAGAGTATAAAGTTGGTCCACAGTTCCACGACCAGGACGAAAACCACACTGCTCCTCCTGAATCCGAGATTCCACTATCCGGCGGATCCTCCTCTCCAGAACCCCTAAATAGACCTTACCGGGAAGCCTGAGGAGTGTTATCCCACGATAGATAGAACACATCCTGCGGTCCACCTTCTTGAAAAGCAGGACCACCACCCTGGTCTCCAGTCCAGGGGCACCGACCCCGATGTCCACGCGATGCTGCAGAGTCGTGTCACCTACGACACGCCCACAGCATCCAGGCCCTTAAGGATTTTCGGGAGGATCTCTTCACCCCCGGGGCTTTGCCACCAAGGAGCTTTTTGACCACCTCGGTAACCTCAGCCCCAGAGATAAGGGAACCCGCCTCAGAGTCCCCAGGCACTGCATTCATGTTGGAAGACGTGTCGGTGGGATTGAGGAGGTCTTCAAAGTATTCCCCACACCGGTCTACAACATCTCGAGTCGAGGTCAGCAGCACACCGTCCCCACCATACACTGTGTTCACTGTGCACTGCTTGTCTCTCCAGAGACGGCGAATGGTGGACCAGAATCTCTTTGAAGCCATCCGAAAGTCGTTTCCCATGGCCTCTCCAAACTCCTCCCATGTCCGAGTTTTTGCCTCAGTGACTGCCTGAGCCGCAGGCCGCTTGGCCTGCCGGTACCTGTCAACTGCCTCCATAGTCCCATGGGCCAAAACGGCCTGATAGGACTCTTTCTTCAGCTTGACGGCATCCCTCACTGCTGGTGTCCACCAACGGGTTCTGGGAATATCGCAACGACAGGCACCGACCACCTTACGGCCACAGCTCCAATCAGCCGCATCGACAATGGAGGCACGAAACATCGCCCACTCGGATTCAATGTCCGCTGCCCCCTTCGGAACTTGGTCAAAGCTCTCCTGGAGGTGGGAGTTGAAACTCCTTCTGATAGGGGACTCTGCCAGACGTTCCCAGCAGACCCTCACAATGCGTTTGGGTCTGCCAGGTCTGACCGGCATCCTCCCCCACCATCAGAACCGACACACCACTAGGTGGTGATCGGTTGACAGGTCCGCCCCTCTCAAACATGTGGCCGCAAGTCCGACGACCCAACCACAAAATCAATCATCAAACTGCGGCCCAGGGTGTCCTGGTGCCAAGTGCAAATGTGGACACCCTTATGCTTGAACATGGTGTTCGTTATAGACAATCCGTGACGAGCACAGAAGTCCAATAACAAAACACCGCTTGGGTTAAGATCAGGGGGACAATTCCTCCCAATCACACCTCTACAGGTTTCACTGTCGCAGCCAACATGAGCGTTGAAGTCACTCAGTAGAAGAAGGAAATCCTCCGGGGGAGCACTCTCTAGTACTTCCTTTAAGGACTCCACAGTCAGGACCCGTCCCACCCACCCGAAGGCTTAGGGAAACTACCCTATCGCTTACCGGGTTAAACTCCAACGTGCAGGCTTGGAGCCGGGTGGCAACAAGAATTTCCACCCCTGCCCGTCGCCTCTCATTGCCGGCAGCACCAGAGTGGAATGAAGTTCAGCCCCTCTCGAGAGGACTGGTTCCAGAGCCCTTGCTGTATGTTGAGGTGAGTTCAACTATATCTAGCCGGAATTTCTTCACCTCACGCACCAGCTCAGGCTCCTTCCCCGCCAGAGAGGTAACATTCCACGTACCGACAACTAGCTTCTGTAGCCGAGGATTGGACCGCCAAGGCCTCCGCCTCCGGCCGCCAGCCAGCTCACTTAGCACCCGACCCCTTTGGCCCCTCCTACGATGGGTGAGCTCATGGGAGGTGGGACCCACGTTAGCTTTTCGGGCTGTGCCCGACCGGGCCTCATGAGTGCAGGCCCAGCCACCAGACGGTCGCCATCGTGCCCCACCTCCAGGCCTGGCTCCAGAAAGGGATCCCGGTGACCCACGTCCGGGCAAGGGAAAACGAAGTCCAATTTCTTTCATCATCATCAGCGTCTTTTGAGCCACTCTCTGTCTGGTCCCTCCCCTAGGAGCTGTTTGTCATGGGTGACCCTACCAGGGGCATGACAGCCTCCGACAACTTAGCTCCTAGGATCATTGGGACACGCAAACTCCTCCACCACGATAAGGTGGTGGCTCAGGGGAGGAGTGTTTAATATTTAGATTAAATTTAAATTGAATTGAAAAAATAAGTGAACAGAAAAGGAAAAACAAATTAGTTATTACTTAGTAATTAGTTACTATTATTATTTATTGGCAGATTTAATTTGGTGCTTTTGTTGCTCTAAATGCTTGACACACTCTCTCTCACACACACACACACACACACACACACACACACCACACGCGCTGCGGCATTGTGGCACAAAGCCACTCGAGGTTAGAGCCTGAAGCCGTCTTGTCACAGCTATGAAATCACTGGGTCAGCATGTGTGCTTGTGTGCATGGCTGGAGGGGGAAGGGAGGTAATAGTTGACCATGTGGGCTCCAGTGAAAGTGGCAGACGGGGCCTGAGAGGACCACAACAGATGCCTTTTTGCCGCCCATGCACCAGGGGTCAAAGTATATTCCGGCTGTCAAAGGTCACCCCGTATGCAATATGCATGTGTGACTAAGCAAAGGGGCAGATGTGATGATCAGTGTTCACAGGAGTTTGGTGCATGGGCAAAAATATTAATGTGTTCAACATGTGCTGATGAAGTGCCAAACGCATTGTCACATACAAAGATAAGCATTCACGCACTGGTCAAAATGAGGCATCCAACAGCATTTATAAAAGATTTGTATTTATGATTCCTTATTTATGATTCCTCTAGTAATCCTGCACAAAATACTCCACGCGATTTATAACACACGTTACGCAGTGAGAAAACTGTGAGACCTCCCACCATTTTGCTCAACAAGCCAATTTACCTAATTTAGCACCGGTGCGGCAGCAAGTTTAAAACACTATGCTCGGGTTGTAATGTCGCATGCTTATTTTGAGTACGGGATTGTTTACTTATCAAAGCCGGCACAGCATTTTCATTGCATACTTTTGGCAAATAGTCGTATTTACTTATTTTTCCTTGGACACATTAAGACTCCTGCTTTTTTATTGATATACTTTATATTTTTTGCTCTGTGTCTAAAAGTACATTTGACATGTGATTCTATTGTTTTGTCTTTACATTTTGTTTTTGCTAGTGCCTCACAGCATGCTTGGGGATATGATGTGGTTTTGTACCCTGCCACATCCTAACAAGGGTGGACTCTAACCGAGACTCAAAAGGTTATATATACATTGAGGAATTGTTTTATGCATGTAAAACTAGAACTTTCAAACTATTTGAACGTGTTTTGTTAACATAAACCACATCATAGGCTATGTTCACACTGCAGGCCAATTCCAATTTCTTTGCTCATATGTGACCTGTATCTGATGTGTCAGATACAGGTCAGTATGAACCACACGATTCAGATACAACTCAGGCCTCATCCGTACAGTATGTGGATGTACAGTAAATCTGATATGTATGCAATGTAACTGCAGTATGAATGCTCAGGTTGAAAGGTGTGTATCGTCATGCTTACCGAGACTTTAAAGGTACTCACCAAAGTCATCGAAAGGCATAATTTTTCGTGCAAGACTTGGATAAAGGTACTTAAAGGTTCTTATCCAAAAATTATGTTCATCAGGCATCGCATGGCCGTTGGGGTCGGTGCTCTCGGACTGGCAGACCGGTGTGGTGGTCCCACTTTTCAAGAAGCGGGTGTGTTCTAACTATTGTGGGATCACACTCCTCAGACTTCCTGGTCAGGTCTATTCAGAGGTTCTGGGGATGAGGATCCGCCGGATAGTCAAATCTCGAGTTCAGGAGAAGCAGTGTAGTTTTTCTCCTGGTCGTGGAACTGTGGACCAGCTCTTTACTCTCTGCAGGGTCCTTGAGGGTGCATGGGAGTTTGCCCAACTAGTCTACATGTGTTTTGTGGACTTCGACCTTGTTCCTCGGGGAATACTGTGGGGAGTGCTCCAGGAATAAGGGGTATTGGACCATTTAATCCAGGTGGTTTGCTCCCTGTATGACCGGTGTCACAGTTTGGTCCGCTTGCCGGCAATAAGTTGGACCCGTTTCCAGTGAGGGTTGGACCATGCCAGGGCTGCCCTTTGCCACTGATTCTGTTGGTGAAGCAGCTCCCGGCAATGTCTCACCACTCCACCCACACACACCTTGGAACCGACATGGCAGCAAGTTATCCACAAACTTCCATACCAGAGTTCATGCCCTCTTTATTCTTCATCTACATGGAATCCTTTGGTTGAGAAATTAATGACTCCCGTTGCAAAAAATCCTTGAAATTGTCACAAACACTTTAAGATGCTAATAATGAGCAGTACGCCAAGCGGGTCAGGAAGAGGTTTTCTTTAATGATACTTGCTGCTAAGCAGCGGCAGCAGAAACCAATGACACTAGCCAGGGCAACAAAGAAACGCAAAGGATCCCACGACCATCACAAGAACACACCTGAACTAAATAGAAACAAAGTCAAATTAGTGACAGGTGTGACAGACAAGAAAAGCAAAGCAGGGAGACACAAACGAATGAAAACAGGAAGATCTAGCAAAATAAAAGCGTAGAAACAGGAACTGAGGTATAAAAGTGAACAAAGGAAAAACTGTCACACATACTAATGCACAGATCTTGACAGTGCAGATCAATACTGAAATATCAATACCTCTGATACCAACACTTCATGCTCAAAAGTCGATTCTGAAATCAAAATAGTGATATGTTTGATATTTCAGAAATATGATTTTGTTCTTTGCTATTTGGATGTTGTATATTAGCTTGGCTCAGCTGTGATAGGCTCCAGCATACCCGCGACCCTAACGAGGATAAGCGGCATACAGTACAAAATGGATAGACGGACTATGATGTCTTGTATTCTGTATGCTATCGTTTGAAACACTGTGCAATGCTTTTTAAAATTTACCTGACACATCAGGTGAATTTGCACATAGTATTGGATCCATAATGTCGATATCAACCTAATTTTACCCAGTTCTGGATTGGAAATTAAATCAATGGCCTTGCACATCACTAGAGCACACCCTGGAGCAAACTCTACTTTTGTAAACACTGGAAATGCAAGTGATGTCATGCTTTTGCGCGCTCACATCACTTTGCTTTCACATAACAAGTTTCTGTTTTTTGGTAATGGTAAGACCATTACCATTGGTAAAACCACATTATGTGGTAAAACCACATACAAAATCGGATTTAAAAAAAACCCAAAATGCTCATCATACCGTACAGTGTAAACATAGCCACAGACGAGAGACATAGCGGACTTACGATTCCAGGTACATTTTGTTAGAAAGCTAATAGGATGCTGTATTTTTGCAATAAAAATACATTATGAACACAGGGGAGAAGATGCAAACTCCACACAGAGATGCACAACCGAGATGTGAACCCAAAACCTCCTGACTGTGAGGCCAACATGCTACCCATTCAGCAACCGTGCGGCCCAGTTGAACTCACTCAATGTATTAATAACACGACAAAATGCATGCCATTTTGTATGCATACTGTACGCAGAAAATGTATCCAAACTGATTTAAAATTTTGATGTCAAAAAAGTTCCACTGTACATCTCATCTACCGCCCACAGAAGTGATCTTCTCAGTCAGCCAGTGTGGGCATAACTTAGCTTAACAGTCAGTTTTGCCTGATCAGTCAGAGGATGGAAATATGCTGACGATATTATAGGACAGGACCTGGACTCTCATGAAAAAAATAAATAAATGCCCAATTGATAATAGCAAGTATGTGCCATGGGCCACACTCCGGATTCTGAAGGCGTTGGTCAGATTAAAATAATATGGCAACATATAGACGCTTAAGTTTGATTGGACAAAAAAATTGAACATACGCTGCTAAGTGGAAATAACTCAATGTTGGAAATGACTGAATATAGTTTTGTGTAACAAACACTAGTAAGCGGGTCAGTGTTTCTGATAGTGGTTAGGCTTGGCCGGCCGTAACTGCACACGACGGTTGCCAACCAAGGAACAATCATTCTCTTAAATTCTGTCCTTTCTCTTCTCCATCATACAGTAGTTTGACTTAAAACGCTCTACAGTCCAGGAAGCACGTCAATAATTGACATAGTGGCTTTTATATCCACTCAGAAATATCAAGCATATTAGGTAGACGGAGTTGTTATCTTTGAAATATTGGCATTTAAATATTTCATGGATGTCATGAAAAAAGCTTTCTAACATTTTTTAATATGATTCTCTTTCCCAGCCTTCTATTTCATTCGATTGCTCCAGCTACCACAAAAATTGTACTTATAATTGATCTCTTTGTTTAGGATTTCTTCAGCTATGTCTCATATTTGCCTTAACCCCCAATTGTCGGGTCTTCTAATGTGTTTTTTGATATCTGCAAATTATCTGACAGGAAACAGTTTGGTTTCTTCCATTATGTCTGTCACTGGTTTTCTGTTTCCTTTGGAATTGACTGGCAACCAGTCCAGGGTGTACCCCGCCTCCCGCCCCAAGTCAGCTGGGATAGGCTCCAGCATACCCGCAAGCCTGGGGAGGATGGGCGGCATAGAAAATGGATGGATGGATGGTTTTCAGATCCTTATTTGCCTGTGGTGAATATGCTTATTTCCCGCATAAGGAATGTAGAGGGTGCACTTTTAATTGCAGAACTGACAATAATTGCGCTATGCTGATTGTAATTTTACATTCAGTTTTCCAGAACGACCAGATTATGCATATAAATATGTATGCATGCTCCTGGGGGTACGCATGTTTCCAAGCCTTAAGGCCTGAGAAAGCGCAGATGTTGGCAGAACAGTAGAACGATGATCGCAATTGTGTTGCTGCTTAAAAGGATTGCAGACTTTTCACAGACAATGAGACGCAAAAAAATGCAGACTTTGCCTCTGCTTCCCAATCAAATCAAAGGTGTACCCATTGGCTTGGGACCATATTTAAACCATCTACTGTATAAGACATGGCCTTCTAGCTCAAAGGGAAGATAGAACACCGTCCCCCCACCCCATAATAATAATTTTACCTCCAAAAGGCAAAAAAAGTTTGGGAATCATTGGGTTAAACCATGATGAAACAATGTGCCAAGGAGTTATTACTGTTTTATCAGACAAGTGTATTTCAGCCCAAGTCATTTGTAAACTCACAGCACACAGTGTTAATGACAACATCTCAGTTCATAAAGCTTTGAATGTATAAGTAATTATAAATAATAACTAATAATTAAGGCACATGTACCAAAGATGTTTTTGACCCTTTTTAAATTCAGTCTCAGCACTAAAAATACCACTGCTTATTTAAGAATTGAAATAACTGTCAAGAAACTTGCAATGCACTTTTATTTGACCGCTGAATGGTCTGTTATAGCAGGGGTGTCAAACTCTGTCGCACAGGGGGCCAAAACTCAAACCCTACTTCAGGTTGTGGCCCACTAAGTAGTCATATACCAATACATTTTCACTGCATCTCAGCTATGTGAAAAAGCATATTAATATGAACTTTGGTCTGTTGCCCTTTTTTTTGCTTTTTTTCAAATATATTTTTCATATATTTATATATTTCATTCATTTTCTGTACCGCTTATCCTCATTAGGGTCACGGGGATGCTGGAGCCTATCCCAGCAGACTTTGGGCGAGAGGCGGGGTACACCCTGGACTGGTCGCCAGTCAATTGCAGGGCACATCTAGACAATCAAACATTCACACTCACATTCATACCTATGGACAATTTAGGGTCGCCAATTAACCTAACATGCATGTTTTTGGAATGTGGGAGGAAACCGGAGTACCCGGAGAAAACCCACACACGGGGAGAACATGCAAACTCACATTACAATGTTGTTCTTCCAAAATTACTGCTGATTTGTCCATTTTTTGTCTTTTTGTTAAGTTACAGTAAGTGGTACGCCAATGGGCCGCAGGCCCTCACTACTGCACGGTACTGAACAAAGTGTAAAATATCAACACTATCAACCTCCCAAAAAACATGTGCTAATCTAGGGCTTTTTTCAACAGTCATTTATGTATTTGAGTGTCTCATTGTTGGGCCAAGCGTCCTGGTTTTTGCTGATTAAACTATGGTCACCCTCTTGCAAGCCTCTTGTTCTCAGTATTCTTTCACCGGGGAGTAGCCTTTCAACCACATGGGGAATTTTGGCAAAGGACACTTTAAAAGTTGCATGAGTGCATTAGTGAGCGCTCCCAAATAAGATGTGTTTACGCTGTCTCATTGCACGATGCATATCGCATGAAGGTCCTTCCAGTCCATTATATGATCAGCCTTCATATTTCTGCCCTGCCAGTTTCTGTCATAGTCATTTTATGCCACTCATGTTTGACGTGTTCAACTGCTGGCACTCAAGCAATGACCCAATTTAGTCACAGATTACACATTTGATGGGCAGATATGATGTGAGTGCTGATTTTAAAAAATGAGACTTGGTGTACTTTTCCAAATAGTACAACTAAAACAGAGAGGGTAAAAAGTGATATTGTTTCCGGAAAGCCAGTGAATATACCTGACCTTGGTACCTTGTTTCCAAATGCAATAGTTTCATGGCTAGAGCGCGGAAAATTTTCCTTTATAAATGAGTAGTTGTTTGAGTCAGCAATTTCAGTGAAATATATCATATAGCAGACAAACAGTGATATTTGAGAAGTGAAATGAAGTTTTTAGGATTTACAGAAAGTGTGAAATAATTATTTAAACAAAATTAGGTAGATGCATACATTTTTGCACCCCAACAGAATAAAATGACATCATTGTTTAGTAGATCCTCCTTTTGCAGAAATAACAGCCTCTTAACGCTTCCAACGAGGGTGTGGATTCTGGTTGACACTATTCTTCTTTACGAAAGAGTCAGCTTTGATGGTTTCCAAGCATGGACAGCCCGCTTTAAATCACACCACAGATTTTCAATCATATTCAGGTCTGGGTACTGAGATTCTTTCCACAATGTTGTACTTGTTCCTCTGCATGAATGCCTTGGTAGAATTTGAGCAGTGTTTAGGGTTGTTGTCTTGTTGAAGTATCCAGCCCCGGCGCAACTTCATTTTTGTCACTGATTCTTGAACATTGTTGGCAAGAATATGCGGATACTTAATGGAATCCATGCGACCTTCAATTTTAACAAGATCGTCAGTACCTGTACTGGCCACACAGCCCCACGGCACGATGGAGCCACCACCGAGTTTTACTGTGTATAGCGCTGTTTGTCTTGGAATGCTGTGTTCTTCATCTGCCATGCACCGCCCCTTGTTACGTCCAAATAACTTTATTCTAGTTTGACCAGTCCACAGAACCTTGTTCAAAAATGAAACAGGCTTGTCCAAATATGCTTTAGCATACCTCAAGTGACTCTGTTTGTGGGAGGTGCACAGAAACGGCTTCTTCCTCATACAGCACCCCCTTTGCAAAGTGCGTTCAATAGCAGAGTGACACCATCTGCTGCAAGATCATGTTGTAGGTCTTTGCATTGAGTTTGACTTTTCTTACCATCCTTCGCCTCTGCTTGTCTGAGATTTTTCATGGTCTGCCACTCTTTCTTAACCAGAACTGTGATTGTGGTCTTTCATTGCCGCACTACACTATTTTCACGATGGAAACTGACAGCTGGAATTTCTGAGATAGCGTTTTGTATCCTTCCCTCAAACCTATTTTCCTACAGGGTGACTGAAAAGTAACTCCCTATTTTTAAGTACTAGCAATTTATTTCTGAACTATAATTCTTACAAAAAAGGAACATGAGAAAGTCCACTGCATGGAGTTTTATTTGAAATTTGATACGGGTGCCAGAATTTGCCTCCAAACATAACTTCGAGTTCTTCCAAAGGTATTGGTTTGGTGGACTTGCCCATACATCATGGAACATACAATTTAGAAAAATATTACAACATATGAATAAATTATGAGTATTAAACAAGGGAGTTACTTTTCAATAACCCTGTCACGAACATCTTCAACATCTCCTTGGAGTCATGCCATGTCCCAGCCTGCTTCAAGCTGTCCACCATTGTTCCCGTCCCCAAGAAGCCCAGGATCACTGGACTTAATGACTACAGACCTGTGGCACTGACATCTGTGGTCATGAAGTCATTTGAGCGCCTGGTTCTGCCCCATCTCAAGTCATTTACCTCCCACCTCCTGGACCCTCTGCAGTTCGCCGACAGAGCCAACCAGTCTGTAGATGATGACATCAACCTGGCCCTCCACTTCATCCCGGAGCATCTGGACTCCCCAGGAACCTATGCCAGGATCCTGTTTGTGAACTTCAGCTCTGCATTCAACACCATCCTCCCTGCTCTGCTCCAGGACAAGCTCACCCAGCTCAACGTGCCTGACTCCACCTGCAAGTGGATCACTGACTTCCTGACGGACAGGAGGCAGCGTGTGCGGCTGAGGAAGAATGTCTCGGACACTCGGACTATCAGCACAGAATCCCCACAGGGCTGTGTACTTCCCCCCCTGCTCTTCTCCCTGTACACCAACAGCTCCACCTCCAGCCACGACTCGGTGAAACTAATTAAGTTTGCGGATGACACCACCCTCTTCGGGCTCATCTCAGATGGTGGTGAGTCTGCTTACAGGAAGGAGGTGGACCGGTTGGTGTCGTGGTGCAGCTGCAACAACCTGGAGCTCAATGCTCAGAAGACAGTGGAGATGATCGTGGACTTTGGGAAAGTCAAAGCCCCCCTTCCCCCTCTCGTCTTGACAGACTCCCCCATCACAACTGTGGACTGCTTCCGGTTCCTGGGCACTAACATCACCCACGACCTCAAGTGGGAGCAGACCATCAGCTCCCTTATCAAGAAGGCTCAGCAGAGAATGTACTTCCTGAGGCAGCTGAGGAAAGCCAAGCTGGCTGTCCAGACGATGGTGCAATTCTACACGGCCATTATTGAGTCCATCCTCACCTCCTCCATCACAGTGTGGTTCCCTGGGGCCACTGCCAAGGACAAACACAGACTCCAGCGCATCGTGCGCTCCCCTGAGAAAGTGATCGGCTGCAGCCTTCCATCTCTCCAGGACCTGTATGTCTTCAGAACCCTAGGGCGAGCAGGCCAGATACTTGGTGATTCTTCCCACCCTGGACATGGACTATTTGAGCCACTCCCCTCTGGCAGAAGGGGAACCTCTCGCCACAAGAACAGTTTCTTTCCTGCTGCTGTTGAACTCATGAACACTTTATAACATTTGCACTATGCTCACTTTATAATCAGTCTTATGGTCACCTTATAGTACCTGCACTAAAAAACACCCTCATGCCTTTACTTATCAGTGATTTCAACTCTTACTCGGGGTTCTATGTTTAGTTAATGTAAGTTCTATGTTTATTTAATGCTCTATGTTTATTTAGAATTCTACATCGCACTGAGTCACCAAAGAAAGTTCCTAGTTCGTGAATTGTTCACTAACAATGGCAATAAAGTTTTTCTGATTCTGATATGTTGACATTTTTTATTATATGCTTAATTTAGGCAAAAAAAACATAAAATGAGCCTAAATATATGAAGCATTTTGACAAAAAATAAACACTAAACAGTGATAATCTTTGAAAAACCTCAAAGTCACAAAATTCAAAGCCCAAAATGCCATTGGCTTGATCAATGCTAGAACAGACACAACCCAGCAGCCTTCAGTAATGGCATGCTGCGCTTTTAAAATATTTTTTAAAGGCATTTTTACGTTTTATCTTATTTGGGTGTTGAATTGAAAATATTAGCGTTGAATGAGAAGACCCATACCACACACAATGGTTTTTAATGAATGCAATGCATTCCTTCCATCTCAGTACAAGTCAAACATCTTAGTCACTGCTCCGCATTCATGATGCACAGTCAAACTGCATTTTTAGGCTCAGCTACTGCTTCTTAAATCTAATGGACAGATCCACCAACAGGCAGTTTTTGGGTGTCTCAGAGCACCGCCAATATTTTGGTCCAATAAATCAACTTGTCCTTCAACAGCGCTGTGTGCCAAAACAGGCAGGCCTCTCCGAGCACTCCCAGTGTTGTTGAGTGTACGTGCATGCCGCAACCCTGATGGGACTCAATTGCCAGCAGCTGTTGTACTGAGACGTAGCTGGAACGAGGCCAGAATGGTACATTACATTAGCCTGACATAAGGAGAGAGACATTTTTAGAGACATGAGTGGGAGGGGAGTTGAAGATAAAAGGATGCAAGGCTCATGCAGGAGTTGATGTTTGATGTTAGGAGGAAAGGGAGCAAGCGCTGCTCATTGTTTCTCTGCAGACTTTGGAGATTTTACTTTGCACAAAACTTAGGCTGAAAATGACAGCTTCCGAATATAATGTTACTGTTTTCAGTAAGGGTGTTATTGTAAAAAATAGTCATCTGTAGAATTTGAATTTATCCTCAACTTTTGTATTGCCATTCGGGCATAAATAACAAGAGAAAGAAGAGAATAATTCATTTTTGTTTATAAAAAAAGTTCAAATGCTAATCCCATCCATCCATCCATCCATCCATCCATTTTCTGTGCCATCCATTCAGACATACATCCATTTTGTATGCTGCTTTCCTCATTAGGGACGAGGGGGGGGGGGTATGCTGGAGCCTATCCCAGCTGACTTTGAGCGAGAAATGGGGTACTCCCTGGACTGGTCGACTTCTAAGTCCCGTTTATTCCGTTTTTTATTATCTGAAAAACATTGGTGGTCTTACCTTTTCATCTGCATAGGGAGTACATGCACCCTAAACTTTGTTCCAAAAGTCTGATCACCTCTTGGTGATTTTGGGTGTGTAATCTACCATCTTGGCAGTAAAATGTATTCATTCATTCAGTGGCACACAAACATATGTTTAATGCGTGCACGTCAGCATTGCATGGGTTCGAGGGCGATACCTCTGGATTGGCAGACCGGGGCAGGGATCCCCTTTTTCAAGAAAGGAGACTAGAGGGTGTGTTCCACTACTGTGGAATCACACGCCCCAGCCTTCCTGGTAAGGTCTTTTCAGGGGTTCTGGAGTGAAGAATCCGCTGGATCGTTGAATTTCAGATTCAGGCGGAGCAGTGTGGTTTTTGTCCTGGTCGTTGAAATGTGGACTAACTCTACATTCTTAGCAGGGTCCTTGAAGGTGCATTGGAGTTAGCCCAACCTGTCCACATGTTTTGTGGACTTGGAGGAGGATTTTGACCATATTCCTTGAGGATACTGTAGAGAGTACTCAGGAATATGGGATATTGGACCACCTAATTCAGGCAGTTTGCTCCCTGTATGACCGGTGTCAGAGCTTAGTACGCATTGCTGGCATAAGTCAGAATCGTTTCCAGTGAGAAATGCTTTTTGGAGATGATGTGATCCTGTTTGTTTCATCAGGCTGTGATCTTCAACTCTCCCAGGAATGATTTACAGCAGACAGAAAATACATTTTTGTGGACTGCTGCTTGGATACAGGCGCTATGCCTATGAGACCTTTTTGATGGCACTATATCCTGATCCTGATGTAGGGCCACACAGCAGTTTTAATGTGGCCCTAGCCAATACCAGGGTAAGGGCTGGGTTTTGTTGTGTGCATGGTTGGAGGATGTCTTCAGAGGAAGCATTGGTGTCTGAGTTTTACTGCACAACATTGCAAGTGTTGGAATAGAGAAATCCCCTCATGTCCCCCTGCAGCCACTAAACATCGAGAACCCAATTGGATCACCCCTCTGGTCGTGCTGTCGGGGATGCAAAAAATGTTTCTTAGAAGAAACAGACCCTTTTATTTTTCAACTTGAAAATTAATTTCATTTTCATATTCAAATTTTTCCACTTTAGGTTTTTCCAGTTTTTTACAAGATTGTAATTGGATGTTCAAAGGAAAGCAGAGACTTGTGGGGTAATTGTGTTAGCAAATAAGTACGGAGTAAACCACTAATGATATCTAGCTCAGATATGAACAGCCTATCAAAGTGGACATTATGCTGCAGGAAGACTTTTTTGCCAGCCTGGACAAGCACACACACACACACATTTACACATTGTGAAAAATGTATTGAAGAACCACCAGCACAAAAGGTGGATTGTCCCCTGGTGGGCAGACCGAACAGTATACAGATATACTAATGCTTTTTGTTTTGGTTTTATGGTACTTTTGTACACCTGTACCTTCCTATTGGGCCATATAGTGTTTTGCACTTTAACACACAATATGTCCATGTAGTTTTCTTCTTTTTAATAAACAAGTCTTTTACACACCCCATCATTTATCATCCTTTGGCTTGTCTTTGTTCCTTGCTCTCCCTTTGCCTTTTTCTGTTTTTCTTTTTCCAGCTATCTTTTTTTGCATTTCACATACATCATTTGTCAATTCCAGTTAATGGCACAAAGCAGAATGTGGGCCTCATTTACATAACTGAATATTTGGAAGTGCATAATTGATTTGGGATTTCAGGTTTGCCAGAGTGATTCTGCCAGAATAAGATAATGTGATTATTTGAAGAATTAAATTATTAAGCACATTGTAGCTCATGGTCATGGATTTATGCCTGAACGTGGCTACTTAAAAGAACGAGATTGGAAATATTGAAATGTTTGCTTAGCTGTATATTTAAATAGAGTTTAAAATAATGGATGGATCACTGTTTAATACCACGTTTTGAAAAATGAATAGCCGAAAACAGCCTAATAGGCATATCTTTGTGTAGTAGTGTATTTCTTTGTGCATTGAGAGGCAGTCTTATGTCATGAGTTACAGGATGGAGAACTGCCATCTAGAAGGGCAAGCATTTTTCATCCATTTCAAACGTTGTCAGACAGACATCCTGGTGACCTATGAATCAACAGTCATGTGACACACACGCACCACAATGACCAAGGCTGCATCACACCAAGCTCAAATGCAGGACGTTTGAAGACACTAGTATGTAACATAAATATTACATTTCCTTCCTGAGATTAGTAATGTAACTTAATTTCAAATACTGACAGCATGGTTGTTACGATCCAAGTTTTTAGAGGGCAGAGTCACAAGCACGGGGGCAGAGTAACAACCTGTTTCCTGTGGCATTCAATGAAGATGCCAGATCATACCTTGGTATTTATCAGTGCGCTGTCGTTTTTCACGCTTGCTGTATGCATTGTGTTCCATTCTTCATGGGCTCTGATCATCACCAATCCCGGGCCATGTTATAATAACTAGAAGAATTTCAGTAGAAATTTTTAATTGGTCTGCCTTGCAATTACCGCTTGCAATTACCCCAGTTACGGCGTATCTTTGCAGGTCACTATATTCTCACAACTCTGACATCGGGATCAATTTGCCCACTGTGTCAGTAATATCAACATTGGGATGGTTCCACCAACCTCTTTCTATTGATAGAGATTACTCTCTCTTGGGTTGGTTTGGTTGAATTTGTCTGGAACTTGCATACATTGTACAAAGTATTATTCATGTTACATTCCTCAGTTCTACATGTCCGAAAAGGAGTAGGAAGAAGCAGAGCTTATTTAATTGTACCCCCTTCTCACATGATTTACTAATACATACTCATACATATTGTGTATATACATGTATGCACACATACATTCATATCTATACATACATACATACATGTATATATTACATACATACACATAAACGCATATATCATATTTTTCCTTAAAAAAATAAAATTTCTTCCTTTTTTCCTCCTCTTTCCTTCCCTCTTCCCCTGTTGATTTCCGGATCAACATCTTGCTGTCTTGGTGTTGTACTGTGAGTGTCATTAAATGTAATTACATGAGTTCCTGATTTTAATACTTTGTTGGGCGTGCTCTTTAAATGTTAATATCAATGTTCATATTATTTAATGTAATCTTACTGTTTTTGTGCATTATATCCTCTTTTATCCTTATTGTCATGATTAAATGATGTTTAGTATTTGTCCAGATCGTTGACATCTTTGACAACCAGCACTCCTGCTTCTCCTGGACCTCCATGTAGATTGATGTATATTTTCCCGTTGGTGCTCCAAGTACTTTGTATCTTTCCCTGCTTCCTCAAGTCTCATGCTTTCTGGGCAATGTCAGCGTTGCGTTTTGTCAGATGCTCATTTAAGTAGACGTTTGTGCCTTTCAGGTTCTTTCTCAATTTCAGTAGTGTAGTTTTGAATTCCCTGTTGGTGAACTTGATGACAACAGGTGTGGTGTTGTTTCTGCCATACAGCGGTATGCAAGTATCAATGTTGTTGATATCGATATACACCTCCTTTGATTGTAGGAAGCTGACAATCTGTTGCTTTGCTGAAGCAACATGCATTCCATCTGGTTCTCCTCTGTCATGAGCTACCCTATCTTTTGACCTGGGTGTAATGCTGAGCCCTGTGAGGATCACATCATTCATTCGTGAATTCTGATCCATCTCATCCATTATAGTTTTCATTTGCTCAGTGATGTTGTCCTTTGTTCTTGCTCTTCTGCCAGAGTGGTGCGCCAGGCGACATTATCCTTCAATAGTGTCCTGATATCATCCTGTAGAGCATTGATGTCGTTGCATAATGCAGGATTTACTTCCTTGGGGTTTTTAACCTCCCTGAGGGCAGCACGCAAGGCAGCATTATCTTCCAATAATGCCTTAATATCATTCTGCGGAACTCTAACACCCTTGCATAATGCTCTATTTTCTTCCATATGGTTTTTAGCTACCTTGAAAGCAGCGTGCAAGGCAGCATTTTCTTTCAATAGTGGCTTTATATTAATCTGCAAAGCCTTGATATCAGTGCCTAGTGCTTTATTATCTGCCATAGAGTTTTTAACCTCTTTAAGAGCAGCACACAACGCAACTTTTTTGTCTTGCAACTTCTCGATTTCTTCTTTTAGAGGTTTAGTTTCTTTGCTCAGTGCACTATTTTCCTTCATAGGGTTTATGACATCACCACGAACCCCTTGGATCTTTTCATTGAGACTGTCATTCTGCAATTGTACATATTGAATCTGTGACTGTAAAATGCTTAAGGTCTGGTTGTGCTGCAGTACACCCCCGTATCTCCTGCATCTCCATCTTCATCTGTTTTAACTTCTAAAAGTCTTGCATCCAGGTCTCCCAGAAATGTTCCTCTTCCTCTTGTTTTTCTGATGTACTCGACTCATGGCTGTAGTCGTCCCCACCACATTTGGCAACAAGACTGACGCTTGTGATTTTGAGTCCATGTATCAGGGCCAGCATCCTTTACAATTGTAATAGATGCTTTCTTTGTTTTCTTTTTTCTTTTGTTTGGCATTGTTGCTAGGCAACTGCTTTAACATTCCGTAATTAGCCAGTTAGCTTGGCTTCCTAGCAGCTTTCAGCACATGTTTATTTCAGGTTTATTTAAAGGAATCTGTACCTCTCGCCAGTCCAAGTTAAGGTTGAGGGAATCAGTAACCAGTTGCAATCTTGTGTTCATGAAATGTGTTCAGAAAAGCACCAAAATAGTTGTAGTTTATAGTATCCTACTGCCTTGTACATCCTCTCCAGTCAACAAAGGAAAAAAAATAAATAAATGGACAGAAGACTGCTCAAGATTTGATAAGGCTAAGGATGGGTCAATATTACCGTCCCAATATTGGCATGAAAATGTAATATGTAATAAAACCAACCTCACTAGGGAAGCGGGTCTTTGCTCACTTCTGACTAACATTATGTCTGTGGCGTCTCCTTTGGATACTAAACTTGCAATTTGCAATGACTACAAAGCAATTGTTATGCAAGGCGGAACCAAGATTTCTTCCTTCAATACTTCCAACTCCCAATGCAAAAGACATCAATTAGAAAATCATGGAGTATACCGCACTGGAGAGAAGGGAGATGCTGGATTCACCAAAACTTGCCAGATTCACCAAACTTGTTCCTTGAGCCACGCCCAGCCATGCCCAGTCGCAAGTATTTCTCAGATGTTTACTTACTGGAGTTGTACAATGTTGTTTCACAACAGATGTGTTAATTCCATGACGGGAGATATGTGATGTTACACATATCGGTATCAGTTGATATCGGAATCGGAAATTGAGACTTGGACAAAATCTGATATCGGCATAAAAGCCAATATTGGAGATCCCCGCCTTATATTTGCCAGTTATCGATGAGTATTAAAAGTTATTGTTTTTTAAAAGCACCCTACTAATTTGACTTTATTGTGTGCATTATAAAGTGAATCAATACTCAGTGAGAGATACATTTGTTTAATCACCTACAGAATATTGTACAATAATATGCAGGGAAGATTTTATTTTTAAAACCTCCTTTATTTGAGCAATCTTGATTGTTTCTGAAACATTTGTTTAGCAAGGTGTCAATTTGCATGAACAGCTGCTCTATGCTGAGTATAGGTGCAACATTCCAAAGCAATCAACTTACAAAGCAGAAAAGCTACCCGTTGGTATAGCTGGTTGAATTATACACGCTTCTTAAAATTAATCCATAGACGTGCCAAACTTTAGTTTTTCATCTCCCTGGTCCTTAGCCATGACAAGTTATTAGGAGCATGCCTACTATCCTTTCCCCAGCAGTATAGGCTCTTGGCTAGGCTGATTGGTTCTCTCGCGGTACCCGCTGCATGTGTCCACAATCAATTAATCCAAAGATTTATGGCTGATTATTATTGATACAGGAGGCTTTTACCAGCACTTTTGAATCATTCATTCCTCAAACTGGAGATCCGGTTGTATTGTTTTATCATACAGTGTTTTTTTTGGTCTCAAGAAATGTTGTTAATATCATTCAGCGTCACTTTGTGGGACAAATAACATTTGAAAACATACCTATATTTTTTTGTGACCAAAAACAAAAACGTTGTTGTTCCAGGCACATCGTTTTATTGTACTTATAAAAAAAATCAATGTTATTATGTCTCGTTTTCATGGACCCAATTTTGTGTATCAACTCGTCTTGTGAGTTTGGTGTCCCATAGTTTTAGGAAATTTGTGTCATGTACTCGTCTTCTCGGCATGGTGGAATGACCCCAGGGATGAAGCGAGCTGGACGTCAGGCAGGTAAGTTTGCAGGAATCTTAAATAAAGGTGCTTCCAAGCAGCGGCAGGTACATGCACGCGAAACATAACCAGGAGCAAGCAACAAAGACACTGACATAGAAGGAATGACACAATGACAATGAGCCGACGCCCGACTGGTGCACGCACCTGAACATAAATAGCAGGGAAACAGGTGCACGTAATTAACAGAGTGAAGAAATTAGGAAACGGCCCAGAAACACATGAAACTATGAAAATAATCACAATGCAGATAAACTAACACAAAGCTGTCCCGTCTATGAGACACGAGTCGTGACAATTTGAGTATATTGAAGTCAAAGTAAGATTACAGATGAACTAAAAAAAAAACAAAAAAAAAACATTGTGACGTGATATTAAGAGACTCATTATTTTTAATTTAAGCCTGGTTCAACTCAAAAGTCAGTCACTTATTGTTATTTTCAATAATAACACAGCTATTTCACTACGATACTCTATATTATCATCAACTGTTGATGGTTTCCCCACTGTTTTCACCCCCGCCTCCCTGAAGTACTTACACAGCTTCCCAGACTTGGCAACATAAGATACAATCTCAGCCAGCAGCTAGCTGTGCCACAACACATTTTTTAAGACATCTGGAACTGAACATATTTGGATTTATCCAAGGACCACCACAATTTCAAATAACGGGGTCTCGCTAGTATAAATATCATGAAGGGGGCAGATAAGCGAGATCCCCCCCAATGGTGACAGTGCAACCATAGCTAATGGGATTCCCTGCTGTGACTCACAGACGAAGTATATAAATACCAGCATAGGCCCTGTCACTGGCACGCTAACTCTTTCCAGCTTTGTATAAACCCATGAGACGGAGAGAGGCAGAATTTCACCTTTCCCCGAGAACTATGAACTTTTTGATCCTTTATGTAAACAGTATTGCACAAAAATAAAAAGCAGTTGAGATGGATACCAACCTTTGCAGAGAAACAGAAAAGCAGATGCTTAATGACACCAAAGTCCCTCCTATAGAACTGAGGTTTCTTCATGGTGAGTCCACAGCTGCAGCTGTTACTGCTTAGGCGTCCTGTTGAAGGAAATAGTGGCTAATGTTGAGCTCCTGTTACCCATGTTGGCAGCTGCCATGCAAAAGGTCCTATGGTATGTAACAGGGTCAATTTAGTTATTGTAAATAGGTTATTACTATTATATAATAACACTAAATATATGTNGAGATGGATACCAACCTTTGCAGAGAAACAGAAAAGCAGATGCTTAATGACACCAAAGTCCCTCCTATAGAACTGAGGTTTCTTCATGGTGAGTCCACAGCTGCAGCTGTTACTGCTTTAGGCGTCCTGTTGAAGGAAATAGTGGCTAATGTTGAGCTCCTGTTACCCATGTTGGCAGCTGCCATGCAAAAGGTCCTATGGTATGTAACAGGGTCAATTTAGTTATTGTAAATAGGTTATTACTATTATATAATAACACTAAATATATGTTGAAGTAATACCTGATGAGTTCATATTGCCAGGAATGTCAACATCTGTCACTGTGTACCTCCTACTGCTCTAATTAGTGTGACACCTCTCATTATAAGTTTGAGCCAAGCCTTTCTACTTCCCTTTTGTTCGTGATCTTCATGTGAGAGGTAGACGTCGGTACGGCTCCAAAATTCATTCATTCATTCATTTTCTATACCGCTTATCCTCATTAGGGTCACGGGGATGCTGGAGCCTATCCCAGCAGACTTTGGGCGAGAGGCGGGGTACACCCTGGACTGGTCAATCGCAGGGCACATATAGACAAACATTCACACTCACATTCATACCCACGGACAATTTAGAGTCGTCAATTAACCTAACATGCATGTTTTTGAAATGTGGGAGGAAACCGGAGTACCCGGAGAAAACCCACGCACGGGGAGAACATGCAAACTCTACACAGAGATGCCCAACGGAGATTTTCTTCCAGATCTCCAGACTGTGTGGCCAATGTGCTAACCACTCATCCACCGTGCGGCCAGCTCCAAAATTGTTTTCTTTTATTTAGAACCTCATTTAATTATTCTTTCTTGTCACGCGTCACTGTGATCTTTAGGGGCACGCCCATTCTATACATTGTGACTGTATCGTCTTTTTGTTACATTGATCAGTCTTCAAGAGTAAAGAAAGTGCAACTGCAGCAACGCTGTCGTCATCCATAAACACCACCGGTTACAAGTATACAGCGTTGAAAAAGTTTTTGGATGTAAATTAGGAGCTGGCACTTGTTGTTTTATGCCATTTTTTATTGGGATTCAGCGTGATCATTTATTTTCATATCTGCATTTGGAACCCGCCTGGTTCAGCCAGCCTCGCATTCCGCCCTGGACTCAAAGCAAAATCTGCAGAACGGGAGTCGAGAGCGCTTGCTAAAAACCCACACTGGCAACTTGATTCTCAACTCACCAGCCACACGGGCTGGCACCTGTTACACTAGCAATTTAATAGTGGTGGCTCTGAGACTCAAAGATTCTGATTCCACTCTGTGGATGTTGAGGTGGGATAAGAAATTGCCAACAGAGATGAGGTGCAGGCTGCCTCTGCCTGCCATCGTGCTGTCAAATGTCAGATGACGGAAAAATAAACTGACACAAGTCTCTGCACTCATCTGAAATGACTTGGTTGACAGACAAACTACAGTAGTCTCTTCTGCTTTACCGAGTCCCAGCGCTTTTAATATTATATGACATGACCGGGATAAAGTGGCTATACGGAATTTTCTTAACGATATATGGAATATTGTAGGGGAATATTGGAATACAGTATGTCCCTGTTTACAAGCTGGCAGCAGATCACAGTGCGATTCCTACCACACGTGTCACACAGGCTGGTGAACATCCTCTCTGTGTTTCTGTTGGTAGATTTCAGTTGACCTGATGTTACCACAGTGTTTCCCAATCCGGACCAGTACGTGACAAACCCAGGACACTAGATCCATGCTATACACAAGACATACATTTCCCAGGTCTTCCTTCTTTGGACCGCAATGTTAGGTTTCTACTTGGTGCACCAACTATTATTTTGATTTTGTTTATTAAATTTTATAATTAGAGGTGTCAAATAAATCAGATGCAGTCAACCATGAGCACATCTGCCATGAAGATTGAGGGTGATTTTATGGTTCCTGTTTTCACATCATGTGGCCAGTAGCAGGGGTGCAGCCAGGAAATCACCCCTTGCATTTTTATGAAAACATCCACAATACACTTTTTGTTTTTATTTTTTGGCCAGACCAAAAAAGCGACATACAAAAATCTCTACTTTTTGTAGAAAGTAATAGTTTTACATGCTGAAAACATTATGACATCATTATAAATAACCAATTAAAGGAACAAATGAACATCAACATAATTTTTACATTTATTCAAGACTTGTCGGTGAAGATCGGGCACATGAAGGCCATCTTTTCACTTTGCAACGCGTTCATTCTTGAATTCAATAGATTTTGTCACCTTCTTTATCAAATTGCACTCTCAACTTTCTTTGGCCCCATGGCGAATTAGTTAGCAAGCCCACTGAATAAAACATGCATTTACAGTAAGTCCGCAAAATGTAGGGCTCTCAATTTTGTGTCTATACTTCTGACAACAAGCTTAAATATAAAGTGCACGGAATTGAAATGTAACATATTAGGAGGTTACACCGTGTCACCAAAATGAACTGGGATAGGGTCCAAGCTTACCCTTCACTTTGAACAGTAGAAGTGGAAGAAATGGATGAATAAATGGGTTCTTAAATATGAAAAATGAAAGAAAGTGTTAATGAGAATAATTTTTACGTTGTAATCACACTATAGTTTTCAGTCCTGTACAAAACAGCACTGTTCAAGGGTGCATTGTAATGGTTTTTCTTAATAACCATCTCTTTGGAAAGCATGTCTATGAAAGTCGAGGCCCATATACTGATGGTTCTCACACATTTAACTTTTGGATTTGCAAGGTCAAAGCTGACTGAAATGTGTTTGTATACACTCTCCCTTGCTGGATTAACTTTGGTTTGACACACTGCTCTTTGAGGTTTCTAAGAGATTAGGGATAATTCTTACCAGGGGGCCAACACTGTTAGCAAGAATTATTATACTAAGCTCTGGTGTGCAATATTCACCCCCCTCTATTGGTATTTATTTGAAATGTATTTAAATAGGCAACACCTATTAATTTGCACTCCCTACTGGCAAAAAATCATTACTTTGCATTTTTATTATATTTATATATTTATTTTTATTCTGCAAATTTATCTTCCATCAATTTTTTGACTGTTAAATACTCCCACTTTTCTCAAGCGCTTCAAACCATTCCAGCATCAAAATGTTCACCTTAATTCCTATTTATTTATTTTTTCTTATACTATTTTCCATTTTTTCTTAACTCTCTTATCTTGCCTTGTTTATTTAATTTTTTAGCATTTAAGTTCATTATGACATTTTTGCAGAGCTGCAGGAAATGTCTCTTGGAGATGATTAAAGTATCTATCAGTTATCCTGGACATGTATGGTATCTATAGATTAAAGACTTTTCTAAAAATAAAAAATAAAATTTAAAAAAACTGCATATTTTCCATAATTCAAAACCATTGGGGACATTTTTCTTTTTGAAAATGGATGGACAACTTCCATATCACACACTAGTGTTGGAAACGATTTTTAGATTTAATATTAGATGTAAGGTTATGTCTGTTCTGTGAATGGAGGCACAGGGCATGTCATAGAGGGATCGTCTCCCAAGGGAGTAAATTTTTAGATCATTTCAACATTTATTCTACATTTCATTTTCACTTAAAATTGCTGGATCTAATCAAATCTCTCAAAATATTTTTTCCACCGAGAGCCATATACTGAAAAATGAAAGGATGCAAAGGCATATTTTGTGAACCACCATGTTACATGTTAATGTTCTGTTACATTTGACACTGGACATCCCTGATCTCGTTCAGACTAAAAGTAGACGTCAATGTTTAGCCACATTTCGTTGTTTATATGCACAATTGCAACCCACCTGGCTGAGCTAGCCCTGCATTCCACTTGGGGCTCAAACTAATGTAAGCCCAATGAAAATCGACTGCACTACCTCTCGAACTGAAAGCCCAGACTGTCAACCTGACGTCAAGCGTGACTCTTCAGTAGTGAGCTGGCATCGGTTACACAACGACCACATTCAGTGATTCAAGGCACGTAATTGTGCAGGCGAGTCAGGTTGATGCCAAAGTACTCCCTTGTGGTCTCATGTGACCACATTAGATTCTCACTCACTGACATGGTCATTGTCTCACACTTTGCCAATGCACAAGATGCTCCTCATTCTATCTGAGACATGCAGTATTACTTGATGCTCCATCCATCCATGGGACATTTTTCTCCAGTACATAATACTGTTATGTACGTAATACTACAGGGACAGCACACAGCAAATCAAGGAGTGTTTAGGGCTGCTTGCCTGTTTTTGCTTGTCAGTCTCTCATACCCACAAGCAGATCATAAACTCATGAATATTCAGGCTTGCAGTCATCACAGCAGCTCTAATCCAGGAAGTGAGTGGGATGATAAAAATCCCCCGACCCCTTGAGCCAAACACCCCTTGCTCAAGCACTTAGCCTCCAATGTTGAAATGAAAAAGTCATAAAAAATGTGAAATACTGTGTATATGTTAGAGATATGTGTGCTCTTTAGTAACAATAGTGGGTGTGGATCTAACAAAAAGGGTGTTTGAAAGAGCAGACAAATGGATATGACCTTCACGACAAGGAGTAGCTGAAGAGCTTCTTTCTTGGAATTGCATCATCATGCTTGGTTAACGATAATGTCACTAACCAATGGTGGCCACGCTGTTTATGCTCTCCGGTTTCCTCAAAAAGGTGAGCTATATTACCTTCAATTTGATTCTGTTTATTTTCTCTGCAGGCCACAGTAATGTATCCCTAGGGACATCTCGGGGAACAGGATGTCTTCTCAATGAATGGAAAGCTATTGGCTACTTTTTTAAATTACAAACACAATTTTACCTTTCTCCAAAAAGATGCCTTTGTTGATGAAGAAATGGCATTTTAATTCATTTCAAATTGTGGCCATCTAGTAAAACTATACAGTGGATTCCCACGTAGTCGCAATTCATCACTTTGCAGATTTCTGGTAGAAAAAAAATGCTTAGAATGTGACCAAAAGTGTTTTGTGACTGTGAGGCCAACATGTAGCCACTCCGTGCGGCCGTTGTTTTTACTCCTGTCTAGTAACTGTTAACTTATATTTGTTAACTTATTTTTATATATCATGTGTTTTATTCTGCTTGTCGTGTTTGTTGAATTATAAATCTCCCTTATAATGTTTTTCTTATTACAGGCATTTTGTCCTTGTGTCATCCATGGCGGATTATTCCTCTTTTGTTTGCAGAGCTTCATATATATAATTAGAACGTGTTCAAATGCTTCATCCACAACACGCTCTCCCGTCTTAGTTCGTCCAGATCTTACTTGAAAGCGTTGATGCTGTCTTGTGTGCGTAGTCTTTTGAAAGTCCTTTAGTCTTCCTTATTTCTTTTTTATAGTTTTTGTTGTAAATTGTAAACAAATGTGTAAAAAAAAGTTGGTCACTGTTGTCGTTAAAAGACCACTAGTTGTGTCGTTATCAAAGTCGTTAGTGAATATGTTATCAATTAGTGTGGCACAGTGGTCTGTTATTCTGCTTGGTCTGGTCCTTTTGGGATATAAACTCAGGCTGTACATTGTATCAATAAAGTCATCTATTCTGCTCTGCTTGTTTGGATTCAGAAGATCAGCACTGAAGTCTCCACAAACAAAGATTATTTTGTGGATGATGTCTGAGAAGGTTGCTTTGATCCAGTCCTCAAATATTTCAATACTTGACTTAACTTGACATAAACAGTTTTGAACATTTTCTTTACCACCTCTTTACCCTTTTGTAGTTCAGATGTTTGCCCAAGTACACAGCCACTTTTCCAAGCGCTCAGCGATTAAAGGTGGAGACAAGTCCACTATCTATGTGGTTTCATCTGACAAATCTTCAGTAAAATGTGGTTGAATGTAGAACTTGAACATTAGATGTTGCACGCAGCTGTTTAACTCCAAAGGAAAACACCCACACTTCACTTCACCGAGGTAAGCTGAATTGCAAGGTGTGACTAGAGCACTAACGTGCACTTCCAATAATGCTTTGCACACTGCCACTTCCATGCTACTTGTATTATCCTTCATAGTAGTGATGCTCCGGATAAAGCTCTTCTCCAAATGAGACATCTTGTCATCTTTTAATCTCATGAGGTCTCGTCACCCTAGTTACTACTCATGATGTACGGTATGTTGATGTGGACTAGGCATGATGCAAAATACTTCTAAACTCTCCTCATTTTTATTCATGACACTGCAACCTGCACTGTCAAAACCATCTGGGAGAAAAAAAAATATGACTGGTCAGAAGGAATTACCCTAAAAATAGTAGGAAACTTGTAACAACTGGTGCAGAATCACACTGCAATCAAAACCAAGCAAAATCAAGGCATGAAGGCTTGTGCAGCATCTTACAGAGGCAGTAGATGAGAAACCCAGCAAAGAACAAGTAGGATTCCAAACGGGGTGGGGGTGCATTCACCAGATATGACACTAAACAGCTCAGATCCTCTACCAATTGATGTGGATGGGGAAGCTCCAGCATCAACAAATGAGTTCACCATCTAGGACGTAATGTACTGTAAGACATGATGTGAGCACACAGAAGCAACAAATCCAGAAATGCATTCAGAATGATTAACAACTTTTGGAAGTCTCAGTGATATAGAACCAAGACAAAAGTCAAATTATAGCCAGAAATGCGTTCTATCCACCCTCCTGCATGGCGCAGAAAACTGTATGTAGAATGACAGCAAGTGACATATGCCAACTGTCAGTTTTCCGCTCAAAGCGTTTCAGAAGAATCTTCCACATATTTTGGCCTTAAAAGATATCAGATAAAGATCTACTGGCAAGATGTCAGCAGAGCAGACTGGATATGTTCTGAGAATACAACAACATCCCCAAAGTAGCCCTTCACTGAACACCTGAAGGTAAAAGAAAGGGAGAACAATCCGAGAACACCTGGCATGGCACAGTAGAGGAAGAAACTGAAGCCCCATCCACACAAAGACGATCCGAAGCCTAAACGCATAAACACTTTATCAAAACGGTCTGTAAACAAACACTTTTGAAAACGGGTCCCAGAGTGGAAAGATTTGCAGACGCTGTTTTTGCGTCTCTATATTTACGGCTTCACCCCGGTTTCTATGAAAATGCTTGTGTCATAGCTCCACTCCTTTACAAGCGTGCATGCTCTAAAACCACAAAAACGGAAACAATGGTCTCATACGTTGTTGTTTTTGTCCTGCTGCAGCTAGTGAGCATATTATTGCTATTGCAGCAAAATGTGCTTCTTCTGCATTTTGTAGAAGAACAACAAATGCTGGAAGACGCAGCACATCACTTTACTCTGCTTTTATAATCCAGTGTGACTCAAAGCAACAGTTCTACTTCATCGTCGTTCCAGTTCGGCCACTCGTACTTGCCTCCATGTTTTCTGTGTACAGTTCTTCTGGGCAACAGCGCATGCCCAGCGTTTGGTTGCCGGTCTGTCTCGTGTTGCCGCCTTCGGAGTGTCACAGCACCACTAACAGGTTTGGCATACGTATTACATCATTTTCACTTCTTATCAGTACATGCATAGTTTCTGAACTGGCTCCATCTTCACAGAAAACTTTTTGGAAATGATGAGCGTTCTGTCTTTGTGTGGATATAGCCTAAATCCATTACCCTGACATGGGAAGGTGTGCAGAGAACAGCCCAGAATTGACCAGAATGGAGAACCTGGTATAATAATGGGTATAATAAGTCTATATATGTTTACTTTGCTAAAGTGTAATTTTCTAAGCTCTTTGCACTTTTTTTGTGTTTGTAACGGCTGAGTGTACTTACATAAAGTTTATTTTCTGCCTTTACAGTTTTCACCACATATTCACGAAAACAAGGTGCATATATACCATTCATGCAAAACAATAGTATTTTATAGTAATATATAACACACACACTTTCCCATCAATAAGTTACTCCACACTATATAATATCATTTCTCTTGACTGTTAGCTGAGAAGTAAAATTGAAATCCTAGATCGGAATCCTTGATCAACATGCAGGGCATGGCTGACTACACTCATTGAGTCATGTTCATGTTTCAGCGGGATATAAACGAGGGTAGCAGAGACAATAGAACAGGACAGTTGCCTGCACGTTTGACCCAATTAAAATGCAAACATGTGAAGATGAGTATGGTGGTATGGTCAGAGGCTGTTTGTGATTCAGCACACAAACAGGAAAAGAGACTACTCCAATGGTCCTCCTGCTCCTCATTCAATGTCTGTCCACTCCTGCTGCCTTTTGTGTGCATAAGGATGACAATCATTTGACCTAAATTCGCTCCCAGACATCTTTGTTTTGGATGGGTGGAGGACATTAACAGTTGGGTTGGTCCGGCATCACTTTCTTTCTTCATGACAACAGTTGGTGAAAGACCTTTCTTGGTTGTTTGGATTTAGTACATAGTCTTAGACAATGATGCAATGAACTTAATGCTCAGATGATCCCCAGACTCTTAAAAACAATGAACAGAATATCTCATTTTACTTGTAGGAGACAGACAAAGCTGCAGCAATGATGATGTAAATCTGGGAACAAAAGGCTTGGCATTTGGTAAGAAAGGTACATGGAGCCCACCCGTTGTGTTATCACATTGCACACCCCAGACACTTCTCTCGTCTCCTCTGCCGTGTATCATGAAGACATCTCCGCTAATTGTCTGTGATGATTACACTCTCAAGGATTAGACACGACTAGGAGTGAGGCTGCAGATGAAGGTCAGCCAGGACAACGTCACGACAGAGGAGTTAAAGAGTGGGAAAAGGGCAACTGGAATGTGAATAGTGTGCTGGTAGTGACAAAATCTGAAGAGTCTAATCAGTTTATAATCGTGACCAGGTTCCAGGTTCACTATGTGATATACCTCACCCCTAACCAGTTACATGCAGTCAGGGGAGGCACAACAATACGAATCATGGTAACCAGTATCAAATAAATCAAAATAATTGTCCATTGAACAGTATTAGTAATGTATTTTCTGTAGAATTCCAAATCTATATAAATCCAATTTTAATCTCTATGATTCCAATTGGAAGCAAGAAGTGTCTCCTCTCGGCTTAGTGGGCAAGCCCAACCTACCGTCAGTTGGACCATGGCACCGGTAGTTGGTGTTTGTCTGCATGTTGCCAATAATAGGATGTTGCAGAAAAAAATTATATTATATTATACACTATGAGTTTCTATGGCCTGTTAGCTCAAGCGCAATACTGCCTCGTCAGCTGCAAATGCATGTAACAAACAATTGTAGTATGCAATGGAGCAGAAAGTCCACCATGATGGGAAGCAAGCAAGCTGGGCAGGGCTGGGGCAGGTATTCACTAGCTCTGAGGGGAGTGTAAAATCAAGTTATACGCTATGATGAAATGAATAAATGTTATTTACTGAACAGGTACATACATGTGTAAGAATTCATTAAAATGCACAAACAACAAACTGACATGCATGTAGACGTCAGTGAAAACCCGAGCAGCAGTATGAAACAAACCCTTTTATTTGTTATTTTACTTTTTGTCTTCCTTAATGTTTTATCAATACTAAACCAGCTACATACAAAATTAACACTTGGAAATCACAAACCATTGAAAAATCAAATTTTAACAATGACATTTAATAACGTTGAAGACTAAAAATGACTCTGTAACTGTACTGCGTTTTAGCCACATTATGATCAAACAAGAGAATCACTGGTCTACAAGTTTGTTAAAAGAAGACGAAGAGTACGTTTTATTATAGTGAGTGACAGATGTCGGTCATTCAAGGAAGGGAAGCTCATTTTTTATAAATGTGTTTATTTATGTATATGTAAATTCTACCCTCCATTCCTAGTCAGTTTCAACAAATACAACGTCACTGGGGATCAGTAAAGTCTCTGTAAAGATGGTAGGGATGAGATCAGAACAACGGAATAAAACAACTTGGAAAAATGCTGGTTCACTCATTTCACTGTCAATCAAAAAAGAATCAATCGAAGTGAGAACACGCTCAGTGTCTGACTGTGTAAAAAAAACAACACAGTGGCACTGCACGAAGGATGGAGAAGGAAGGTCTTGTCGTGTTGTTAAATACACTGTGTGATCCCAACTGTATTCTTAATATGTGGCCGGGGAAGGTGCATTAATGTCGCATACGCAAAGTCAGTTGGAAAACTTTGCTAGTAGTACTGTATGCTTTGCTTTTGAGAAAAAAGTGAACAAGGCTGACAGATTATTTCCCGTTTGCCATCACGGATGTTTGCATGAGACACCAACTTCACACAGATCGTTAAAAAAATAATTACATAATATAAAAATAATCATATACTGTAGTTTTACACAGTAGATCTTACTGTATCTGTACTGTAGATCCCTTACACACGCACAACTAATTTGAATCTCCAATTTGGGATTGTTCTGTAAATAGTTTTGCCACTTCCGATTTATGCCCCACCCGCTCCGAGTACAGTTTCAGATACAGATGGGTGAACAGATACAGATAATGGTGTACTCGCTCTTCCCTACATTTTAAATTGTTTTCTGCATGCAAAACTATAAAAACATGATTTGTGGCTTTTAGGAACAGATTAATTTAAGATTTGCATTACTTCTTATGGGAAAAACTGAGTAGTATTTCGGTTAGAGTCGGACGACTTAGTGACGCTAACCAAGGTTCTACTGTACCAGCATTATAAATCACCGGTGCTTTTAATGACACATACCTATCTTTGTTTTGTAGCTCTCAAAGTCGCATGCAACGCCTGTTGTGCAGTCTGGTCAGGCCCCAACTCTTCATGTTGGGGTTTAAGCACCTGACGAAAGTTTGCATCCGGTTTAGGGTGACCCAAGCCCTGTTTGGAAGATTCCCTCCTGGTGGTGGAGTGGTGTTCTGCCAGTGGGTTCATCAGGGGTTTGGGAAGCAGGCAGAAGCTCAGCGAGGTTTGGATGTAGGCATCTTGTGATGATTTTTAGGGTGTCATTTGACGTTACATCCAGCATTTCCAAGTTGTCGACCTTGCCATGGTAAGACCCGGAAACTGATAACTGACATGTCGCACATCAAATCCACCAACTTATTTTATGTTTCAAGGTAAAATTAACTGATTTGCGGTTCTTACAATGAGTGTGTAAGTAAATCAAGTCTGGAGTAAGCAAAAAATGCCCTAAAATACGTTGGCAAAAATCAATTTGTCAGAGTATCATATTACGTCCTCTGAGGGCAGACTCACCGTGCCACACTTTGAAAACCCTGCCTCAAAAAATCGAATCACATTTGTGGAACTTGTCCTGTAGATGCTCACTGAGCTGAAGATGTGCTGACGTTTCACATGATGTCATGCATGATGCATTATTTACTCTGTGATGGTGTGAGCCGGAAAACACAAGTAACTAGAGGGAGGGGGAGTAAAAAACAAAGAAACGAGAGTAAAGACAGATTGAGAGCGTCTGCTCCGGGTGTTTCTAGTCACTCTGAATTATAGATAAATGCTCTCTTTCACTTTCCGAACCAAAACACACAGCCACGACATCATACCCATGATGCATTTCCACTGGCAGGCCACTCTGCTGTCCTACGGGTTTGCTCGTTTCTCTAATCTGTCCACTGCTCTCATTCTCCTCTAGCCATCTATCCCCATCGTCTCAATCCCCGGGGTGTAGGATTTTGCAAACTTTGCCCGCCTTTGGTCTTTCTATCATTCGGTGGCGGCTGATTGTACTGTGTCACACTTAGCTGCAATCGCTTCAAACCAGCCCAGTCCCTTTTCTCCATCTCCCACTCGCATTTTAAATAGAAATATTCCATCCACCACCTTTCAAGTCTTTCAGTCCTCAGCTGCCCCACTTTCTTTCTACTAGCTTTTCACACATTGTTCTTTTTCACATTATTCTGATGTTTCCGTCTTGCCTATCAGTTCCCCTCATTTGCTATTCCCTTACCAGTATCTGACCTTACATGACCGTCCAAGCTGATCAGCATCACTTATTTTGCGGCCGCAGATCCTAAGATGCAAAAGGAATGAAGGAGCTGTCCTCATCAAAAAAAGTATGTTGCATAAATTAACTGCAGTGGGCTGCACTGTACTTTCTTGCACTCAGTCAAATGTAGTGTGGGAACTCAGTATAGTCGTCCCTTGCCACTTTGCAGTTCAACTTTTGCGCTTCATTCTGTGTTACAATTTTTCAAAATAAATTAATAAATTATCACTGTTTCAGGGTTGACTACGGGCTATTATTAGTCTCAAATATACCTATTTAAGGAAAGGTTGTGTATTCTTGGCCTTTTCAAACATAAATATGGATAAATAATAAAAAAATAAAAAACACCCCTGATACAAATCTAAAGAGCAGTTGAAAAATTGCTAGAATCGACCTTTTGCAAAATTGTTGTCACGATCTGTGTTTGTCATCGTGACAGTTTTGGTTTTCATGTGTCTTGGGCCGTTTCCTAATTTCTTTACTCAGTTAATTAAGTGCACCTGTTTTCCCTGCTATTTATGTTCAGGTGCGTGCGCCAGTGGGGCATCAGCTCATTGTCAGTCCCCTCTTCCTGTATCGTTGTTTTGTTCCTGCCGCTGCTTCGCAGCATTATTATTAAAAGATTCCAGCAAACCTTACCTGCCTGATGTCCAGCTCTCTGCATCCTCAGGGTCGTTCCACCATGCCGCGACGATACCGTGACAGAATGAGCCGACCAGAATTCGACCTCGCGGAGAGCAGCTCACGGACGCCATTGACGCTCATGGAGATGGTGGAGGAGTTGGCCAGGTACTCGCCGGAGGAGCAGGAGTACATGATTTGGGGTCCAGATGGCACGCTGGTCACTATAGCGTCGGTGTGGCTGAGAGCCGCCACACACACGCCAGCCCGCCAGCAACAGAGAAACCCGGCGGTGCCGACGTGGGGACGTCGACGTGGGGACGTCGACGTGGGGACGTCGACGTGGTGAGTCACGTGCCCTCCTACAAGCCTCCCTCCACCCTTCCTTGGTTCCGGTGGCGGTCGAGGACGGCGTCTGGAATCCGCCTTCTGGAGGGGGGGCTAGGATGTCCGGCCGGATAGCGGAGGACGCACGGAAGGCACGCCGCGCAAAGGGATTCTGCCCACCCCTCATCTTCAGCAGCTTTCGTCGGCGTTGGCAGCCCGGCAGCTACCGACACCGGCACCTTGCTGCAGGACTCCGCCCACTCCATGTCCGAGGCAGCTTTTGCCGGCTTCGGCAGCCCAGAAGCTGCCGATCGCCGCACCTCGCAGCAGGACTCCACCCACTCCACGTCCGAGGCAGCTCTCGTCAGCTTCAGCAGCCCAGCAGCCGCCGATATCCGCGCCTCGCTGCAGGACACCACCCACTCCTTATCCTTGGCAGCCTTCACCGGCTCCGGCAGCCCAGACGCTGTCGGTCGCCGCACCCCACTGCAGGATTACGCCGATCACTCCTGTGGTGCCTCCCAGGGCGTCGGTCCCGGTCCTTACAGTTCCTCCTCCCGGGGGGTCGGCCCCGGTCCCTCCTGTGGCGCCTCCCAGGGCGTCGGCTCCAGCGCCTCCTGTGGCGCCACCCACGGCGCAGTGCGCGCCTGTGGCGCCACCCACGGCGCAGTGCGCTCCTGTGGCGCCTCCCACGGCGCAGTGCGCTCCTGTCGCGCCTCCCACGGCGCACTGCGCTCCTGTCGCGCCTCCCACGGCGCACTGCGCTCCTGTCGCGCCTCCCACGGCGCACTGCGCTCCTGTCGCGCCTCCCACGGCACACTGCGCTCCTGCGCTTCCAGCAACGCCCGAGGTTCCAGTCCTGCTTAGGCTTTGCCTGCGTCGTCGTCCCGGCCGACCCCCGGAGGGTTCTCGCCGGCCTCACTTGGGTCTTTGTCCTTTGTCTTGTGACTCACCACCTGACCTCCCGCCACCCTTCCCGTCTTCTTGTGACGGTTAGACTTTTAAGACGTCTGGGATCCGTCCTTTGGAGGGGGGGGTGTTACTGTCACAATCTATGTGTTTGTCATTGTGACAGTTTTGGTTTTCATGTGTTTCTGGGCCGTTTCCTAATTTCTTCACTCAGTCCAGCTCTCTGCATCCTCGGGGTCGTTACACTATGCCGCGACGATACCGGGACAGAAAGGTTCTTTTCTCATGGACTCTTAGCGTCTTAAGCATGCTTTTTCTTCCGCTCCAGTTTTCATCCACCCTAATCCTTCTCTGCCTTTTGTTGTCGAGGTTGATGCATCCGACGCAGGAGTTGGGGCCGTGCTCTCCCAGAACTACGAGGTCGACCAGAAGCTGCACCCCTGCGCTTTTTTCTCCAGGCGTCTGTCGCCCGCTGAGCATAACTATGATGTTGGCAATAGGGAGTTGTTGGCGGTGGTCCTCGCCCTTCAGGAGTGGAGGCACTGGTTGGAGGGGGCGTCCCACCCCTTCATCATCTACACAGACACATGAAAACCAAAACTGTCACGATGACAAACACACAGATCGTGACATTTGTATCTTAAAGAGGTTTTCAGCAGAGCTACAATATACACAAGCAAGAAGGGGGAGTGGGACAAAAAACATTTGAAACTTGTAAATGATAATTTCTGTCAGGCATTCACACGGTCATGCCCTCCTGATGGCTAAAGCTAAGAAGCTTTCTCTTCTTGAACGTGGTCGGATTGTCAAGCTGCATAAGCAAGGCCTCTTGCAGCGTGCTGTTGCTGCTGAGTTGGACGCAGTAATACAGTATTCTACAGTTTTTGAAAGATCCTGAGCATTATGGAACAAAAAAGTCAAGTGGTAGACGCCAAAAAATTACACCTGCGCTGAGCCGTAGGATCCGATTGGCTGTCCGTCAAGACACAGGGCGGTCCTTGATCCAAATTAAGGCCCTTACTGGTGCCGACTGCAGCGCAGTAACCATCAGGCGGGAAAGGGTTTCAAAAACAAAAAACGCATTCAAAGACCTCGTCTCCAATGCCACAAAACTGTCCGTTTACACTTTGCCAGGGAGGATCAAACATGGGACATTGAAAGGTGGAAAAAAGTTTTATTCTCTTATGAGAAAAAAATGTAACCTTGACGGTCCAAATGGCTTCAAAAATTACTGACATGACAAGGAGATCCCACCTGAGATGATTTCTACTTGGCACACTGTAGAGGGGGTCCATCACGATCTGGGCTGCTTTTTCATTCAGTGGAACACTGGAGCTTCAGGTGATGCAGGATCGTCAGACAGTGGATGGATTACGTGCAGATGTTTCAGCGGGCACCCCTCATCACTGAGGGCCCTCAACCGTGTATGGTACCAGCGGGGTTTTTCAACAGGACAACGCTGTAGTTCACAATGTTTGCTTGATGAAGGACTTCTTCAATGAGAATAACATCACTCTTTTGGACCATCCTGCATGTTCCCCTGATTTAAATCGCATAGAGAACATTTGGGGATGGATGGCAAGGGAATTTTATAAAATGGCCATCAGTTGATGCCCTTCGTGAAGCCATCCTCACCACGTGGAGCAATGTTGCAACTAGCTTCCTGGAAACTCTCGCATCAAGCAAGCCCAAACCCAGTTTTGAAGTGATTTACAAGAACGGTGGAGCTACTCATCACTGAGTCCTACTAAGAACTTTTTTTGTTCTGGTTTGGAGAGTTTTTTGTCATTTTTTGAGCAATGGTCTTAAACTTTTGATCAGCTGATAAATAGTCTATTTCACTTGAATTGTTGTTTTCAATAAATTATTTTTTCAAAGTGCTTTTTGTCTCACTCCCCCTTCTTGCTTTTGCATATTGTCAAGTTAATGTAGACTGCACAGCTTTCCCACTGGAAAGGAAGGGCTTGACACAAGGTTATGGTTTCACTCAATTTAATAAACAGGTGAAAAACATAAAATAACAAATCAGTATAACAGAATAAAACATAATTTTATGATTTTGTCAAACAATTTTGATCACAGAAATTAACGTCATAATTAAGACATTTTTATTCTCACTCCATCCTGTATTTTATATTTCTTAATTATCTTTTAAAGAGTTGGTCACATTTTAATCAAATTATTAATCAACTTCAATTATGCATTTTAAATTACGCATTTAAAAATTTATGGGCGGTTACTCTACATTTTCAATACAGATTTTATCATTAGCTTTTAATTCACACAACTCAAAATTCCATCCATCCATCCATTTTTCACCGCTTATCCGGGTCCGGGTCGCGGGGGCAGCAGTTTCAGTAGGGAAGTCCAGACTTCCCGGTCCCCAGCGACCTCTTCCAGCTCCATCGGGAGGACACCAAGGCGTTCCCAGGCCAGCTGTGAGACATAGTCCCTCCAGCGTGTCCTAGGTCTTCCCGGGGGCCTTCTGCCGACTGGGCATGCCCGAAACACCTCACCAGGGAGGCGCCCGGGAGGCATCCGGACTAGATGCCCGAGCCACCTCAACTGGCTCCTCTCGATGTGAAGGAGCAGCGGCTCTACTCTGAGCTCCTCCCGGATGGCCGAGCTCCTCACCCTATCTCTTAGGGTGAGTCCAGCCACCCTACGAAGGAAACTCATTTCCGCCGCTTGTATCCTCGATCTTATTCTTTCGGTCATGACCCATAACTCATGACCATAGGTGAGGGTGGGAACGTAGATCGATCGGTAAACAGAGAGCTTCGCCTTCCGGCTCAGCTCTCTCTTCACCACGACGGTCCGGTACAGCTATCGCATTACTGCAGATGCTGCACCGATCCGTCTGTCGATCTCACGCTCCAACCTTCCCTCACTCGTGAACAAGACCCCGAGATACTTGACCTCCTCCACCTGAGGCAAGACCTCACTCCCAACCCGGAGGGTACAGTCCACCCGTTTCCGACTGAGAACCATGGCCTCGGATTTGGAGGTGCTGAGTCTCATCCCAGAAGCTTCACACTCAGCTGCAAACCGCTCCAGTAAACGCTGAAGGTCACAGCCTGATGAGGCCATAAGGACCACATCGTCTGCAAATAGCAGAGACGAGATCCTAAGGTCACCAAGCTGGACTCCCTCAACACCTTGACTGCGCCTAGAAATTCTGTCCATGAAGATTATGAACAGAATCGGTGACAAAGGGCAGCCTTGGCCAACTCAAAATTATTAATTTAATTTCTTCTTTGAACATAATTCTTTATGCATTTCCATCCATCCATTTTCTATGCCGCATATCCTCATTAGGGGCGCAGGGTATGCTGGAACCTATCCCAGCTGACTGGTACACCCTGGACTGGTCGCGAGTCAATCGCAGGGCACATATAAACAAACAAACATTCACACTCACATTCATACTCTAATGGACAAGTTAGAGTCGCCAATTAAGCTAACATCCATGTTTTTGGAATGTGGGATGAAACCGCAGTACGCTTGTACGCACTCTCCTCGGACGCTCGCTCAATCCGACATGTCACTGCAATATTGTAGCTCTACTTAAAACCTCATTAAGATCCAAATGTGCAAATTTCAGCAATTTCTCAACTGGTCTTAAGATTTTGATCAGGTCTTGTATAAAGCATTCAGGACACATTCAAAGACGCGGTATGTAGTATTCTATACTGGTCACAAGGCGTCAGTAATGTTACATTAGCCAATAGCCCCCACAGGAAGTACACTATCCACAAAACCCAACAAGGAACTCTCTCATGGCTAATGTGTGTATGTAGGGCAGTCTTTTACTTAGGATTTTTGTAATCAAATCTGATTCGTTAGATTTTGTCCATAGTCGACTAATAGTTTTAGTTTGTTTCTAGTTTTTTAGTTTTTAGTTGTATTTATTTTTGTATTATTATTATTTTGCTAATGGAAACCCTGACAAATAAAAAGATCTCATTTGGGACCTCTAACGCCTCAAATGAAGAGGTCAAAACACTCAAGTAAGTTTCTTTCCTGCTGCTGTTGAACGCATGAACACTTTATAATCAGTACTATGGTCACCTTATAATACCTGCACTAAAAACACCCTGCTGCTGATAAGTTACATTTCACTTTCTGGAGGCTTCTTTTATCTTTTCAAAATAATTCCACACTTTGGATGATTTTTTAGTAGCCATTATGAACCAATAAGTTAGTAGATAACTCCATCCATCCATCCGTTTTCTATGCCGATTATCCTCATTAGGCTCGCGGGTATTCTGGAGTCTATCCCAGCTGACTTTGGGCGAGAGGCTAGGGACACCCTGGACTGGTCGCTAGCCAATCACAGGGCCCATATAGGCTGTGTCTCATTTTGAGGTCTGCATCCTTCAGAGGACCCAGCCTATGCGGTCGATGAGGGCCGGGTCCTTCTGAGAGTCCTTGCACTGCGGCTAGAGCAACGTGAATTGGGACAGTCTATGCTTCGGAAACACTTACTGGTTGTGTCACGTGTTCACACCCTCTCGCTTCTTGCCACGCGCTGTCAAGTCCGCTCAGAAAAAAAAGTTGGAGACCTAACAAAATATGAAATAATTGTGACAAAGTGTTTTTTTTATATGTTTTGGGATTATGTGTTGCTTAAAAATTTGAAAATCTATCTCCAAATCAGAGAGAAACCTTGTAATTTGAATCATAATAATAAATAATTTACTTCTTTATGACTTCTAGCTAGTTAGCTTTTTGTACGGCACTTTGTCAGTGTGTTTTTTCAAATTCACTGTTTGTCTTCTTAGTTTGTGTTTATTTATAAGTCTTAGTAGCGTATCAACGGTCTATCAGCTTTGAAAACGTACTTGATGATGTGCTGGACATAAACCCTCAAGCACGCTGGTTTCCCTCCAGATGATGTCCCAGAAAGACACAAGTCGTCACGGTCCACACAGCAACACCACACACTCCTACTACGCTAATGCATTTATATAAAAAAAAAATAATAATTCTAAATTACTGTAAATCATTTTTCTAGAAATGCAGAGACTCTTTTTTTTATAATAATACTCCCTACAATACATCACTCTATAGTTTTTAAAACTTATTATAAATTGTAGAAGTTTAAACTGTACATGCATTATATGGGATAGATTTATTGGAATAGCAGAATTTATATCCCTAAATCTTTACAATTATGGCAGGGGAACTTAATGGCAGCTGGGATAGGCTCCAGCTTACCCGCGACCCTAATGAGGATAAGCGGTATAGAAAATTGGTTTGGTTTTGGTTTGATTTACTTTGATTTGAACATGCATGTAAATGACATTGGAATACATTACTTAATACAATGGACAGTTCCACATGTCCAAAAGGAGTAGGAAGAAGCAAAGCTTATTAAATCCTACCCCCGTAGGCTCTCCCCTATTTCAATACATTTGTACACTTCCTGCACTTACTAAGTTTGAATGCATAAGTAAGGTCATGTGACAGTCTGTTAGATAGTAGTCCCTGTCATGGTTAGTAAACTATACTGCCGTCCTGATGAATGATATTCATAACAAATTATCATAATAGTAAAATAATGGTGAGTGGTGTATAACAATTGTGACAAACATTGTTGTAGTAGAGGCAAAGTTCTCACTAGAAGGGAAAGGTTCCTAGTATAAGTATAAGATGATGGTAAGAAACAAAGCATTGACAGTCATTAGTGAATATGTTATCAATTAATGTGGCACTGTGGTCTGTTATTCTGCTTGGTCTTGTGATTTTTGGGTATAAACTCAGGCTGTACATTGTATCAATAAAGTCATCTATTCTACTTTGCTTGTTTGGATTCAGAAGATCAATGTTGAAGTCTCCACAACAAGGATGATTTTTTGGTTGATGTTTGAGAAGATTGCCTTGATCCAGTCCTCAAATGTTTCCATGCTTGACTTAGGTGTTCTACCAAGTATTGCCTGATATTGTTATGGTTTGTGTACATGCTTCTGCTGTTTATGTGGATAATTGACAATTTATTTTGATAATTTATTACCTATGTTTAGATTATTGTTTTATTCTTCCTCCGTGTAGTAGTGGCATTCATTTTAGAAAAAAAAAAAGTTTGTGTCCGGGTCTATGTCTTTTTCCAGATCCAGATGTTTGTGGTCTGTAAGACTAAAGGTGTCCAGTGAATGAAAAAATGAATGAATGAATGAACTTCCCAGCATAGTTCCAGTACATTATTTATTAACATACATGGGTAAAAAAATAAAGACTACAACTCGGCTGAGAAATGACCTTCCAAAGATGTAAATTATTATCCGTTTTTATTATCCACTCTTTGTGCATGCTCTGTTGTCCTTCAATTGGTCTTCTGACTCAATTTATTCCTTGAATGTTCTGAACCGAAAACACAAGCTCACATTAACAACAGTAATATAAACATTCATAAAAGTTAACATTTGGCAATAAAATAAAAAGTACATGTTGGCTACAAACAATACTAAGTAACTCCATCTTGTCCATTTACGTACATAATCATTTATACAACAAATAAAAAACTCACAGGCACATATATTTGTAAGACATGAGTAATATTCACAAAATAAAACAAGGGAAGTAAAAGAATTACGCATTTGCTGCCGAAGAAAAAAGCTGCATAGATGAGGCTGTCTATATACCTGCTCTACCCGGGTATGAGGCTTGCTGTCCGGGTAATAGGAGAGCGAGTGGTCGGTCATAATCACGGTAGTCAAGGTCTTGTAATTTAACACAAATTTACTTTACAAATGTCACATTTACATATATGGCATTATATGTTAAATGTATAGTAAATTCTCAATCCCACTCACATACCTTCCATAGAGGAAGTAGAGTCTTAGGATACGTACGTGGACAGTTCTATCACTGTGGCTGAGGTAATTGGGGTAGTTAAATCACTCCCCAGTGGCAAGGCTCAGGGGGTAGACGAGTACCGCTCGGAATTCCTCAAGGCTCTGGATGTTGGGGGACTGTGTTGTTTGACACGCCTCTACAACATTGCATGGAAGTTGGGAACAGTACCTCTGGACTGGCAAACCAGGGTGGTTGTCCCAATTTTTAAAAAGGGTGACCGGAAGGTGTGTTCCAACTATAGGGGGATCACACTCCTCAGCCTTCCTGGGAAAGTCTACTCCAGGGTGCTGGAGAGAAGGGCACGACTGTTAGTCGAACCTCGGTTACTGGAGCTGCAATGTGGTTTTCGTCCCGGTTGCGGAACACTGGACCAGCTCTACACCCTTGCAAGAAGACTGGAGGGTATGTGGGAGTTTGCCTAACCGGTCTACATGTGCTTTGTAGACTTGGAAAAGGCATTTGACCGTGTTCCTCGTGGTGTCCTTTGGGGGGTGCTCCGGCAGTACGGGATTGGTGGCCCGCTACTACGTGCCATTCGGTCCTTGTACAATCAAAGCAGGAGTCTGGTTCGCATTGCCAGCAGTAAGTCGAGCTTGTTTCCGGTGAACGTTGGCCTCTGCCAAGGCTGTCCTTTGTCACCGATTCTGTTCATAATCTTCATGGACAGAATTTCTAGGCGCAGTCAAGGTGTTGAGGGAGTCCAGCTTGGTGACCTTAGGATCTCGTCTCCGCTATTTGCAGACCATATGTTCCTTATGGCCTCATCAGGCTGCGACCTTCAGCTTTTACTGGAGCGGTTTGCAGCTGAGTGTGAAGCTTCTGGGATGAGACTCAGCACCTTCAAATCCGAGGCCATGATTCTCAGTCGGAAACGGGTGGTCCGCAGTAATGCTGTCGCTGTACCGGACCGTCGTGGTGAAGAGAGAGCTGAGACGGAAGGCAAAGCTCTCTGTTTACCGATCGATCTACGTTCCCACCCTCACCTATGGTCATGAGTTATGGCTCATGACCGAAAGAACAAGATCGTGGATACAAGCAGCGGAAATGAGTTTCCTCCGTAGGGTGGCTGGACTCACCCTAAGAGACAGGGTGAAGGAGCCCGGCCATACGGGAGGAGCTCAGAGTAGAGCCGCTGCTCCTTCACATCGAAAGGAGCTAGTTGAGGTTGCTCGGACATCTAGTCCGGATGCCTCCTGGGCGCCTCCCTGCTAAAGGTGTTTCGGGCATGCCCAGTCGGGAGAAGGCCCCCGGGAAGACCTAGGACACGCCGGAGGGACTATGTCTCACAGCTGGCCTGGGAACGCCTTGGTGTCCTCCCGGTGGAGCTGGAAGAGGTCGCCGGGGACCGGGAAGTCTGGACTTCCCTACTGAAACTGCTGCCCCCGCGACCCGGACCCGGATAAGCAGAGAAAAATGGAATGGAATGGAATGTATAGTAAACAAAGCTATACTTATGTTGCAAGTCGTTTCGGTTTCCCCAGAGTTGCGCCGCCATGTTGAATTATTTCTTTCAGACCTGGGCGCGCAAAAGATCTTGGGATGTGGAAGACCGGTAGGGATGGTCACAATGAACACTTGGAGCTAATAGCAGAGAAGGACACATTTGTCGGCCGCATTTTAAAGACACTTGGAGTTTTTTTGAATTGGGACAGCCTTTGCGCAAATGCACAACCATAGACAATCATTCACACTCACATTCATACAATTAAGAGTGGCCAATGAAGCTAACATGCATGTTTTTGGAATGTGGTAGGAAACCGGAGTACCCGGAGAAAACACACACAGACAGGGACAGGTTTCCTGTACTTCTCCATCAACATCCTCAAAGCAAATACTGCATCTGTTGTCCTCTCTTTTTTGGCATAAAACCGTACTGCTGCTTACAAATGCTTACGTTTGGCCTAGCTTCAACTACTCTTTCCCAAAACTTCATTGTATGGCTCATCTGTCACGATCCGGGTGTTGTTCTTGTGACAGTTTTGGTTTTGTTCGAGTTGGTTTTCCTGTGTTGTTGTTATTTTTCTAGTTTCACATGTTTCCTTACACTCTAGTTTTTCACTGTTAATTACACGCACCTGTTCCTTGTTTGTTTTGCCGTACTTTTTATGTTCAGGTGTGTGCGCCAGTCCGTGTCGGCTCATTGTCGTGTGTGCTTTGCTTTCGTGTGGACATCCTTGTGTTTTTCGCTGCTTTACAGCATCCTCTATTAAAGATTTTTCGCACTTACCTGCCTGCCGTCCAGCTCTCTGCATCCTCGGGGTCGCTGCACGATGCCACACCAAGCAGAACATAACAGAATGAACCGACCAGTCGAAGACGACCTCGCGGAGAGCGATTTCTGGACGATCCAGATTTTTAAAGCCATGGAAGAGGAATCGGCTAGATTCACGCCTAAAGAGCTTGGGGACATGGTGTTGGGGCCAGACAGCACGCTGATTCCGATGGCGTGGGTGTGGCCGGGACCCGCCATGCACACCCCGGCCGCCGGCGTCGGAGAAACCCGGCGGTGCCGACCCGGAGACGTCGACGGGGTGAGTCACATGCCCTCCTCCAAGCCTCCCTGCACCCTTCCCTGGTTCCTGGGGCGGACGAGGACGGCGTCTGGGATCCGCCTTCGAGAGGGGGGGTTAGTACGTCCTGTCTGGCAGTGAAGGACGTGCAGCCGCTGCCGACACCGGCATCTCGCTGCAGGACTCCGCCCCCTCCTCATCCTCAGCAGCTTTCGTCGGCTTTGGCAGCCCGGCAGCTGCCGACACTGGCACCTTGCTGCAGGACTCCGCCCACTCCATGTCCGAGGCAGCTTTTGCCGGCTTCGGCATCCCAGACGCTGCCGAGAGCTGCACCTCGCTGCAGGACTCCACCCACTCCTCGTCCTAGGCAGTTTTCTTTGGCTTCGGTAGCCCAGACGCTGCCGATCGCCGCACCTCGCTGCAGGACGCCGCCCGCTCCACGTCCGAGGCAGCTTTTGCCGGCTTCGGCAGCCCAGACGCTGCCGATAGCCGCACCTCACTGCAGGACTCCGCCCACTCCACGGCCTCGGCAGCCTTCGCCGGCTTCGGCAGCCCAGACGCGGTCGGTCGCCGCTGCAGGATCCCTCTGATCGCCCGCCAGCGGCAGTTCCCGCCGGAGGCAGACACTCCTGTATTGCCTCCCAGGGCGTCGGCCCCGGTCCTTCCAGTCTCTCCTCCCAGGGCGTCGGTTCCAGTGCCTCCTTTGGCGCCTCCCAGGGCGTCGGTCCCAGTCGCATCCTGCCAGGGCGTCGGCTCTAGTGCCTCCTGTGGCGCCTCCCAGGGCGTCGGCTCCAGTGCCTCCTGTGGCGCCTCCCACGGCGCAGAGCGTTTCGGTCGAGCCTCCCACGGCGCAGGGCGTTTCGGTCGCGCCTCCCACGGCGCAGGGCGTTCCGGTCATGCCTCCCACGGCGCAGGGCGTTCCGGTCGCGCCTCCAACAGCGCAGTGCGTTCCGGTCGTGCCTCCCACGGCGCAGTGCGTTCCTGCACTTCCAGCAACGCCAAAGGTTCCAGTCCTGCTCAGGATCCGCTCCGGCCGACCCCCGGAGGGGTCTTGCCGGCCTGGCCAGCGTTGTCGTCCCGGCCGACCCCTGGAGGGTTCTTGCCGGCCTCGCCTGCGTCGTCGTCCCAGACGACCCTCGGAGGGGTCTTGCCGGCCTCGCCTGCGTCGTCTTCCCAGACGACCCTCGGAGGGGTCTCGCCGGCGGCCCACCACCAGTCCTCCCAGTGCCCTTCCCGTCTGCTGGTGACTTTTCGACTTGTTAGGACGTCTGGAATCCGTCCTTAAGGGGGGGGTACTGTCACGATCCGGGTGTTGTTCTCGTGACAGTTTTGGTTTTGTTCGAGTTGGTTTTCCTGTGTTGTTGTTATTTTCCTAGTTTCACATGTTTTCCTTACACTCTAGTTTTTGTCTGTTAATTACACGCACCTGTTCCTCGTTTGTTTTGCCGTACTATTTGTGTTCAGGTGTGTGCCCTAGTCCGTGTCGGTTCATTGTCGTGTGTCCTCTGGATCCTCGGGGTCGCTACACCATGCCACGCCGAGCAGAACATATCATCAGCTTTATTCCTCTGTAGTTGCCACAACTCTGCACATCTCCCTTGTTCTTAAAAATAGGCACCAGCACACTTCTCCTCCATTCCTCAGGCATCTTCTCATTATCTAAGATCTTGTTAAACTACCCGGTCAGGAACTCTACTGACACTTCTCCTAGACACTTCCATACCTCCACAGGTATATCTATATCATCAGGACCGAGTGCCATTCCATTCTTCATCCTCTTCAATGCACTCCTCACTTCTTCCTTACAAATTTTTGCTACTTCCTGGTCCACAACAGTCACCTCTTCTACTCTTTGTTCTCGCTCATTTTCCTCATTTATCCGCTCTTCAAAGTACTCTTTCCATCTTCCCATGACACTACTGGCACCTGTCAATACCATTCCATCCCTATCCGTATGTGTTATTTATGTCTAATAGGCGACCAGTCCATGGTGTCTCCGCCTCCCGCCCAAAGTCAGCTGGGATAGGCTCCAACATACCAGTGACCCTAATGAGGATAAGCGGTATATAAAATGAATGAATTAATGAGTTCTAATATTCTGTCAGTACGTCTACTATATTGCGTAATACAAGTGTTATATAAGTGTACTATCGCGGGTATTTCATGTTCTGGAGGTGTCAAATAATGTTAGAATTCACATTTAAAAGATTATAATTAAGTTTTGTATGCTTCAACTACAAAAATATCCATCCATTTTAAAATATACATGCATTTTTTATGCCGCTTATTCTCATTAGGGTCACGGGTATGCTGGAGCCTATTCCAGCTGACTCTGGGCGAGAGGCGGACCACCCAGGACTGGTCGCCAGCCAATCGCAAGGCACATATAGACAAACCATACATACTCACATTCATACCTATGGACAATTTGGAGCAAAATAACCAATCATGCATGTTTTTTGAATGTGAGACCAATGCATGTGTCTCTCCTGGGGACTGTATATTGGTATACAAGAGCTTACAGAATCTGCACTTATGACATTGCCATAAACTCCCCAGTGGTCGTAAAACTGAGGTTTGAAGTAATCAAACAAATATGCCTTTTGTGGTTGAAAATGGCTTGACCCTATTTAGCATGTAAACGAGTTATTTAAGTGACCAGTCAGTTAACTTTGCCAGCAGCGACTCCTTTGGGGCCGAATGACTCAGATATTTCATGGCTCATCTCATCTCCTCATTTGGTCTCTGGCCGTTTAGCTGCAAAGTTAATGAAATCAGAAGGAATAGTCTTCATGCTTGAAAGAATGGAGGAAGGCAAAAGATTAATGCATATTATCATCTTCTGCAACCTGTGACAGAGGGAGCCCATACCCACTGGTCACTGTCCTTACTCCTATGGTTGCCTCTCCTCAAGGCATCAACTTCCAGAAATACCGCATATCATTTAATATATTTTTTTATTTTTTTACAAATACACAACACACTCTACATCCTCCACCACTCTTGTTGGCCCATAAAACATCACATAGATCACACTGGTGGCATCTTTCTAAAATAATACTAATTGATCTAATGTAAGGAAATAATGTAAATGTTTGATGTAGATTGTTACATTACAAGACCATTCCAGGGTGTACCGCGCCTCCAGCCCAAAGTCAGCTGGGATAGGCTCCAGCATACCTCTATGCTGTGGATGGAAGGATGTTTCTTTACCTCTATAGAAAATGGATGGAAGGATGTTACATTGCATGTTACATTGTTCATGCTAAATGTATTTTATATTTCAAGACAACTCAATACTTTATTGTGCAGTACAAATGTACTTTGAATTAAACTTGCTTTTTAGTTACATATTATGCCCTCTTAATTGGACCTTAAGGAAATTTTAAGTAGAGCTTCAAAATGCAAAAAGAAATAAGTTGGAGTGAGACTAATTTTAAATTCTGCAATTTATTGCAAACAACCACTAAAGTAAAATAGGCTGCTCATCAGTTGATTCAAATTTTAAGACCATAGCTAAAAAAAAAAACACCTCTACAAAAAAAAAAAAATTCTTTAAAAATGACTCAATAATGAATACCTGGGCCATTCTTGTTAATCGCCTGAAATTTTAATTTTTAGGTGATTAACAATGATGTAATGATGTAATGTAAGGAAATAATGTAAATGTTTGATGTACATTGTTACATTACAAGACCAAGGGTGTACCGCACCAACCGCCCAAGTCAGCTGGGATAGGCTCCAGTATACCCGCAACCCTAATGAGGTTAAGCGGCATAGAAAATGAATGAATGCATGAATGGATGAATGCTGTACAGGGAAGATTTGAAGACAAACGTGTTAAAACCCATGTGACAGTAAAATCATGTTTGCACTTTAAGTACAAACAGCTTTTTTCTATGTCCAAATATTTCCTTTTGAACATCTGACAAGATTTTATCTGTTGCCAATTTTCAAAGAGGAACTATTTCTTCCATTCAGTTATCGGTCTTGCTATCCTTGCTGCAGGCTGGCTTTATAAAGTCACACTCGTGCACAACTTTCATTTCTTTTCATTTTGCAGCAATAATAACAAATCTGGCAGAACATAGGTTTTATGAAACGATATTTACATAATGTAAAAATGGAGCTTTCCTTGCAGTGCACAGCCCCCGAGACTGTCTCACATTTGCATTCTTGGCATTAAATGGCACTCTGGTGTTGAAGAATAATTCCAGCTTGAAGTCTTTTGCTGATATGAGTTCATCAGAGCATCTCTTCTCTCAGTCTTCAGGGTGAAGTGCTCCATGAAAGACTTTATGATGAGCCATGAACCAGTTTTTATGAAGTTTTTAAGATCTTTCAGAGCATTGTATAATTTATCAATCTGAAATGGGACCCTTTGCATAATATTTTTTATTCCACCCACTAAAACAGACCACAGGCATTAAACCAAAAACTGGATTATTTTTGTAAATATCTGTGTTGTTTCCTAAAACTTGGAACTAAAAACATCTGAGTCATTCGATGCAGAAAGTGATAAATACACTGATGAATACTAAGTATCAACCGCTGCTCTTGCTCCTGCATTGAGAGCACCAAGATGAGGTGGGTCAGGATGCCTCCTGGACATCTCCCTGGGGAGATATTCAGGGCATGTCTGACTGACAGGAGGACTGACACGAAAGACTTAGGACACGTGTCACATAAACATATCTCGCCTTGCTTTGAGACTCCCCAGGAGGAGCTGAACAAAGTAGACGAAAGTCTGGGCTTCTCTGCTTAGGCCGCAAGCCCCAAACCCGACCCTGGCTAAGCGGAAGAAGATGGATGGATGGATGTCAACAATATTTGAGAGCAATTTGCCTTTTGCAAACATAAAACATTGAGCTAAACTGATGCAAAATGGGAGTAAAAACAAAAGTGATGCATGTATATTTTTGGTGATTGTATTTTGAAGCTTAGCTGTGACTAAGTGCAGGTTTCAATGCTGTTTAACTAGACAGTAATGTTGTTGTGTTGTCCAATAGTGGTTTAGTGCTAATGATGCACTTATAACAATATTACACAGCCCAATGTTTTTTTGAATCTCACATTTTATATCAACAAAAGCATTGCGGCGTGTATGTCAACTTTATAGTAATGAGAAGAACGCTGTGGAAGGAGACTTGATGAGTTGGTCAACATAAGCGGGACTGACTTCAGCAGGTTTCACTGTACAGTACCCCCACCCCCATAACAATCTTATTTCCAAATATTTTCTAATATGATAGTGTGTATCAGCATGAAGCAGGGAATGCTGTATCTTTGTAAAGGCATGTTGTGGCAAGTCAGTTTACACTGTGTATTACAGTATGTTGCCTCCTTGTGCACTGATGATTAAAACCAGAAGTAATGATGTCGGATTGCAAACGTATCATGCAGACCTCGGGTCTGAGCAGCAAACCTGAAGGGGAGATGTCAAAAAGTGTCTGCATCGATGCTGCACTGCATGTAGACTTAGCAGTGCCTACGCTTCCATTCAAATGTCAGAGGGAGCATAAAACCCCTGGGCTACTTAAGAGAACAAACATTGTCAGAGTCAGAGAGGCATCACCTAACCTCGAAATGTGTTTGTTTCACGGTGCAAAGGATGCTGGGAGCCAGCTTGCATTAGTGTCGTCTTATCTTGGTGACAACACCCTCCAGGCGGTGGGATGGGACATCACGCATAAAGCTTTATCTCTAAAATCTGTTTGTCTATTCTTTTGCACATGCTAGCCTATGCTCTGAGGGCAGAATGATGTTTTTCAATAAATATTGTAAGATGGAATGCACCACGACTCTGAATTGTCTTCCACATTAGTAGTTGGCTCCATAAATATGCCTGCAGTAGAGAGTGGCTGGCAGTCCTGGAGGTTATATTCAGCGGAGATTATTAGACTTTACATGGCAGGCAGGGTCTATTTTTTGCCTTTTTTCAAGTATTTTCATATCATTATTATTTTGTCAAGACTGTTATACGAGTAGAGCTCTAAAGTAAATTAGGGTGAGAAGCTGCTCTCTCTTAGCTGCAGACTACTGACTCAAAAATACTAATACCATTTAAGGCAATTGAACTCAAGTCCACAAAAAAACTCACAATGGAGCCAAAGAAAGTTGCATTGCAGAAGCATAGAAACATTATTAAACTAAAGAAATAACTCATATCGAAACACAAAGGTGGTGTCCGCGTTCATCTCGCTGCTACATTGTGTCTTTGTCAACAATCGCATCCTCAATGAAGGCAAAAGTAACCTTAAATGTTCAGTTATCCCTTTTATTCATCTGAAACATACATTTACATATATACATGTTGGCAAGGCAGAGAGACAGAGATGGGACGGACGTGCAGCAGGTTAGGGTGATTAAGGATAGTAGAGTCATGCATAAGTGCACATTCTCTAAGCTCTTGTATACCAATATACTGTATAGTCCCTTACAACAGTGAGCACACCCCACACATTTCTGCATAAATTTGATACTGTATATTTTCTTTGAATGACTCCTTGTTACAATGTAAAGTAGTCAACGTACAGCTTGGATAACTCGCCACTTTGTGTTTTGAATTTCAAGTCTTCCCTCACTGTTTTTAGAAAATATTTTGATTATATAGCACTTTATTAATATTGCACCTGATTGTGTGGAACAATACAGGGAAAACAAACTAGTTTATTACAGTTGTTGGATGTCCTTACTACACCTTTAAATTCAGTCTACTAGCTTCCTGTAGAAGGCCTCCATGCTACACTCACTTGGTACAAACAGAGTTGCACAACACTTACAAATGACTAATTGGAAAAAACTAGGAGAGACACGTGCATTGGTCTTACATTCAAAAAATATGCATGTTTGGTTCTTTTGCGACTCTAAATTATCCATTGGTATGAATGTGATTTTGTATGGTTTGTCTATATGTGCCCTGCGATTGGCTGGCGACCAGTCCTGGGTGTACCCCAGGGAGACTTGTTGTGTTAGAAAATAACTACAGGGTTAATGGAAGATGACATCATAGCTGATTTCCCCTTCCTGTTTCAATTTATTAGCAAGCCAATCGAATGCCAACATGCTAACATAAGAACATAGTTGGACTCTTGCAATGCATCAGTAACATAAGACACACACCATATTGTATGCCAAGCAAACACATACCCAAACCAAGGCATACAGTATTTCTGGTGCAAATTTTCAACATTACCCAAACAACATGCTAACCTGGATATATGCTACCGGAGGTTTCACTTTATAAGTTTCTGCCATCAGAAATGTCTTTGAGTTTGCAGTACAAGCAAGATAATGTTGTTGGCCTAATGTTTTTTTTAGCCATGTCATGCGAGCTCTTACTCTGTAAGGGCTTATGCAAGTTTTGTTCAGTTACAAAACACAAAGGAGCTTGCTCAAGTCAAAGCTCCTGATGCTGTGTTGCATGAGTTATCTTGGTATTCCTACCCTTACAATGATAGTTACATAATGATAGTGACGTAGCTGTAGTTACAGGGCCGTCAGCCGTTTTGCAGCTCAGTGTGAATGACATTGTCTGATTTTTTTCCTGTGCGCGGAGCAAAAATGCAAACAAATGCACACTAGGGCTGTCAAAAATATAAATAGAAGATGGATGGATGCATAGTGGTAACTAATGAGTAAGTGTCATTACAATGGCTTAGGTATGTTCCAACAGTTCAGATGTCTTTTGCTGAATATTACTGTAGTGTAAGTTGTGATAATGTTTGATGTTATGCACAAGATGTGTTTCATTTTGTCACTGAGGCGTTACATAAAACATGGTTTTATTTTGATACCATTATTATTTCATTCATTTTCTATACCGCTTATCATCATTAGGGTCGCGGGTATCCCGGAGCCTATCCCAGCTGACTTTGGGTGGGAGGCGGGGTACACCCTGGACTGGTCGGCAGTCAATCGCCGGGCAGACATACAAACATTCACACTCACATTCACTCTAATGGACAATTTAGAGTCTTCAATTAACCTAACATGCATGTTTTTGGAGTGTGGGAGGAAACCAGAGTACCTGGAGAAAACCCACACATGCAAACATGCAAATGAACATGCAAACTCCAAAACAGAGATGCCCAACGGAGATTTGAACCCTGAACCTCCTGACTGACTGACTGTGATGTTCTTCGTGTGCGTGCGTGGGTTTTCTCCGGGTACTCCGGTTTCCTCCCACATTCCAAAAACATGCATGTTAGGTATGTTAATTTGCCACTCTAAATTATCCATTAGAGTGAATGTGAGTGTAAATGGTTGTTTGTCTGCCCAGCGATTAACTGGCGACCAGTCCAGTGTGTACCCCACCTCCTGCCCAAAGTCAGCTGGGATAGGCTCCAGCATACCTGCGACCCTAATGAGGATTGAAGGTTGTAGAAAATATGTTCTAATCATGTGCTCTTTGTGGGTACTTGATTGTTTGCTTTAGTTACATATTAGTGAAGAGATTGGCTTGGGCTATTGGCTTTGCACGCGCATGCTGACACATACACACACACACTCAAAAGGAGAACCACAGCAACGAGTCATCTAACACCTCGACGCCTGGCTGAAAACAAGGTGTGACAACGTAAAGACAAAGATAGACGGAGGTTGTTCATTTCCAGACTTGTTAACCCCAAAGGTTGAACCAAAGGTCAAGGGCCCCAACAGGAACGCAGCTGCGAGCAAAGCAGACGGCAAGATGTTCCAAACCATTGCCTGAACGTTTGACACCTATAAACAAGAACATTATGGGACGGGAGGGGTGTTAAGAACCGACGAGTGGGTATAAAAGGACTGAACAAGAAAGGACACTTTGCCCATTACTGTTTCGCTGTCGTAAGGCTCGAATAGTTTTGGGCTGTCAGAGAAAGGTAGTTGGCCCAGACGTCTGTATTAATTCGGCTTGGTGTGTGAATAAATCGCTGTGTTTATCTCTCCTTCAGTTTGGATTTATTGAACTTCCAATACCTCTGTTCAAACTTGCTACAGGATAAGCGGCATAGAAAATGAATGAATGAAAATCTCATTGAAACACAACAAAATCTGACCTTGAGTGAACAATATCTTCTGAAAGACCTCAGTGGTAGCAGCAACAACAATGCTGCAACAAAAGGTGTCACATTAAACCATTCTAAATCACACAACATATATATTCAACATTATATACAAATATATGCTTCGCAATGCGAAGTGCAATCTACCTACATTACTGATGAAATAAACTTTGGCCAACAGAAGGGCAAACTGCCAGCTTGTTCAAAGAGCAGCCATCTTGCTATTCGCTAGCATCAACCACCTGATCACCTAAACACCAACAGTCCACACACCGTAAGAACCAATACTATTTTACTAGAAAATATTCGGTATGCTAAAGAATGCCTATTATTTACAATATTTACCTTTTGACCTTAAAAGCTGACTCATTCCGCTTCTTTTTGGCTCTTGTTCAACTCTGACTTCTTCTGTTCACACAACTGTCCCAAAACACAGCAACCAGCACCCCTAGTGGCGTCACCCGGAACTGCACTGTAAACACTTTTTTTTGCCCCGGGATACATATAGGCTACGTTCACACTGCAGGGTAGGATTCCCGATTCGGATTTTTTGTTTAAAATCCAATTTTGTACATGGTGGTTCACATTACCAAACAAATGCGACTTGTAATGTGAACACAACACGCCTAGAAAGTGACGTGCATGCACAGAAGCACAACATCACGTTTACGGATGTGTTTGCTCCAGTAATGTGTGATACCATTGATTTCATTTCTGATTTGATACCGGGTAAAGTTCATTTTGGTTTGGCGTTTATTTTAATTTTATTTTTTATTTTAATACTATGTGCAAATTAATCTAATGTTTTTGGTGACATGTAAAACGTAGTGTACGATACTTCAGATCATTGCATAAAAAATAAAAGACATCATGGTCCTTTATTGATTCATTTTACACCGTCAAGTATATAGAGGTAGTAGGGTGATTTACAATACTGTATAGCCAAGCTAATATACAACATCTGGAAAAAAAAACTTACAAAATCATATACCTGAAGTATCAAAAGTATCACTATATTTTGATTTCAGAATCAACTTTAGATTAGAAGAGCTGGTATCGGCGATATTGTCATATCAGTATCGATTTGCACAATACTGGCACGCTCTCCTTAACGCGTTTGTGGCAGTTTTGAGGATTTTATGCAAAATGAGTCGATATTTTCTCTATTGAATTGTGCTGTTCACACTGACATGAAAAAAGGCTTACATATGAGCAAAAAAATCGGAATTGACCTGCAGTAGGAACATATCCATTGAAGACTGTAAGAATTTATGCCTATAGGAGCTCAAAAGTGGCAGGTGGCCACAAGGTAGTTTTTTTTGCTAAACATGTGTGGCCTGTAATGTGACTATGTGGCTAAAAAGTGTTTGTATTTTATGTCCTACAGTTTTCACCGTATCAGTGTTGTCATTTTGGAGCCACATCAATTATGTCTTTAATTCTCTTAACTATTTTTGCGTAATTATGTGTACACATCATGACGACTAGCGCCTGTCTGTTAGGACGACAGACGTGTAGCGTCCGCAGAGTCCGACGCTCTTTGAAAACTTCATTCTGACTTGAACACATCAACAGCAGTGCAATTCCAAAATGGTGCGTGTATCTCCAACTCAGAAATACGTTCATTTGGAGCTGTTAATACATACAAATACATATAATCCTGTCTTCTCCTTTATGTTTCTTTCAATAAAATACATTCAATATGGGCATATTTCACACATAGTTGGAAATAGTCATTGTTTAAATTGAAAACGGTGATTGATCTGATTGAAATTTGTAACCATTTGACAGCCCTAACAAAAACACAACAAAAAATTGTCCTAGTAAGAATTTAGTCAGAGAATCTGAGCAATGATGGTGGTGGCTGTCAAAAATCACCAGCAAGGAAAAGAAAGAACTGTTGGTGTCTGTTAGTGAACAAAGCCCAATTCTTCTTAATAGCGGCTACGTAACGATGTAGTGACACTGACTTTGTTGCTGCGAATTACTGCGAACGCTGCACCGATCCATCAGTCGAACTCACGCTCCAACCTTCCCTCCAACTCCAACTCCTCCACCTGAGGCAAGACCTCTCTCCCAACCAGGAGGGTACAGTCCACCCGTTTTCGACTGAGAACCATGGCCTCGGATTTGGAGGTGCTGAGTCTCATTCCAGACGCTTCACACTCAGCTGCAAACTGCTCCAGTAAACGCTGAAGCTTAAGGCCTCAATTTGCTCAATTTGTAGTCCATTATTTCTGTGTGTAAACGACGCACTCATAACAGTAAAAATGACTGTTGCAACGCATTGATTACAGTATTTGCAGCTAGAATAACACTCCCCTTCTTTTTTCAGCTGCCATTGTTCCCTTTCTGCCAAAGAAGCTAGCTGTCGCGTACAAGTTGTGCAGAACCCCGCATGCAGAGGCAGGAGGCAAGTTTGCAGGTCGGTGGTTTAAGGATGTGTCAACAAAAAACAAACAGTAGCCAAGCAGTGGAGCAGGAAGCCACCGGGCGCACCTGGGAGACGCTGTGAGGACTGTCTACTCAAAGAAGATAAGAAACAGGGACAACGAAAAATCTCATGCACACAAGTTTGCCGTGCATGCAGGACGCAGGTCTACCCAAACGAATAATCCGGCGTCTCCAAGGTACAGACCGTCAGGTTAAATAATGAGGGAATGCAGCTGGAGAGAGACTCTCTGAAAAACAAAAACACAGCCAGGAGAAGGCAAGGCAGAACAGAAGGTGACAACAACATGAGGTGGAACATGACACTAGCAAGAAAAATTGCCAATGACAGTTGCTCACAAACTTGACGTCACGTCAAATGTTCAACGGACAGAAAGCGATAACAAATGGAAAAACAGAGTCAAAGGAATAATAAAAAGAAACTGAATTAATTCATTCATTTTCTATACCGCTTATCCTCATTAGGGTCTCGGGGATGCTGGAGCCTATCCCAGCAGACTTTGGCCGAGAGGCGGGGTACACCCTGGACTGGTCGCCAGTCAATCGCAGGGCACATATAGACAAACAAGCATTCTCACTCACATTTATACTCTAATGGACAATTTAGGGTCGCCAATTAAGCTAACATGCATGTTTTTGGAATGTGGTAGAAAACCGGAGTACCCGGAGAAAACCCACACACGCACGGGAAGAACATGCAAACTCCACACAGAGATGCCCAATAGAGATTTGAACACAGGTCTTCCAGATCTCCTGACTGTGTGGCCAATGTGCCAACCACTCATGCACCGTGCGGCAGAAACGAAATTGTTGATAATAATAATAACTAGGTAACACACGGGGGCACTCATCAAGTGCATTCAAAGGTCTTCATATTTTGTCATAGTTTTTGGTTAAAAAGTGGAGCTTTTGAAAATCTTCCGCCAGCCTAATTCTGGCTTCAGCGTTTTGCATGAGCTTTTGAATAAACATTCATTTCTCCATTTCTGTATAGCTCAGTGATCTTTCATCAGCACAGGAGACTCATCTGGAGGTAGTGATGGTTGGAAACAAGATAAGAAGTGAATTTTTCAATTAACCTACTTTTGATTGTTTTTTTTTTTTTAGTCCTCTTTCTTCCGTGTGTGGGAGGAGATGAAGGTTAGCGCTTTTTTGAAATGCTGCATGTCTTTTCCAATTTGGTGCCTAGTTATCTGGGATCATCATGTGCACATTCCCCCACACTGTGTTTGAAAGAAGACAGCAGATTTTTTCCAAGCATCAACCTGCATGGCCCATTAAGACCAAAGCAAACTCCTGTCTACTAATTTATTTTCCCGTTCCCTGCTTTATTTCGACATGAGGCCATTCAAGGAGAAAGAATAAGTTCAGATTTCTGAATTAGTTTTAGAAATTGAGGCAGTGACTTTTAGCGTCAGAAGCATTTGCGTGGCCAACTTTGTAACCCTGAAACATCAGTTTGTGCTGCGTTCTAATGGAATGTGGATTATTAACCACTGACTTGGTGTGAGGTGACCACAGTCATGCTGGTGTGATACCTCATCATCAAGCCCTGATTTAAAGAGATGACCTGAATATGAGTGAGATCAATACAAAGTCCATTAGTCCTTCAAGCAGAAGATGGGTGTAACCAGAGCCAGCTCTTTAGCCATCAACATGCTAAAAATGAACAGACAATTACCTAACTTGTGATTATCTTTAGAACCATTAAGATCGATTGGGGGGAAGATGGAACAGCTATAAAATGTATTTAAATGGACAGAGGAAATGTAGGAGTCGTTCGATGCCACCCGCAAATATGTAGTATTAGTGTAGTAGTAATAGTGTGATGATAAAGTAATCCCTTGTTTGTTATGGTTTAATTCCAAACCCAAGCAAATTTCTACAAAGTGGGATTCCTTATTTATAAATAGAATATTTTTGTAGTTAGAGCATAGAAAACCTGTTAACAACCTTTTACATACAGTTTTTAACATTATTAAAGCTCATCAGAATCAGAATCAGAAAAACTTTATTGCCATTATAAGTGAACAATTCACAAACTAGGAACTTTCTTTGGCGACTCAGTGCAACGTAGAATTCTAAGTAAACATAGAGTATTAAATAAACATAGAACTAACTAAACATAGAACCTGAGTAAAAACGTTGAAATCACTGATAAGTAAAGGCATAAGAGTGTTTTTAGTGCAGGTAGTATAAGGTGCCAAAAATACTGTTTATAAAGTGAGCATAGTGCAAATGTTATAAAGTGTTCATGAGTTCAACAGCAGCAGGAAAGAAACTGTTCTTGTGGCGAGAGGTTCTGGTCCGAATGGACCGTAAACTTCTGCCAGAGGGGAGTGGCTCAAATAGTCCATGTCCAGGGTGGGAAGGGTCGGCAAGTATCCGGCCTGCTCGCCCCCGAGTTCTGGAGACGTACAGGTCCTGGAGAGATGGAAGGCTACAGCCGATCACTTTCTCGGCGGAGCGCATGATGCGCTGCAGTCTTTGTTTGTCCTTGGCAGTGGCCCCAGCGAACCACACTTGGATGGAGGAGGTGAGGATGGACTCAATAATGGCCGTGTAGAATTGCACCATCGTCTGGACAGGCAGCTTGGCTTTCCTCAGCTGCCTCAGGAACTACATCCTCTGCTGAGCCTTCTTGATGATGGAGCTGATGGTCTGCTCCCACTTGAGGTCGTGGGTGATGCAATTTGTTTAAAATATCTCAATCATGCTGTTCGTTGGTTGAATCTGACCTATCATTAGTTAAAATATGAATTAATCTATTTTTCAAAACCTTGATAGAGTGAAGATGCAAATTACAAGCCCTACAAGAAGCTTGTGTGTTTCCTGAGTCCGAAAGGAGCCCCTGCTTGTGGTAGTAGAACCCAGAAACCTTTACAGCTGTACATATCTGATTAGACATTTCATGTTACATACCGACTCAAGGAGCCAAAAATACAAAAGTAGGTAAAGGTACAGTGAGGCCAAGAGTACTACAGTACCAGTGATGGAACGGGTACATAGCAAGCATGATCCAAATAGCCCACCAAAGTAAGTGAAAACACATGGCCTAAGATCAGAGCTAATTGCAAATGACACGCAGATGTGGCTCGTTGCGCGGCTTAGCACTTGAAGGGGATTAAACTGGGTGGGAGACAGAACAACCACTATCAGGAACTAAAACAACAACAAAAAACCAAACTACAAAATAAATACCCTCTCTCAGGAAATTATTACTTGGTGACATACCTGGTTTTGTTGAAGTTTGGGTGTCTGGAATGGATTAATTGGATTTACATTGTTTCCTATTGAAAGAATAGTTTTGGTTTTCACATGATTAGGTTTATAATGGACCCTTTGGAACAGAATAATAATGAAAACTCCAATCCGAGTCCCTGCTTCTCACCCGGAAAAGGAGTACCATCGTCGGGAATGAGATCCTGCCGCAAGCAAAAAAGTTTAAGTACTTTGGGAACTTGTTGACAAGCGAGGAACGATTGAAAGACGATAGTGTGTGATGAAGCCTCTGCATCACATTGTTGTGGTGAAAAGGGTGATCTTCAATCGACTGACCCGATCTCAGATGAGCAGAAGAAGATGGATGGATGAACCAGATGCACAAGACCCAAGGGCATTCTTCGGAACCATACCCCTCTCAGTCCACTAGATATTGAACCCCGCTACTCCTCTTCTTAGAGTTAATTATGGACCTAACCGTGAAGGCCAAGTGACCATCAATAAGCCTGGGGCAGGGAGGGGGCTTGGCTGGAGGGCTCAAAAGGCTGAAGGGAACAGGTTTGAGTCTAGATTCATTGAAAACTGGATGGATCTTGAGGGAAGAGGGCAACTTGAGTTAATGACATGTTCCACAATATAGGGGCCAATAAACTTGGGAGCAATCTTCTTAGAGGAGACCGCCAGGGGCATGTCCCGCGAGGACAGCCAGACGCTTTGCCCTGGTTGGTATGAGGGAACCAGACAGTTGCTGTTTACCACTCATCCCCTTCTCTGATCCTGATAAGATGGTAAGCGTCACGGAGGTCTAGTTTAGAAAAAATGGATGCTGAATGCATAGGGGTAAATGCGGAGTCCATTAACGGCAGAGGGTACAGTATTTATTCTTCACTGTAATATCATTAAGAGCACGGTAATCGATGCAAGGGCAAAGAGATTCATCCTTCTTGTCAACAAAGAAAAAGCCGTCCCCCGAGAGGTGAGGAAGATGGCTGAATAAAGCCGGCTGCCGGCGAAGTGGTAATATAGTTCTGGAGGGCCTTTTGTTCGGGAAGGGAGATGTTATAGAGACGCGAGGTGGGTAGAGAGGCTCCGGGAAGTAGATTGATGCAGCAGGCTCTGTCTTTACTAAAAACTTATCGGAGGTCGTGATACACAGGTGGTACAGAGGAAAGATCAATGAGCTCAGAGGTGCACGCCACGACCTGAGGGGCAGGAGAGATAGCTGAGTGCAAACAATTGGAGTGACAAAAGACACTCCAGTTAGAAATTGAAGGTTTAGACCATTCTATTGCAGGTGAGTGTCGTTTACGCCAAGTGAGATCAAGTACCAGAGGCGCAGAGTGTGACAGCATGGCAAAAAAACAAATGATTTTGTGATGGTTGCCAGATAAGTGGAGTAAGAGATCAACAGTCTGGTGAGTGATTTGAGCCAACGGGTGCCCATCTCTTCGTCGGCCGTGGGCAGAGAGAGCCCTCTGGACTGTGTTCGTTTCAGCGGGATCCATCGAGGGCTGGATTGTTCTGTAAGGAATGGTTGGTGCGGAGGATCCCAAAATGCAGCTGCAGACACCAGGTTCAGCAGTAGGGACTTTATTGTGAAGGCCTTGGCTCAAAAATCATCTATCATCAAAACAAAAAAAAACATCTGGGAGTAAACAAGCTTGTCAGGACACATAGAGGGGGAAAAAACAAAAGGGGACAAAAAGGGCAGCCCACCGGACGCACCGACTATCAAATTATAGCAAATAACAGAAATTCCACTGCAGGGTTCAGGGCGAGGAACAGCATTCACAGATACACACGAGAGAACAATCCTGCAACCACAACTGTGAGGAAGCAGTAGAAATAGGCCACTAGTGAACAAATGGAAAACAGGTGCGTCCAGTGGTGGCGCCCACGCAGGAAATCAGGGATCTAGGGAAGACAGATAAAAGGTGAAAAAAACAGCAAAACAAGACAAAGAAACAGAATGTGACAACACCAATCTAGCGTTTCATGTTTTAACCGCAGGGATTTTGGCTAAGGGACACTTTCTTTACAATCATTAAGTTTACAATCTGTAGGTCCCTCCTACCACTCGACCTCATTCCTCCTCAGCACTCTGACTTGTCAAGAAGACTCGGTGTCAGCCAATTAGGAGAGCAGGTGACACCGCTCCCCTCAGGCATAAGAAAAGTTAGTCAATATTTTCTCTGAAAGATATAAAAGGCTCCCTCACAAACCCTGCATCGGGAGTGTCACACTTTCTTAATTAGCTGTCTTGTTTGACGTTGAAACGGAAAGTTCTCCTTCGAGTGGATGGAACAAACAATAGAGCATGAATAAAAGATTCATTTCCATTTATTCATGTCAGACATAAACAAATGACTGCCTTTTCAAAATATGTCATCTGCAGTCTCGCCGTGTGTGGCCCAGGGAGCGCTTGAAAGGCAACACAGATCGTTTGGGTGCTTCAGCGTTTTGTAACACACAAATGGGGCCAATGCTTTACAGAAGTGGCTTTAATCTTCTCACTGCCAGAGCCGCTATCCTGTTCACCCACCTTCTACTCCTCTCATCTTCCCTCTCCATCCTCTCAGCTCACCTTTACAGCCTCCCCGCCCTTCTCATCTTGATCCCTTCTGCCTCCTCCTTTCATCTCCTCTCCCCATGCTCTCCTTTATAAGCGTTCTGTGACTGACAGATACGCCTCCCAAATTTTTATCCAATGTGCCCCCGGAAATGGGTTATTCAGATTAGGGTAATATTTCCCACATACAGTATGTGTATATTTTCAAAAATCCTTCTTTACCCGGACTTGTGGGTATTTTAACTATGAGGACAAAGTCTAAGGCTGCATTCACAAAAGCACTCTTTGCTTTGTTTTAATTGAACTCTGGTTTCTTTTCCCGCTTGGTCCAATTGTGTTTTGTCAGGTGAGAACACGGGAAAAAAAATCAGCCAGGCCATGGATGTGCAGAACCTGGGGTCCAAGGACACTGGAAGATACAGTATTATAATTACACTTTTAGATTCAGTCTATTAGCACAAATCATTTTCTATCTACTAGCGTCTCCTAGAAGGCCTTCTTGACACACCACTCACATTGCGCAATCACAGTTGTGCAACACTTACATATGACTGATGGGAAAATACTGGTAAAGGCAGACACACAAAAGATGCACTTTTCTTGTTGTTCTCACGTGGCATAGCAAGTAAAATGGAATGTTCTACCCAATTTGCATATTAAAATTAAGTTCGATATACAGTAAACAGTATTACTACAAACTTTTGCATGTCACACGGAGGGCAAACATGCTGAAATTGATATCAGATCAAGTTTTATACAGACACAGGGCATTTTAGTGAATTATTAAAAGGGGTCAAGTTTGGAGAAAAAGCTCTTAGACTAAACTATGACCTGTGTGGAATGATTATGTTCTTAAACCAGTGATCACTGTTTTGTGTGCTGTTTGTATTTACTTGGCTAGCTTCTAAAAGAGATCATTTTTGTGTTAAGTTGTTTTTGCGTCCTTATTGCCACTTGAAAAGTATCAATACAGTGGTGTGAAAAACTATTTGCCCCTTCCTGACTTTTTATTGTTTTGCATGTTTGTCTCACAAAATGTTTTTTGATCATCAAACACATTTTAAAATTAGTCAAAGATAACACAAGTAAACACAAAATGCAGTTTTTAAATGGATGTTTTTATTATTTAGGGAGAAAAAAAATCCAAACCCACATAGCCCTGTGTGAAAAAGTAATTGCCCCTGCACCTAATAACTGCTTGGGCCACCCTTAGCAGCAATAACTGCAATCAAACGTTTGCCATAACTTGCAACAAGTCTTTTACACGCTCTGGAGGAATTTTGGCCCACTCATCTTTGCAGAATTGTTGTAATTCAGCATTATTTGAGGCTTTTCTAGCATGAAGCGCCTTCAGAAAGGTCATGCCACAGCATCTCAAAGGGATTCAGGTCAGGACTTTGACTAGGCCACTCTTCATTTTGTTTGTCTTCAGCCATTTAGAGGTGGATTTGCTGGTGTGTTTTGGGTCATTGTCCTGCTGCAGCACCCAAGATGGCTTTAGCTTGAGTTGACCAACAGATGGCCGGACATTCTCCTTCAGGACTTTTTGGTAGACAGTAGAATTCATGCTTCCATCTATCACAGCAAGCCTTCCATGTCCTGAAGCAGCAAAACAAGCCCAGACCATCACAATACCACCACCATATTTTACTGTTGCTATGATGTTTTTTATGAAATGCTGTGTTACTTTTACGCCAGATGTAACGGGACACGCACTTTCCAAAAATTTCAACTTTTGTCTCATCAGTCCACAAGATATTTTCCCAAAAATCTTGGCAGTCATCATTTTGTGTTCAATTGTGTTATCTTTGACTAATAGTTAACTAGTTTTATGAGCAGAAACATTTAAGTGTGACAAAAAGTCAGGAAGGGGGAAAATAGTTTTTCACACCACCGTAAATATTGATGCTATCAAAGGCTGCAGTATAAGCACACGATGTGTGTTATTTATGTTGTCATTCATTGGAATATTAAACATGCGGCTGAAAATGTACAAACATGCAAATACTGTAAATGTGAAGATCAAATAGTATGAAATATACAAAATGGTATATAATGAGATGGCCATCCATTCCGTGCGGTACTGCTTTATTTAGATCTGGGTTAATTTGTTCCAGACCCAACCGGGATATTTGAAAGTAGAATTCCTTGTTTATAAATGGAATATTATTTTTGTAGTTATAGCCTAGAAAACGTGTTTACAAGCATACATTTTTTAACATTATTTGAGTCCTCTAGTCATGAAACAAAACCCTGTAGTCACCTTTACCTGCCTATTCCCCAACATGGTAGACATAAAAAGAGAATACAAGACAAAAATAAGACTTGTGCTCCTGTGTCTTGCTGTAAATGTTTTCCGGTGAAGAGGAGCATTGTGAAAGCCCAACAGGAAGTGACGTTTGCGTTTAGAGTTGAGTTTTAGCGATCAAGTCTTGCAGTAATGCAGTAATGTTAGACTTGACTTCTAGACATGAAATAACACCCCTTCAGTCGCCTTTACACTTGTATGCAAGATCATAGACAGAATTAAAGGAATGAAGACATTCTGTAATATAGACACACACGTTAGGGTCTTTTTTTGTTCATAGTGTAACCATTGCAAAGTGAATATTTACATGCTAAGGGAAAAAATTGGCAATAATTCCAGACCGTGGATATTCTGAGCCAGCAAGGTCGCTACTGTGTGGCGCATGATGTCATCACTTGGGCACTTCAACATTATCAGCAAAAAAACCAAAACCAATTTTAACCAATATCTCATTTTTATGCCCATATCAGCCGATGCTTCTGGCTTCCCAGCATGCCTTGCAGCACTTGTTTAGTAAAAAGGTGTTAAGGTTACATGTTTAGAGTTGACTTAGGTGATGTTTATTATTCCCCTTAGTTGTAGTAATTGCCCTGTGTGTGTTTGTTTACATGTTGTCAATTTTGTGTTGGCACTGACGGTGACCACCAGTCACACGAGTAACCACCAGTCACCGTACTGTATAGCAATCTCACCGCCGGTTGCCCGGTGATTCTTTAACCAAATTTTCTGCACTTCAAGTGTTCAGATGTTTCTTGCATTTCCTCTGTAGTGTGTTCTTATTTCCTGTTTTCCCGGAATATTGGACCATGTAACGGATTAGTCTACTTCCTCCTGGCAGTCTCCTAAAGCTTCTTTTTCCATCACCACCCCTTGTCATATTTTTTCCCCTCTCTCCTCGGGCATTTGAGTGTTGTGCTGAATATTTATTGCTACAGAATTAGCATCACAAACACTCTCCCCAGGCTTTTTGTTACGCTTCAGGGGGAGGGAGAGTGAGGAAAAGTAGATTACACCGTGCAGTTCTCCGAGGCACACTCAAAGAAGGCTTTCTAGGGTTCCTCATGCCTTGGAGCAGCACTCGGGCCTTATCCAGGCACTTTCCATCGACTTGAGGTAAAGACAACTTAAAGACAAATATTGTTACACTGGCAAATATATAAACAGCTTTTTCCTAAAAAATACCTTTTATAATGGAAAAAACATCAGCACACATTTTGAATTCAATTGCTGTGAAACCTTGGTTAATGTCATTACTCCATTGCAGAGTGTCAACCTCGTTATGCATGGACGTTACATCCGTACTTGCACGAGAGAGAGAATGGCCATGTCACTTATACAGAGATACAGTAGTATTCAAAATAAGAGTAGTGCAATGTAACTAACCAGATGAATCACTGTTATTTGGATATTTTTATTGCTACATAGCATACAAGTTACCAGTAGGTGCAGTAGATTCTCAGAAAACAAACATGACCCAGCATTCATGATGTGCACGCTCTTAAGGCTGTGCAATTGGACAATTAGTTGAAAGGGGCGCGTCAAAAAAACACTAGTGTCTGCTGGTGACTTTACAAACACAAAACTATTTTGTACTTTTTTGTTTCTAGGATTTGCCAATCACCGTAGTAGGAGAAACATGCTCATATGGTGATGCTTGCACCACCATGCTTCACTGGCTTTACTGTGTGCTATGACTTGAATTCTGAGTTTGGGGGTCATCTCACAAACTGTCTGCAGCCCTTGGACCCAAAAAGAACAATTTTACTCCATCAGTCCACAACATTTTCCTCCATTTCTCTTTAGGACGGTTGATGTGTTTTTTGGAAAATTGTAACCTCTTCTGCACATGCTTTTTTTTTTTAACAGAGGAACTTTGCGGGGGATTCTTGTAAATAGATTTGCTTCACACATACGTCTTCTAACTGTCACAGTACTTTGAGGTAACTCCAGATTGTCTTTGATCATCAAGAAGATGATTATTGGCTGAGCCTTTGCCATTCTGGCTATTCTACGATCCATTTTGATAGTTGTCTTCCGTTTTCTGCCATGTACATGTGCCATTTACGCAATCCGTACCGGAAACACGACTGGTTCTATGCATGTGCAAGACCTACGTCACATCCTCCATTTGCAAATGTTAATGACAGCGCATCTGCAATGTCACTTTTTTTAATGAGCATAAATGGTCTACAACTATACTTTTATATGCTGTATGTAATTATATAAATAATATTTACATTCAATGGTTATTTTCTTAGTGACTTATTAAAAGACTTGATTGTGTCACGATCCGGGTGTTGTGCCCGTGACAGTTTAGGTTTTATGTGGGGTTTCCTTTGTTGTGGTGTTTTCCTGTTTCGTTGTTAGTTAGTTTTTCCTTTGATTAGACACACCTGTTCCTCACTTGTGTTGCTTGCTATTTAAGTTCAGGTGTGTGCAGCTTTAGTTTGTCGGGTCATTGCCATTTTGTCATGTTTACCGTTAGTGCCGTTTTTGCATTAGTTGTCATTTTGTTGCCATAGTGTCATTGGATGTCGTGTGTGCTTTGCTTACCCGTGGACCTGTTTTTGTTCCTGCCTGGCAGCTTTATTAAAAAAAGACTCTTTTCCCACACTTACCTGCCTGACGTCCTGCTCGCTCCTTCCCCGGGGTTCTCGCTATGCCGCGCCGAGCTAGCCGAGCGGTTAATCGTGACAGATTGTTTGTTTTTAAACTTACTTTGTCACTCTGTAGCACTTTGAGATTGCTAAAATGTACAAAGCAATAAAAATCAAAGGTATTATTATTATTATTACGATTGTCTTTGTTCACCAAGCATCTTTTTTTTTCCTTTCGGCTTGTCCCTTCAGGGGTCGCCACAGCGAATCAATTGTCTCCATCTAACTCTGTCTTCTGTATCCTCTTCTCTTGCGCCAACTACCTTCATGTCCTCTTTCACTACATCCATAAACCTCTTCTTTGGTCTTTCTCTAGGCCTTCTGCCTGGCAATTCAAAACTCAGCATCCTTCTACCAACATATTCACTGTCTTTCTTCTGGACATGTCCCAACCATCTCAGTCTGGCCTCTCTGACTTTATCTCCGAAACCTCTAACATGTGCTGTCCCACTGATGTGCTCATTCCTGATCCTGTCCATCCTGGTCACACCCAAAGACAACCTCAACATCTTCATCAATGCTACCTCCCGCTCTGCCTCATGTCTCTTCCTCAGTGCCAGAGTCTTACATTAAACAACATCGCTAGAGACAGTGCCGCTGAGGACGTGACCCCATTTAAAATTCTATGCATTGCACATACCGCATGCGTAGATGCACCACAAATGTAAACGTTGTATCCGGTCACGTACAAAATACACTGATAAAGACGAATATAATAAATCATATAAAACCAATAAGTGTTTCCCAAACTTTTTACAGTCCTGTAACCCTTCAACATTTGACCTGAAGCCATGTACACCCTACTCCTGCACGCTTAAAAAACATTTAAAAAGCAACAACCTTTTTGTATAATTAACTTGAAATGTTTAACATGTAAAAACACCCTCATGCTTTTACTTATCAGTGATTTCAACTTTTTACTCAGGGTTCCATGTTTATTTAATGCTCTATGTTTACTTAGAATTCTACGTCGCACTGAGTCGCCAAAGAAAGTTCCTAGTTCGTGAATTGTTCACTTACAATGGCAAGAAAGTTTTTCTGATTCTGATTTAACATCATTAATTCATTATTTAATTTAACAGTAATTTTGGTTCAAAATTTTGTATTTTGTATGATCACATTTTGATAATGTTTCACATGAGCACTATCCATCCATCCATTTTCTATGCCGCTTATCCTCATTAGGGTTACGGAGGTATGCTGGAGCCTATGCCAGCTAACTTTAGGCGAGACGCAGGGTACACCCGGGACTGGTCTCCAGCCAATAATAGGGCACATATAAACAAACAATCATTTACACTCACAGCCATACCTATGGACTGTTTCCAGTTGACCTAACATGCATGTTTTTGGAATGGTTATGGTTATGGTTTGGTTTAAAACATGCATACATTGTACAATGAATGATTCATCTTACATTCCACAGTACCACGTGCCTGAAAAGGAGTAAGAAGAAGCAGAGCGTATTTAATTCTACCCTATCTTCACATGAATTGCTAAAACATATGTACTTACACATACACAACATATACACACACATAAATACATATTTTTTATCCTAATAAAAAAAAAATCTTTCTTCCTTTTCCCATTTTCATTTCTGGATCCACATCCTGCTGTCTTGGTGTTTCACTGTAGATACTGGGGGGTCAATTTTAACATCACCTTTTTGTCCACTCACGATGGCTATGGTTTAAATGTGCATACTAATTTATTACCAAATTGAAGGGGAAAGTTTATTAATCATGATAAAGCAGTATCCAAAGTAGAGAAATACATACAGCCAACGATAAAGTCTCATTTTTGGCGGAATCCCCACTTACAGGTACAGGTTTGCGCAAACATACCGTGCAGGGATTGGAACACTAATATGTAAGAAATCTTCAAAATTAAACACTCTTAATGCGCAAAATAATCATCAAAACTACTTCTTTTTTGTACTGTATGATGCACACACAGTCCCCACGGTGTATGAGTGGGTAGCATGTTGGCCTCACAGTCAGGAGGTTCAGGGTTGGAATCTCCGTTGGGCATCTCTGTGTGGAGTTTGCATGTTCTCCGCGTGCGTGCGTGGGTTTTCTCCGGGTACTTCGGTTTCCTCCCGTTTCCAAAAACATGCATGTTAGCTTGATTGACCACTCTAAATTATCCATCGGTATGAATGTGAGTGTGAATGTTTGTATGTATGCCCTGCGATTGACTAGTGTACCCCGCCTGAAGTCAGATGGGATAGGCTCCAGCATACCCGCGAACCTAATGGGGATAAGCGTTATAGAAAACGGATGGATGATGCACACAAAGAAACAAACAGTTTACTGTCTCCATTCTGCTGTCTGCTTCTTTCTCAGGTGAAACCGTAACTGGGAGTGTTAGGCACTGATTGTTTAGACTTTTTATTCACATACCCCCATTATAATTGGCGTACCCCACTTTGGGAATCTAGTATTTACATGGTTCAGCTTTTTTTTTTTTTTTTCTTAATGGAAAATCCCATCAATGCAGACATATCTTGCTCCCAAATGCTTTTGTCTGTTGAGGCGAAAAAACGTAATATTAATAACTACTTTATAATAATTACTACCAAGAAAAGAGGGCTTATTATTTATCCACTGGCATCATGGATATGACAAAAACGATTGATCTTTATGTAATTTAACCAATTTTAATAATTAACATAAGTGTGGGGGTGTCACGTATATTGCACATGCCTGGCAAAGCATTTTTTACCATTATTAGAGCCATGTAGACATGAAACAACACCCCTATAGTCACATTTGCACCCCCTTTATTTATTGTGTATTGCTCAACTGTAATGCGCAAGGACACAAGAAAGCGCTTTAGACATAGCATACTAGCAGCATCACATTGCCAGCTCGGTAAGTGCAGCAGGGTTGACCAAACCTTTTCCTCCAAGAGCCACATACTGAAAAATAAAAGGATTTTGATATTTTGTAAAGCATCACATGTAGATATGCTAAGATGTTATACACAGAATAATGTTTTTTTTTTTTTTTTTAAATACATCTCACACACACGCACTGTGAACACCCTGAAGTAGGGTCTTAAGGAGAGTCTTGCATGGGTCCAACTTTACAGATCCAATTCTGCACCATCCGTCAACAATCACATCCATATCCAACATGTAATTACCTCAAAAGCATTGCCTGTCAATAATCAGACCGATTACCCGCCCTTTTACCAACCATACACAAAAACAACGTGTCTGTTTGCAACACAAGAAGCAGGTGTTAGATGTCCTTGAGTGGCATGAAACAGTTCCAAGAGTTTCCTCAAGGGTCAGAGAAGTCACAACATCTGTTTGAGTTGATCATGATGTCGTTTTGAGACTCCCTTGCATGCTCTACGTCGCTCAGACTGCTCAGATGTGTTGGTTAACACAAACTGTAATGAGAATATGAGATTGTGTTTACATGCAAGATCAAAAAGTTAGGGTTTTATGAGAGCTTGGCTTCCAACGATGCTGTTGGGATTTCAGCACACAGAAGATGAGAAGCTTACGGGTCTAACATCACTCAAACATTTTGACAGCATATGTGTTATTAATTAGACCTCCTTATTTGTTTGTGCAGCTTGGAAAAGTCTGCGATGTCCCCAGCAGACCACAGTGTAGAAAAGCACACTGGCAATAACAGTCTGCTAGAACATCTTCAGGAGTTTCCTTTAGCTCGCCTTGGAAGGTGAAACACACACAATGATAAGACTTGGTAACACAAAATCAGCTTCTGGAAATGCAATGAAGTGAACATTCATTCAGATGTAAACCATCTCGTTTTCAAGAGGGTCCAACATAAAATATACAATACAGGTACATAGTCACAAACAACAAACACGTAGGTTCTCAGGTACCACCCTACCCACACACCTTTCCCACAAGCCCACAATACCCACACAAACCACATAGTAAAGTACTAACCATAGTAATGACGTCGACGTTATCAAGCATAGTAGTAATGGCAATACTGTATGGTCATCACTGTTATATCACAGCTTTACTACAGGACAAATTGCAGGTGAATGCTAAAGCTTAACTGAAATGTGAATGACTGAAGATTTGAACCAGGAACCACCAAGTTGGGAGATGACGATTCTATGACCTGAGTCCATCAATGGGGGCAACACTGACATTGTCACTTCATTTTCAATGGGAAAAATGTCACGAAAAATATTGACTTACGAAAAATGTGGACATCTTTAGAAAAGTCCTGACAGATTGCCTACATTTCTGGAATAATATAAAAATTTTGATGTTGGAATGGTTTAAAGTGGTTGAGAAATGGGGGAGTAGTTGGCAGACCAAAAAATAAAAATAAATGTAGTAATGTAAAAATGGGCCGCACGGTGGCTGAGTGGTTAGCACATTGGCCACACAGTCAGGAGATCTGGAAGACCTGGTTTCACATCTCTGTTGGGCATCTCTGTGTAGAGTTTGCATGTTCTCCCCGTGCGTGTGTGGGTTTTCTCCGGGTACTCCGGTTTCCTCCCACATTCCAAAAACATGCATGTTAGCTTAATTGGCCACTCTAAGTTGTCCATAGGTGTGAATGTGAGTGTGAATGTTTGTCTAGATGTGCCCTGCGATTGGCTGGCGACCAGTCCAGGGTGTACCCAAAAGTCTGCTGGGATAGGCTCTAGCATCCCCGCAACCCTAGCGAGGATAAGCGGTATAGAAAAGGAATGAATGAATGTAAAAATGGAGAATGATTGTTAAAAGATTACACAAAGTCCAAGGTTCAAAACAGCAATCACCAGGTTGGTAGTTGACCACTTTCACTTGAGCCCTGTCACCCTTACAATAAATGGCAATTTACAGTAATGGAAATCGGAAAATAATTTTCACCAATAGAAGGCACCATTTAATTTGTCGATTAATTTTTAGCAGACTAACTCTGCAAAATTTTAAATGTTGGAAAGTAAAACTGCATACAAACTGAATACAACAAATTGAGTGATTATGGCTTTTTTTCTCCAACAAAACTTAAATGTACATTGCCAAGTCTAACTTGGCCAAACCACACGTTACACAACACAAAATTATGCTGCATATAAACAGATCTATTTATATAAATATAAAGTGAAGAAGTTGTTTTGCTTGTATCTCCTGCTCTGGTTAAAAGTTAAGAAGTCGCACGGTCACTTTAGACCAGGGGTCTCAAACTCAATTTAACTTGGGGCCGCATGAGGGGGAGTCTGGCTGAGGCGGGGCCGCAGCCTCGTCGCACATGCACATGTGCACAATTAAATTTGTTTTTTATTCCAATCTTCTCAAATGTTTATTTTTTAACACAAAACAAGATAGAAACTACTTATAAAATTTTCAATCAATGAATCAACAAATAAACAAACACAAAATAAAAGGAACAAGGAGCCTGGTGTAAAAAAAGTTTATAACTTTCCTCGGGTACATCCCTTCTTTGGTAGTCAATTTGTATGGAACATAATTTACTGTTAACTGTTTTCTCTACAAACCTACTACCACAACAATCAATCAAAAAATATGTAAACAAATTAGAACATAACTATTTAAATCAGTAATACATTTCAGTTTTCAGTTACATTTTACAATTTAACTTCATTCAATGGGTTTTCTGAAAATGGCTTCTCTTCCCAACATTTTACTCCTAGGGACCTGGCAGTGCTTCCTCTTGCATAGCTGAGCCACCTTTATTTGGAAAAAGACATGTTTGGGTGTGTGGAATATATTGTATTTTATATCACTTGGTGTGTCGTGTTTAGCCGATCTACAGAGACCGGTGCAGCCCCATAAGTTGCCCTGAAGTCAATTCCACTCCCACACCCCCCGTCATAGGCTCTGTTGCGAGATTTAAAAAAAAAAAAAAAGCAAGGAATCCATCAAAGTGATCTGCACTGTGAACCAGACCAGATCCACGTGAGGGTACGCCACAACCAGACAAATTGCTCCGTGCGTGCAACCCTATCTACTGCCATGCCATTCAAGCACCTTTTTTTCCATTTAACATGGGAGCGGATGGGGCCACAACTCGTGGTGCGTTTAGCATGACTACTCCATCCCCGAAAGCCCACCCTCACACCAATTCGACTGGACTCAGACCGCAGACCACACCAATGAGTTCCCCGCGCTTCATTTATCTCGCAGTGCACGAATCGCTTTGATTTATTCTGAGAGAGAGATAACCTATACATGTCGTGTAATGTCAGGCTGGGCAGCAACTTAAAACACTTTTTAGGATGTGAACAGCGAGCTGGGACAAATGTCCATCCTTACCACAGAAGAAAAACCTTCATGGCAACGCTGCGTTAACTTCCACTCATTGAAAAATGTTTCTCTTTCTGCATAAAGCCCAGACGATGTCACGCCCCTGAGAGTGTTATACCCCACCGTGATTGGTTGGTGCATCACTCCCACACACAACACTGTGCCATTCATGTCGTAGCGTTGTTGAAAGCACTTCCTGCTTCCCAGTGTCCCTTGCGAGATTGTTTTACAAATGTCTGTTTATGACACCCTGAGTGAGACGGTCATGTTGAGTATTGACATCCTGCAATTTTGTTAAGTAAGTAAGTCTTACTCTTTGCATTAAGTAAGTCTTACTCTTTGCATTAATAACCAGAATCAGAGAAACTTTATTGTCATTCTAAGTGAACAATTCACGAACTAGGAACTTTCTTTGGCGACTCAGTGCAACGTAGAATTCTAAGTAAACATAGAGCATTAAATAAACATAGAACTAACTAAACATAGAACCCTGAGTAAAAAGGTGAAATCACTAATAAGTAAAGGCATGAGAGTGTTTTAGTGCAGGTATTATAAGGTGCCAAAAATACTGGTTATAAAGTGTTCATGAGTTCAACAGCAGCAGGAAAGAAACTGTTCTTGTGGCGAGAGGTTCTGGTTCGAATGGACCGTAACCTTCTGCCAGAGGGGAGTGGCTCAAATAGTCCATGTCCAGGGTGGGAAGGGTCAGCAAGTATCCGGCCTGCTCGCCCCCGAGTTCTGGAGACGTACAGGTCCTGGAGAGATGGAAGGCTGCAGCCGATCACTTTCTCGGCGGAGCGCACGATGCGCTGCAGTCTGTGTTTGTCCCTGGCAGTGGCCCCAGCGAACCACACTGTGATGGAGGAGGTGAGGATGGACTCAATAATGGCCGTGTAGAATTGCACCATCGTCTGGACAGGCAGCTTGGCTTTCCTCAGCTGCCTCAGGAAGTACATCCTCTGCTGAGCCTTCTTGATGATGGAGCTGATGGTCTGCTCCCACTTGAGGTCGTGGGTGATGTTAGTGCCCAGGAAGCGGAAGGAGTCCACAGTTGTGATGGGAGAGTCTGTCAAGACGAGGGGGGGTAGGGGGGCTTTGACTTTCCTGAAGTCCACGATCATCTCCACTGTCTTCTGAGCATTGAGCTCCAGGTTGTTGCAGCTGCACCACGACACCAACCGGTCCACCTCCTTCCTGTAAGCAGACTCATCACCGTCTGAGATGAGCCCGATGAGGGTGGTGTCATCCGCAAACTTAATCAGTTTCACCGAGTCGTGGCCGGAGGTGCAGCTGTTGGTGTACAGGGAGAAGAGCAGGGGGGAAAGTACACAGCCCTGTGGGGATCCCGTGCTGATAGTCCGAGTGTCCGAGACATTCTTCCCCAGCCGCACGCGCTGCTTCCGGTCCGTCAGGAAGTCAGTGATCCACCTGCAGGTGGAGTCAGGCACGTTGAGCTGGGCGAGCTTGTCCTGGAGCAGAGCTGGGAGGATGGTGTTGAATGCAGAGCTGAAGTCCACAAACAGGATCCTGGCGTAGGTTCCTGGGGAGTCCAGATGCTGCAGGATGTAGTGGAGGGCCAGGTTGATGGCGTCATCTACAGACCGGTTGGCTCTGTAGGCGAACTGCAGAGGGTCCAGGAGCGGGGAGGTAAAGGACTTGAGATGAGGCAGAACCAGGCGCTCAAATGACTTCATGACCACAGATGTCAGTGCCACAGGTCTGTAGTCGTTGAGTTCAGTGATCCTGGCCTTCTTGGGGACGGGAACAATGGTGGACAGCTTGAAGCAGGCTGGGACATGGCATGACTCCAAAGAGATGTTGAAGATGTCCGTGAAGACAGGCGCCAGCTCTACCGCACAGTGTCTCAGGGTGGAAGGAGAGACACCATCTGGACCTGGAGCTTTCCGAGGGTTTTGCTTTTTAAATGTCTTGGCCACATTCTGCTCCGAGAGTGTGAGGGCAGTGGGGGAGAGGGGGGGCTCCAGGGCTGATATGCCTGCAATGTCCATTGTAGTCAGTGGGGTGGGGGAGGGGTGTGAATCTTCGAACCTGGAGTAGTGGGTGTTCAGTCTTTCTGCTAGGTGACGGTTGTCAACAGCGGGGGGGGCTTTGGGTCTGTAGTTGGTGATTTCCCTCAGACCTTTCCAGACAGAGACAGGGTTGTTGCTCCAGGACTTCTCCTTCAGATGTTTTGACCTTGATTTAGCCTTCTCCACCTCCTTACTAAATAGGTACTTGCTCTTTCTGTATACGTGAGGGTCGTTGTTCTTGTGGGCCTTTTCTTTCTCTTTCCTTACCTGTCTCAGTCTGGGTGTGAACCAAGGTTTGTCGTCGTTGAAGGTCACTCTGGTGTAAAATGGGACTATGCTGTCTTCACAGAATTGAATGTATGACGTCACTGTGTCTGTGTATTCGTCCAGGTTATTAGTAGATAATTTGAATAGTTCCCAGTCTGTTGTATCCAAACATGTGCGAAGCTCCTCCACAGCCTCACTTGTCCACTTTTTAGCTGTTCTCACAGTAGGTTTGGAGAGCTTCAGTCGTTGTTTGTATGCTGGGATGAGGTGAACCGTGGCATGATCAGAAAGGCCTAAAGCAGCACGTGACACACTTCGATAAGCCCCACTGACTGTAGTGTAACAATGATCCAGCGTCTTCTTCTCTCTCGTCGGACATTTAATAAACTGTTCTTACTTTGGCAGCTCCTGGCTCAGGTTTCCCTTGTTAAAGTCGCCCAGGATGATAAGTAAAGAGTCTGGGAAAGTCCGCTCAACGTCCAAAATCTGCTCCGCGAGCGAGCGTTGAGCTTCGTGCTCGTCCGCACATGGCGGGATGTAAACAGCAGACAGGATGAACGAAGCGAACTCCCGTGGAGAGTAGAAAGGTTTGCAGTGAATGAAGAGATATTCCAGAGCGGGAGAGCAGTTTTGGGAGATCACAGTTACGTCCGAGCACCAGGCGTTGTTGACGAAGAAACAGACTCCCCCACCTTTCGTCTTGCCGGAGAGAGCTCGCTGTCTGTCGGCACGAAGGAGTTGAAATCCCTCGAGGCTGAGCACGTTGTCCGGGACTTGTTCGTTGAGCATTGTCTCCGTGAAGCACAACACGCAAGAGGAGGAAAAGTCCCTGTTGTTCCTCACCAGCAGCGCCAGTTCGTCCATCTTGTTGCTGAGTGAGCGTACATTGGACAGGAAAATCCCCGGTAAGGCCGTACGCGTGCCGCGTCGCCGGAGGCGTACGAGTACTCCTGCTTGCTTTCCTTTTCTTCGGCGTCTCACTCTTTTAGCCAAAACGAGAGCTAGATCTACTGCAGATACTAAAAAAACTGGCTGTAGATCAGAAGGAGTGGTAGTTTTTATGTTTAACAGCTCTTCACGGGTGTAAGAGCACCCTGACACACCATTTACGAACAAAAACAAACAAAACATAGAGCACGTAGTCACCAGGGCGACCATCCGTGGCGCCATCTTGGATTAATAAGTACTTGCTTTTTCTTTACTCCCTTGTGGGGGCCACAAGAACATAATGCTTCATATTATGATGGGGGCCACCTCGTCGAAACATCATTGCAAGACTGAGACCCCCTGATTTAGACCCAGACAAGATGTATTCAGAATTACTTTACCTAATAATGCCGTCCTCTGGAGGTAAAAAATTATTGCAATGCCACAGCAGCCATGATCAGTGAATTGCCTTGCTGGGAAGCAGTGCATGATGGGAAAAAGTTATGGGTTTTTTTAACTCATAACTCTTTTTAACTCTTTTTTTTTTTGTGTGTATTATTTCATTTATTCATCTTTTTTTTTTGTCTTCTCCAGCATCATAACAGCTGAATGGGAGTCAAGCTGCCTTTAAATGCTGAGCAAAATGTATTTGCCAAGGAGGACTTCATAATCCAAATCAAACTCCCTTAACATTTGACTGCGTTATGAATTTTGTTGCGCCACATTTCGATGCCGGACCTAACCTGAAAAGGGACCAGTGGAGGGTGGGGTGAGGGATATAAGAAAGAGTGCAGAAGAACCTCACAAACATATTTCAACCATATTATAAACAACCGTGATAATCACAATTTCAGCAACAACCAGAACAGTCACAGAGCAAAATGAGCAAAAATACAGGGGAAAGAAGAAGAAAAAAAAATAAAAATAATAATAATAATGATAATACTAATATTCATGTACACACATTCATATACATATATATACACATGTACACACACACACACACACATATATATACATGTATATATACACACACACATATATACATATATATATGCACATATCCGTACACGTATACATACACATACTGTGCACATACACATATCCATGCAGTACACACATACATACACACACATATAGTGTGCATATATATGTATACACACATACATACATATTTACTAATAATGATAAACATACAAGAAAAACAAGGAGAAAAGAAACAGAACCTCTTGAACAATGACCATCCATAGGTGCAAACAATTTTTGGCTGTTCAGCTAAAATGACCTCCATTGTCTTAAAATGAAGAGCAAAACCAAAGACACATGGCAGGAAACAGAAGAAAATTATCAAAATGGATGCAAGAATAACCAGAATGGCAAAGACTCAGTCAACGATCAGCTCCAGCATGATCAAAGACGGTCTGGAGTTACCTGTAAGTACTGTGACAAAAGACGGCTGTGTGAAGCTAATGTATTTACTGGCCTGCGCTGCTCTGCAGGGAACCGATGTTTATCTCTATTGAGGCTGGGGTAGGTCTGGCGCCGAGGCAACCCGTTGGCGGTGGGGCGGGGGGCCGCGGGGCGAAGCCTGGGTCGTGGTCGTCAGGTCCGGGGTCAGGTGGCTGGGCTGGCTGGGTGTGGGTGGGGCGATGCTCCTGGCCCCGGGGTTTCCGGGGGCTGCCTTTTCCCGGATGTGGGCGTATCTGACCCCCAGGGGTATCTGGGCTGTCCCAGACTTGCTGCTGCGGGCGTGGACGGGTGCGTGTCCCGGCGCCGGATAGGTGCCTGGGAGGTCCTGGGTTGGGGGAGTGTGCATGGGGTTGGGCGGGTGTGGTATTGTGTATGTCATTGTTGCTGTGCATGTTGGGTGCAGGGTATTAAACGGAGCAGGTGAGCGGGTATTGTATGTTGTGCAGTTAAGGGAGGGCTGCAGTGTGGAGGAGGGTTGCACTGGGCGCAGTGGTGGGGGGTGAAGTTTGTGACTGTGCCTGGAGGGGTGCTGCCTCTCCGAGTGGTGAGGTGTGTTTCCAGGGTTCCTCCCGGATACGGGGAAGGGATGGCCGTGGTGGTGGTCGGGGGTGCGGGCTGCCGGGCTCGATGGTGGGTTTTGAGACTGCCATCCAGGATAGGCTGTGGTCGCTGGGCGTCCGGGTCCTATGACCTTGCCTCGTGCTGGCCCCTGCGCCGCGGTGGGTCGCGGGGAAAATGGGTGCCTATTGCCTATTGGCTCGTCTTCTGGGAGCAATTTTTTTTCTTCCTCCCAGTCCTACTATCCCTTGGGCCCTCACTCCCCACTCCCTGCGAACAAGCACATAGGATCTTGGGGAGTGCCCATGCTCCATGGGGGTGTGGCAGGGGGGGTTACCAACATAATCTCCTTCTCTTTCTTTGACTCCAAGATGGCGCCACGGTTGGTCGCCCTGGTGACTACGTGCTCTATGTTTTGTGTGTTTTTGTTCGTAAATGGTGCGTCAAGGTGCTCTTACACCCGCGAAGAGCTGTTAAACATAAAAACTACCACTCCTGCTCATCTACTGCCACTTTTTTTAGTATCTGCAGTAGATCTAGCTCTCGTTTTGGCTAAAAGAGTGAGACGCCGCAGACGAGGAAAGTGAGCAGGAGTACTCGTACGCCTCCGGAGACGCGGCACGCGTACGGCCTTACCGGGGATTTTCCTGTCCGACGTACGCTCACTCGGCAACAAGATGGACGAACTGGCGCTGCTGGTGAGGAACAACAGGGACTTTTCCTCCTCTTGCGTGTTGTGCTTCACGGAGACATGGCTAAACGAACAAGTCCCGGACACGCGCTCAGCCTCGAGGGATTTCAACTCCTTCGTGCCGACAGACAGCGAGTTCTCTCCGGCAAGACGAAAGGCGGGGGAGTCTGTTTCTTCGTCAACGACGCCTGGTGCTCGGACGTAACTGTGATCTTTCCCGCTCTGGAATGTCTCCTCATTCACTGCAAACCTTTCAACTCTCCACGCGAGTTCGCTTCGTTCATCCTGTCTGCTGTTTACATCCCGCCACGTGCGGACATGCACCAAGCTCAACGCGCGCTCGCGGAGCAGATTTTGGACGTTGAGCGGACTTTCCCGGACTCTTTACTTCTCATCCTGGGTGACTTTAACAAGGGAAACCTGAGCCAGGAGCTGCCAAAGTACAAACAGTTTATTAAATGTCCGACGAGAGAGCAGAAGACACTGGATCGTTGTTATACTACAGTCAGTGGGGCTTATCGAAGTGTGTCACGTGCTGCTTTAGGCCTTTCTGACCATGCCATGGTTCACCTCATCCCAGCATACAAACAACGACTGAAGCTCTCCAAACCTACTGTGAGAACAGCTAAAAAGTGGAGAAGTGAGGCCGTGGAGGAGCTTCCCACATGTCTGGATAAAACAGACTGGGAACCATTCAAATTATCTACAAATAACCTGGACGAATACACAGACACAGTGACGTCATACATTCAGTTCTGTGAAGACAGCATAGTCCCATCTTACACCAGAGTGACCTTCAACAACGACAAACCCTGGTTCACACCCAGACTGAGACAGCTAAGGAAGGAGAAAGAAAGGCCCACAAGAACAACGACCCTCACGTATACAGACAGAGCAAGTACCTATTTAGTAAGGAGGTGGAGAAGGCTAAATCAAGGTACAACA
>QODF01000193.1:1987886-2112991 GCA_024372805.1 Oostethus manadensis | reverse complement strand
CTTCTTCTCTGTGCGCCCTCTGCATCTCTCTTAGCCGAGCCTGTGGAGCAGACACTGCGGTAGGACGCCAACACACGCCTGTGTGTGTGTGTGTGTGCGTGTGTGCGTGTGTGTGTCATCGTGTTCAAGTGTCCCGCCATAAGAGAGTGTTGTCGGTTTTACCTTTGGATGATCTTCCTTTCTTGTGTGTTTTTTAAAATCCTTCCTCCTCATCAAAATCATTGCTTATCCTTCCATTGTGTGTGTGTGCGTACGTGTGTGTGCGTGCGCGTGTATTCTGAGCTTGAGGACACAGAGACAGCCACGTTAGCCCCGCCCACAATGCGATGATGTCACTTCCTATCAAAGCTGCGTGAAAAAAGCATTACAGCGCCACCCGCTGGGGAAAGCGTAGGATGGCAACGTGAGAGCGTGAGGTCAAAGTTCACTGAGGTGTTCTTCCATCCTCACAGGGAACAGAGGAAGTGAATTTTATGCACTTTTTCCACCCGGAAACTTGTTTTCCAGGGTGGGGGGGGTTAAATATTGTCTCCGTGTCCTCCCAAGACTTTTTTTTGTTCCCTTCACTAAACTCCTCTTCTCTTCTTCCCCCCTCAGACTCCACCAACAGTGACTCAGCAAAATCGAAGGTAACGCCTCGCCATGTTCCACCCGGGCCTTCTCGCGTTACAGAAAGCCTCGCGATAACGCGTCCTCTCCCGCAGGGGTCCTGGGGGTCCAAGAAGGACCTCACCGCCAAGGACTTCCTGACTCTGTCCATCATGTCGGCCGTCACGGGCCGCAAGCGCAGGAAGCGGCACAACGCTCGCCGCGTGGGCAGCAGCACCGACGACGACTCGGAGCACGAGCCCGTCAAAGCGGGACACCTGGGGGCCGAAGAGGGGGAGGAGGAGGAGACAGAGTCGCCCCCGGGAGACGCCGCGCCTCACGCGGAGGGGGAGGCGGACGACGACGACGATGAGGAGGAGGAGGAAGAAGAGGAGGAAGACGAGGAAGTTGTGCAGGCGGAGGCGAAAGAAGAGGCGGCGGCTTCCAGTCCGAACAAACAGGAAGAGGAGGCGGGGGGGAGAGCGAAGGAGGCCGAGGGGTCTGCGTGGCGGGCGCCCGAGGACGCGCGCTCTATCGTGTCAGGCTACTCCACCCTCTCCACGCTGGGGCGGAGCCTGGGCTCGGAGGGGAGGGCGGAGGACGCCGACGACGAGCAGAGTGAGCTGGTGAGCGAGACGGACAACGAGAGCGGCTTCGCCTCCCGCTCCGTTACGCAGGAGCGGCCGGAGAAGTGCACGGAGATGCCGCGCGCCACCCCGCCAAGATCCCAGACGACGACGGCACCCGCCGACTCCCCGCCGCCCGCAAGCGTCCTCACGCCAGACGGCGCAGAGAGGAGCGAAGGAGGGGCGAGATCCACCACGCCGTCGTCCTCGTCCGTCTCGTCGTCCTCCGCTGCTCACAGGCCTCACGCGCGGCCTTCCTTCAACTCCCACAAGCTGATCCAGTGCGACACGCTCGCCCGCAAGAAACTCAGGGGCGACAAGTTCAAGGTGCACGCCCTCGACCTGCTCGACATCCCGGCTGAGAACCACAGCGCCGCGCCGGACGCCACCCCCCGGATGAGGAGAGAGTCCAGAACCAACCCTTCCTCGGGGAGCAGCCAGGAGAGTCTTCGCCCGGGTCGACCCCGACCCGCTGCGCCGCCCAGCGAGGCCGCCTCCTTCTCCCCCGCCGCCAAGTCCCTCGCAGACCAGGTGCGCGCCCGCCTGCTGGGCTCGGCCGACGACCTGCGCAGCGTGGGCATGCGCAAACCCCTCTCGCCCGAGAGCCGCCGCAAGAGGCGGGCCTTTCGCCGCCACACGGTGGTGGCGTCCCCCACTGAGGCAGGCGACAAGAGACTTCCGCTGACCGTCACGGATTTCCCGCTGTCGCCCGCCGCCGCCACTAAAACTCAGCCGGGGCCCCCCCCAGAGGAAGACGCTGCCGAGCGGGGGCCTTCCGGCCGCCACGCGCCCACCTCCAGGTTCCACCAGTACCTGTGAATCCTGGCGGCGAGTGTCCGTGCCGAGCTGCCTGCTGAGCTGCGGGTCGGCAGACTGGCAGCACGCTAACGCTCGAATAGACGTCGCCGCTCTTTTTGTGTTTTGTATTCATGGAAAGCTATGCTTGTTGTGCACAGCAGGGGGCGCTCCAGGTCCTTTCAACGTTGCCAAAGCTCTTTTTGTTTTGTTACTGCGCTTTTGGAAAATCAGCTACGGGACTGTGCAAAAGTCTTGGCTCGCCACCGTACTTGTTCTTTTAATTAGGAAATAGAATATATTAGAACATTTCCTTGCTATGAATTAAGTTAATTGGTGAAAAATTGATTTGAAATGAGGACAAACGGGGCTGCACTGCTTGGCAGCAACCAGCAGGGGCGCTGTTTCACCTCGTTTATTGTCTAAAAGGGCCCATTTCATGTAGAAGGGTGAAAACAATTATTGTAAGAATGATTATTCTGGAAGCAAAAGCTGTCAGTGTGCAAAAACACACCTTCCTGACATCTAAAATTAGTATTACATCACAAAAACAACCAATCCCAAAGCCCATGTAATGGCTTTGTATAGAAAAAAACGGTAACTATTAGGACACGCAATGGAAAGGATGAGGGTTTAGCTTTACGAGAGACAACTTCCTGCTTTTTCTCCGGCGTAAAAAGGGCAGTGGGCTCAAACTACTCCCAAATGGTCATCGTTACATCGCTATGAAAACAGCCCTAATGGGGACTCGGCGCTTTTGCACAGTTCAGCAAGCAATTCCCACCTTGAGGGCAGGAATGGTGCTTCTTTTTAGAAAAAGAAAGTCAAGACGCAGAGTAAAACCATTTCATCGCATTCCCGGCCGCTCCTTTTTGTAACATTTGTACAAACTCTTGTTTTTACCTTGTAAATATCAGCGTTGTTGTGTTTGTTTTTACATTTTCCTAATGGTGACAATAATAATAATCAGTTTTTTTACGGTTTACAAACGTGTGCACCAAACACTCGCCGCACGCTGTTGTTTCTTTCCAGACTTGAAATGCTCCCCTAATATATTGTTTGTTTATATAATATATATATTATATATATATATCACCACCTCTGGTTGTCACGTCCTGTCTTGAGGCTTTTTAACCACACCGCGGTGACTAATCCAAACAGTCGTCATACCTCGACCTTTCTTTGTTGCTTTTCCAACAAGTGCCTAATTTCTGGAATGTTGTCCAGCAGTGCCGCGCTCGCTTCTTCTCCCGGTCGTCACGTTCAGTCTTCTCCTTGTTCCCCGCGTGGCCTCCTGTGGTTTTCACGCTCTAGTCCAAGTGGGTGGAAAGACTTCACATAAGCACACGTCATGCCAAGGACACGTCTATGCACTCCCTCTGCCACACACACACACACACACACACACACACACCAATTTGTTGAGAATAAAAATGTGTTGTCGCTTCTTACGTTTGTGTACATACTACCTTAATATGTAACATATTGTCTGACATTGTGTACATTTAAGTCTAAACGGCTGCGTGCTTTAAAGCAAGGTTATTATTATTATTATTATATGATGTAAATAAACAGAAGTACGTTAAGAAAAATAAAGCGGCGTTTGTTTCTTGTCAATGGCGCCCTCTTGTGGTTACAGGTAAGTATGGCATCGATACAGTTCCTTAAAGTGGAATGTTTTTGTTTTTTACAGAACAAACCCTTCATGCATCATGTTTCTTATATCATATTTATTTCTACTAGCGCCTCTTGGGTTCAGGGGTCATTTTTCTTGAGTCGGAATGCTTATTATATGCCTTTTTATTATTATTTGCTGTACAATATATGCTAAGGGCGTGACAACAACATGTCTTTTTGTACGCTTGGAGTTCCAGTTGAATGTGGAAAAAAAGATGGGGTTGTCCAAAGTGCAGCCTGGGGGCCATTCGGAGAGGCATGCAGCACAGTGATATGTACTGAACAGCTTAACATCTTGACCTTGGCTAGACCGGTTTTGTAAGTCCTGAATATAAATTATAATTATTTAATAATAAATCATATTTCCTTTTTTCCTCACAAATAAGTCTTATTCTTGATGAGACGACACGAACACTGCAAGGTGGTTTAGTCAATTTATGAAATATTTATTTTCCTTTGGACCGGCGGTTAACACACAACTGTTAAAATGTTAACTGGCCCGGTTTGGTGTTATGTTGTAATAACCCATTTCTTTCTGCTGGGGTGCAGGAAACAAATGAAAATGGTTGCCAATGACACTTGAAAGACACCCCGTGTTGTCTTTACAAAACAATAACAAAAACTTACAATTCTCCAGTAACAGAATTAAAGTCCAGAAAAAGAAAAAACGGTACTGCGGTGCATTGCAAGGTCTGATGGACTCTTCGGTCAAGTCCTCAATGATTGACAAGGGTCACTAGTCGCTGGTGACCTGTCCTCGGTCCTCCCCGGGCTGGCTCTGCAGGAGGAGCTCCGTGTTTTGGGCCCTCAGTCTCTCCAGCTCCCTCTCCAGCTCCCGGAGCCTCACCAGGGAGCCCTCCACGCTCAGACCCCCGGGCTCCACGGCGCGCCTCAGACGGTTGTTCTCCTCCTCCAGACGGGACATGCACTTTTCCAGCTCCAGGTACTCCTGGACCAGCTCCTGCTTGGTCATGTTCTGCAGGCTCTCGACGTGGTACATCTCGTAGGTCTCGGAAAAGTCCCGCTGGAGAAACTCCCCCCCAGCGTTGCCGGGCCTGCCGATGCCGTCGCTGCTGCCGCCGCCGCCGCCGCCGCCGCTGCCGTCGTCGTCGTCCTCGTCGTCGTGCTCGAAGAGGTCCTCCTCGCTGCCCGTGTCGTCCGTGCGCCGGGGTCCGGTCTCGGTGTTGAGGTCCGGCTCTTCCCGGTCGTGCTCGTCCATGAGGAACTGGGTAGTGTTGTAGGGGGCCACCGGGAGCCCCTTAGCGAACATCTCCTCCCTCAGGCGGGACGCCCTGGCCGTCTCTCGCTCATCCAGCGCCTTCTTCTCCTCCCAGGAAAGTTTGTAGTAAGGCTTCCAGTGGCGCTTCTTCTTGGCGGCGCGGCGTCGGTGACGCTTCCTGCCGAGGCGCGCGTCCAGGCCGGTGTCAGAGTCGACGTGCAGCCCTTCCTTGGCTTGGCTCAGGGGTTCCTCCGGTGGCGGAGCTGCTGCTGCTGCTGCTGCATCCTCGGGGTTCTCCCCCTGAGGATGGGGTGCAAGGAGAGAGTCGGCGCTGTCGTTTCCGGGAGCCAAGCCGGGGCACACCCCCATATGCCCGCTTCGGCTGTGCCACAACTTGTCCTGCTGCTCGCCTCTCTGGCGCCCTCTTGTGCCGTTGTGTGGCGCTGCGCGCTGGCTGACGGGGAGATGCTTGTCGGCGCTGCTCCCACCTGATGGCCTGCCACAACTTTTCAGGTGATGGCTTTGCTCTGCTGGCTCTGTCATCTTTGGCGCTTCCTCTCTTCTGACTCCTCTCCCCTAGCGCATCTTAAACGTTCCGCAGATTAAAGAAAAACGCGTCAAAGTTCGCCCGACTAAGACTACGATTCAGAACAATCCGAAAAAATAAAAGTTCCAATTGTTGCGAGAAGTTGGGGGGAAAAACGTCAACATGAAAGAAACTTGGGTAGAGTCAATAAAAGAGAGCCCGCGGTGGGTTTGACAGGGCAACTGTCGCTAACTACTGTTAACCGTTTCGACGCTGTCAAAGTCAACGTGACGCTGGCAGACGTCGTCTCACCGTCACAACATTGTCCAGTGTGCTGCTCGAGCTGCGCGAGCTCCTCGATATATACTCGCTCCGCCTCCAGCCTCGCGCATGCCGCTGCTCGCACTCCTTGAAGCATTGTGGGATATGTTGTCCCAGCAACCGTGCTTTTCTGCGAGAGCGGCGGCGTGAAAACTACAAAATCCACAGGGCTTAGATAACTGACCAGGGCACGAGCCAATCGGGTGCCGGCATGCTGCGCGAGTCAGTGGCAACTTTCCTGGTCGCTGATTGGACAAGAGGGTGGTTTTGCTGTTGCTAAGCCCGAGAATTTTTCTCATTGGGCAGTTTGGTTGGCAATCTCTATGACGTCACGCACAACCAAGAAAGTTGTCCCTGTCTACGGTTCGGCCGAGACTACCCAGGCAATTCCGGGTGGAGTTACAAAAAACCCCGGCATGCAAACGGAACGAAGCATTTCAAAACGACAAGTGGACGCCGCTAAGACATATAAAACCATATATTAGGTGAGCAGTTAGGACGTATTCTGAAAAAAGACGTCCGAGTTAAAAGTGAATCGTACGAACAAAACACACACACCCCTACGTTCGAAGCAAAGTGAACGAGACCGCTAATAGAAGCTAGTCCGTTTCAAATGTTCGCATAGAGGAACGGCTTTTAAATACACATTTCAGGCATGCAGCAAACTACAACCGCAAAGAAACGCGTCTCACTTTAATGACTGTGCGCGATAAAGACTTTGATGAGTGTTTTCTAGGCTTCCTGCGGAACGATACGTACCAAGGGTGGGGGTGGGCAGCGGCTGGCGGAAGTGTGGAATCAGCGTAAACAAACGGCAAACGCAGTAAAGCCTCCGAGGCGAGCACAGCAGCGACCACTGCGTGTTTTTTTTTATATTTTAAATGTGGCTCACAGTTGCTCCATCGTCCTCCCGACGCCTCGTCGGAGCCGCTTTGAAGCGTCGCGAGGCTTTCGGCGAGCGCCATTCACTCAGCAGCGCAGCGCAGTGCTGTCGTGTTAACACTCATGTGCAACACGCTAAGGATAAGCTAGCTTTTGCTAACGTTGGCTAGCAAAAAGCGAGCGAACACTGCGTCACAAATTAGGTCAATTCCAGCACCCAAATACATTTGAAAGCGACTGCTTCTGAACGCTAGTGTGATAAGTGCTCGGCCATGCTAGCAAACGGGGAGGCTAGCGTGGGGGAAACGACGCCATTCCCGGATGGTGGCTAATGCCAAGCTAGCTCCTTCGACGCGAAACAATACAGAGGTCAATAAAGAGACTTGTCACACTTCAGGTTTTGACGAACATGTCTCTTTTTGTTAAAATTGTCGGTTTAAAACGGCCAAACAAAGCCGATGAAACCGCCAGTGAGCGTTACACTAGGCCGTACTAGGCCACTGTGAGTAATAACGCAGGGGTCTGGTGTATTTGCTGGAGTGCACTACTTCCCTGTTGGGAGTTCCGCACAACTACATACTATTTAATTTATTACACTTCGCTACGCTGCACCTCGTCGATCTTAGGCACATTGCTTTATAATACACCAGCCTACCATGAAGCGGTAGCTGTGGATATTAAACCGACACATTGGCGCCCAAACGCCCCGGCTGTTTCAGGAATTAGCCATCGCCCGGCTGCCGTGTAGGGCTGTTTATTTGAACGAGGAGTAGCAAACTTGTTTTACCAGCCACACGAAACCGCCGCAGTGCAATCCGAATGGATTTCACGTTGAATTACATACGTGGGAACCTTGGCCTTGTTAACGCCATTCGTGTATTTCTCTCTAGTTGTGCACAGAGACGAGCAGTAGTGCGGCTGCAAACAACACAGGCCTGCACGTTCTGCTAATGGAGTTTCAGGCCTGGCAAAAAGAGCTGGGACTTCTCCTTTGGTGGCGAAATGTGCACGAGTAGGGAACCTAAAGGCTGCTCGGGTTAACAAATCGGTTTGGAAACGGGATCGGCTGCAAGCGAGCGAGCCGGGCGGGCGAAGCTGCTCCTCCTGCACGGATTAGCAAACATGACTTAATCTCAAAACGCGGGTGCAGCAACGGAGGAGAAGATGACAGCTAGATATGGTCTGGAAGGCCTTGCTGCGCAGCACAGTCGAGTTTCTGTGTGTCTGTTGGACACACGTTTGAGTCATCATCTCGCGCGCTGATTGTGTGCACACATTTTGAGAGATTTTCCCCCCCCATCGAAAGACCTCCACTTCCTTGCACGCCGGATTGCCCTCACATCCGATTTCTCGTGCAGCACGTTACGTGTTTTCCACCCACAGTGCCAGTCCATACAAGATGGATCTGACTTCATGCGTTGTTGTAGCAGCAGTGTCAGTAACCACAACTGACCATAGAGGGGCGCTGCTTCCCTAGTGATTGGCAAGCAATGGAGTGTTTGTGTTTATTTACTGTGACCCAGCCCCCCACCCAAAAAAGAAACGTGTCCTGCCCCCACCCCCCCTCTCAGGTGCATCAATGGATCAGACTCCTCACAGTTGGAGACTAGAGAACCTCGCTCGCTGTGGCCACGCTGCAAAAAGAAAAGAAAAGATGACTGCCCGTCCTCACGCCACAAACACAAGGACGGCTTGCTTTTGTACTGCAAATTCAAGGTGAGATTTGTTTCACATGAAATGACACCTCAGAATGAAGCCAAGCCAACCCGCAGTGCAAACCTCATTGCACTAACCTGCACATTCTGACATCCAGCACAAAAAATAGCCATCCAAGGCTCTCTTCAGCAATACTATAATTTCAGCAATGTGTTTATTATTGTGCTCACAGTTTGCACTGTTTCAACATTTTTGACCTAAACAACAAGGGAACTGACTTTGTAAAAGATCATTCACAACATTATTGCACTGTAGCGCCTTCCCTTGTACAAAGTGTATGTTTACTTGTAGTTTCCATGTCATTTACTAATATGTAAATATTGTATATCAGATCTTCTCTTTAGCCGCACGGTGGCTGAATGGGTAGCATGTTGGCCTCACAGTCAGGATGTTCTGGGTTTGAATCTTTGTTGGGCATGTTCTCCCCGTGCGTGCGTGGGTTTTCTCCGGGTACTCCGCTTTCCTCCCACATTCCAAAAACTTGCATGTTAGGTTAATTGGCGACTCTAAACTGTCCATTAGAGTGTGAGTGTGACTGGTTGTGTGTATTTGTTTTCTATATGTGCCCTGCGATTGACTGGCGACCAGTCCAGGGTGTACCTTGGCTCCCGCCCAAAGTCAGCTGGGATAGGCCCCAGCATAGCTGTGACCCTAATGGCATAGAAAATGAATAAAAGAAGGATATTCTCTTTATTATATATTTTTTATTGTATAATAATAATATATATTATTTCATTCATATTGCATCACTTTTTTACATTTAGGAGTGTTTGGGTTTGTCTCTTCAATGATTTTTTGTTCAATTTCTTCAAAAAACATTCTTCCACAAAAATGTATTTTGCACACAATGCTTACAGTGCAGTGGTTCTCAATTATTTGGTGTCATGACCCCCCCCCTGAAATGTTAACTTCCTGGTAGAATGACAAACCTATGTTTTGTTGCCTGAACTTGCAGCATTTCTCTCATGCGGTTTTTATTTTATTATTACGTATTACTATGAATGTGACCCAAGAATTGTAATTTTTGCAGCATTTCCCGTTGCATCTACTTGATGGCGTTTCCCTATCGGCCACCGTAGACATCTATCAGTTACGTCATCATTTCTAGGAGTAGCAGTTGCAGCTTTTCTGTGGTTTCTGTCGCCATCTGGCGGTCAAACGGAGCTACTGCGTTAATTAAAACGAGGTAAGTCGCGGCAACAGCACGCAAGTCGATCGTATAACGGAGAAAATGACATTTTATGAAGGAAACTGTTGTGTTTTAAGCTGAATGGGTGTGCAGTCGCTTTCTTAATATCAATGTGAGCCAAATATGGACAGTCTTGAGGGATATGAGATTTATATAGGGCGGGGGGTTTGTTTAAAAATAACAAAAGCAAGATCCGGGCCGTGTTGACAGGGGAGCGTCAGGTTGCTGTGTTGGTGCAGCCCGAAGTGTGCGCCTGCTTGGGGGGTTCAAATTACGCACCGAGGCCACTGGGAGGGACTTGTTGTGCATGTGGACTAGAATAAGGAGTCCTCCCTCCTCTTCCACCCCGCTGTCCTATATATTGGCGGGATGTGCAAGATTCGATGATTCCGATGCAAATCTAAGCGCACTGCGAGCAGTGCTCGTTTCCCCGTAACGCCGCAAATCACGCACGGCACCGCACACGTTCACCGGTCATTTGCGGCAGTGGCCGAAAACAGACGAGAAAGACTCAGAGGAGCCGCCTCCAATCGTGCGCGTCAAAGAGCCGGATCGTTCGCGGACGACCCCTCGCTACTCCCCGCTCCTCCTTTCGCGTTGTCTGTGGGTGCGTGCGCGGGGGGGTGGGGGGGTCTTTCCGGGCCAGACGGCGGTGAGAGGGACACCTGGCGGCAGCGGCGGCAGAGTCACCTCCCCGGGCAGGCAGGAGTCGAGCGCGTCTCGGCTTGCTGATCTTATTACGCGCCATCATGCTGGCCAGCAGCGGGAAGTCAGCGGCACCCTCCCCCAGGGAGCAAAGACCCAAAGTTGTCGAGAAGACCATGGATCCCATCCGGAGGCTCGGTAAGACCACACTCCCGTGACTGTTTTCAGTGTGTTTCTACCATGACTTTTAGAATCGTGACCTCGTTTGGCCTCAACACTTTTCGCACTACTTGTGCTTTTGGACATCTGCAGACGGATTATGACGCAAATATTTCACCCTTACTATGCATACAGCAGCGCACGTCTCATAGGGGGTTATGTAACACACCCTTAAATGACCCCTTACTTAATTGGCTGCCGGTAATGAGCACTGTAATGGACTGTGGGCGTAGATGAGCTTAAAAGGTAGGGGGCAGGTCATGTTTTGTCCTTTTGATGTTCATCAGTCGCACACCCTACCCCAGTAAAGCGCAGTAAACCAACCCACCCAAAATAGACACCTGCTGAGCAGTAGCATCGTTCAGGGCCCCCCAACCCGAGAAGTTGCTGGATGTTCACATAAGTCATCAGCACTCAGTTTCACACCAGTCTGAGAGCTAAAAGCCCGAGCCGCTCTACAGGCGTCAGGGAATGAGGTGCGGGAAGTGTAAAAAGAAGGTAAGCACTGTTAATGTAAAATTAAAAAGCCCACTTGAATTCACATTTGAGTTCACATTTCCGCCATTAAAAGCCATCCAGTCTAGATTGTGGTGTAAGTGGACCTTTAGACACTCAGTTGTTGTCTATCCCCTGCAAAGGAAGGTAAATGGGAGAAACTCATAAGATGTATTTATTGAGCTGTACTGTACAAACTGAACTTGAAACGGAAGTCAGGGAAATGAGAATCAGAAAAACTTTATTGCCATTGTAAGTGAACAATTCACGAACTAGTAACTGCAACTAGGAACTAGGAAATGCACTAGGAATGACCTGCGGAATGCAACAAAACGGAGACCTGTGAAGCATACAAGTGTATTAGAGTGACATGTTGCATGCTGGGTAGGATCAATTTGGACATGTTGGCAGGTCTGCACTCCCTGCTTCTCGCGCCCCACAAAGGGGCCCTCCCCACCATTTGAGAAGCACTGCATTAAGGGCAAAAAATACAGTAATAAAAACATCTTACTTTTATCCTTACCTTCTCAAAATACTGTACCAGGCTAGTCTGGTTTTCTCTGACTTTCTCCTCCCTGTAACAGCGCACGGAATCCATGACCCCTTTAGCATTTGTTAGCATTCAGTCGTGTTAATCCTTAATGATGGTCGCAACAGTCGCGCGGTGGAGTGTGTGTGTGTGTGTGTGTTTCCTTTCTCTGAGCTTTTTACGATGCTCATTTTCACTCGTGGTGGCTTTCCTTTTCTTTGACGCACTGCATAACTACGTGCAAAATGTGATGTTATTGTTTCTGTGTTCTTCAATGCGTGTGGCGCGTGTTCTCCAAAGGTCACTCGTTCCGGGGCGAGTCTCACGTTGACGGACTAGGACAAGGACCGTTCCTTCACAGCCACCATACTGTACGCTATAACGCACGTCGCGAGCGGAATGTTTACTTTTGTCATCGGGATGGAGGTTGAAGCACTTTATTTGGGTTTTGCGTGAAGCCTTTGCTCATACAACTCTGACACCGAGCAGTACTTAAACAGTGAACGCCACACTTGATTAAAATGATTGTCGAGAGGCGGACGTTTCCACTGTCAGCGGCAAGCGATGCGCTTTCATTGCACTGCGGCGTCAAAGTCTTCCCTAAGTGTCAATTTCATTTTGATTACGCACATGCCTAAATGTGTGTTGGCCTGGGGACCTGTGCGTGGATTGCTTTGCGAGTGTGTGTGTGTGTGACAGTGTGTTTTTTACGCTCCAGTTTTACACCAACACCGTCTACTATGGTATTCGTATTGGTAACTTCCCTGTGTGGCTCGCAAAAGATCATTGATTCGCTCACACGCCGCCGCCGCGACCATTCTTCTTGCTTATTAGAGCGTAATGCGTTGGCTTTGCCTTTGCATTATTTTCTGGAAAGTGGCCACACCCCCTTTCAGCCACAATCTGATTGGAACGGCCGCTTAAATCTCCCGTAATAATTAGTCACGTTGACTCACTCCCAGCAGCCCAGCCTTTCAACATCCCGCAAAAGTGACTTTGATGATGGTAATATGCGTCCCAAGAACCCGGTCATGAGCAACAAAGGGAGTACAGTTTTTCTGTGACATCATGAATGAAGAACCTCCTTCGTCACGGACATGGTAACGCCTCTAGCCACTACATTGCAAAAAAAAAAAAAGAAACAAATGAACAAGGAGGCTTCGCTACATATGGTGAAGTGCTATCTTTACAGATGTCAGATAACAGTCTCCATTGGCTGCTTCACTCTTATCACAGTTTTTCAAACAGATATGATCAAATCGTCCTGTTTCGTGGTAAATATTAGTTCAGAAATATGCATTGTTAAGCACATTTTACATTTCTTGCCTAAACGAAGCATTTTCCAGCATCAAAATGGCCCAATGAAGTAAAGTACAAATGTATATTTGTCTACTAGTTGATGCTATGCAGTACGCTACTCTGGTCACGAGGCGTCAGAAATGTTACGGTAAAGTTTGGCGAGACACACAAGCACCAGACTTGATCACCGCAACAACAGGCTTGTATCGCAGGCGCTATTATGACAACATACCAATCATACTAGTAGTAGTAATCATAGTAATAACACGGGCTGCTGCTGTGGTCGTCATCCAACTCAGAACCCTCGACGCCACTTCCTGTCCGCCGCACGGTTTTTTAAATGGCTTAAATGGCTTTTATTCTCTGATTATGTCTACTGTGTTGAGTAATACAACTGTAAAGATGACTATAGGGATGTTTTTCATGTCTAGAAGGCTCTAATCAGGTTAAAAAAATGTATTTAGAAGGTCGTAAACAGGTTGTGTATGTTATGAATGTTTTTCCTACTTCTCGCAAATTCACGTATCACGGTCGGATGTGCTAACCTAGCATGACGTCGCCGTTAAAATGCGGTTGTAAGGTTAGCAATTGGCTCAAGTTTGAAGGGTGCCTTTTCAGACGGCGCGTTTCCACTTTAGAATAGTCCAGTGTTTTCCTCTTAAGCTGCTTAGAGCTGTGTGTTTTGGGGCATTGTCCTGTTCTGCCTCTGACTGAGACCAAATGTGGCCAACACTTTTTTCTCTACAATCCCTTGACCGTCTTGAGATTTCATTGCACCCTGCACAGATTCAAGACACCCTGTTGCCAGACGCAGCAAAGCAGCCCCGGAACATAACAGAGCCTCCTCCATGTTTCACAGTAGGGACAGTGTTCTTTCCTTAATAAGCTTCGTTTTTCCGTCTGTGAACATTGAGCTGATGTGCCAAAAAGGTCCATTTTGGTCTCATCTGTCTAAAGGACATTCTTCCAGAAGCTTTGTGGCCTGTCAAGATGTAGTTTTTCTGGGCTCTTTTGTTACCGTAATTTCTAAATAATACGTGCAACTGTAGTCACAGGAACATCAAGCTGCTTGGAGAAGGTCTTGCAGCCTTTATCTTTAAGCTTGTCTATAATTTTCTTTCTAATTTCGTGCGACAACTGTTTCCTGTTCTTGCTGTGGTCCGTGTTGAGTGTGGTACACACCAAACAGCACAGTGACTACCGGTAACCCTAAATAAAGGCATACTGACTGACTCAAAGATTGGAGACACCTATGATGCTAATTCGTGGACACTCCTGGATTATTGGTCGCAGTATTGTCAGTCTTTCCTACATTTGTCTGTTTATTTACATGAGCGGAGAAAGCACACAACAGCGCTTCAAGGATTCAAGCTACACACAAACACACAAAACCAGTTCCTAGGCTCATATGTTACTGTGGGGCCTCTTTGGCTCATTTCAAATAGTTAATGAGCCCTTTACAGCAACAGTCATTGCTAAGACTTCCTCTGCAGGCTGTCCTCCAGACCGGACTTAAGCAATGAGGACAGCTGCCCTACTTTCAACCGCCTGGCCAGGCGGAGCGTTCCGTCCGGGCCTGAGCGACTCGGTATCAGCGACACGTTTATTTTCCCATATATTTACGTCCCATCCCTCGTTCGCCGGCTCTGGTGGCACTTGTTATCCCGAGAGAAACATGAGCCTCTATGTGCGCGGAGCCGGGCGCTCGCTTCGGGTTTTCCTGTCTCCCCTTGACGGATGTCTGTGCTTGGGATTGACTTGGCACTTGGGAATAGAGCAGCGGGGTTGCTAGCCAGCCGGCATGCATCCGACGGAGAGCGCGCCAGCGAGATTTTCTGCAGCCGAGCGTGAAAATGAAGCCCTTGAGTTCAACCCCTCCGTTTTCGCACACGTCACTTTAGCACAACGAGGGACTCTGTTCCGGGCCGGCGTAAAAAGGTGCAGTGACGGCTTGAAATGCAGTTTGGGTCGCTTGGCGTGGTCAGTGACCTGCAAGTTAATGCGGTCCTTGTGCCCCGCTTGTGGGAATGCCTTGCATGTGGTAACAGCTTGGGGGAAAAAACAGGCTTGTTTGGGACAAAGGGCCCGGCAAGGGGGAGGTCTTTGTGTTCAAAGGTGGGTGGGGGGGGAAGAAAGCCGTGAAAGCACAGTTTGACAGCGGCGGTACAGTGTTGTTGTGTAATGAAAGCATCAGAATGTGCAAGGGCGCCAGTATTCCAGCTCGACAAATCTGCCGAGGTGCGCCGCGGAGACCGAGCCGCAGGAGTAATGTGACATGGGAGAGCTTCTGGAAAGACTCGGCCTTTGTCAGCGCTCCCATTCATGCCAGCGATGCATAGCCGAGCGGCCCTCCTTCAACACGTCCGCTCTCAAACTCCACTTTTGCTCCGTGGGCTCACAAGAAACGCAGCGTTCTGCCAAAAAAGCGCCACAGGTGGACACGGTAATGATAAACCAGGCCACGGTTTAGGATTGCACCACGTTGTGCCTGGTCAAGTTTTGAACTTTTGGAATGAAACTGGCTGCCGGGTAAACACCCCAAATCAGATAACAAAGACTAGTCGTGCTCAAACGCTCACTTGTCGTCTTAAAAGCTTATCGGCTGAAATTCAAAATTACGGAGCACGTGACATTCCAACCTCCAAGGCCGAACACGATCCGTTCCAGGATGCTAGTCCACCTCCGGTTTGTTCGCGTTGCTTGTATGAAATGATCTGTTCCAGGGTCAAACTGTCGCATTGATAAACCTTGTTTATGCTAACTTTTTGCTAACCTTCTCATTGTTTATTAGCCCCATTAAAGCCAATCAAAAGTAGGTCATGATATGCAAAGCTATCAAATATGTATATCCTTATATATTTTTATTACTACATGCTTGTTATTTTGATTAATTCATCATTAATTTTTGTTATCAAAAATGTGTAGATCTGTCTTTTAAAATGTACACTTTAAATTAATAAATGATTGAATATTCGAATGCTACATAAATACTATATATGCAAATACGCTTTTTTATACTTAGGTCAATTCATATATTATTTTGTATATTAAAGTTTTTCAGTCTATGATTTTTAATACTTTTTTCCCGTGAACTGGAGGGGGGATTGTAAATTAAAATTTAAAATTTAAGTTATATATTTTTTGTGGTAGTTAAATTGCATTTTATTTGTCATTTAAATTCCAAATACATTATTTCTGTTTTTTTAGTCCATTTTTCAGGCCATAATCATACGTCCTCACAAGCCGACGAATGCCATTCATTCATTTTTTTAATTAAAATGTTTTTGGTTTTTTTTTATGCTGCGGGCCTCAAATGTCCCCCAGGCTGCACTTTGGACACCCCCGCTGTCCAATTTGAATGAATAAATAAATGATTACTATCATTTATCTGATTTTATTTATTATCTGATGGTTATTATTATTTATCTTTATTATTAATGATCTGAATGCTATAGAAATACTATGTATAGTAGGTTAGTATATGTAAAAGTAGAGAACATCTTTCAAGCTACAATTTTAAATGATTCTTGATCATTCCAGATTAATGTGATTTTTGGAATAGTAAATTCATAGAAATTATCTATGTATGTAATAATATTTTTGAATTTGAATTAATGAAAATTTGAATTAATAATAATAATAATTAGTATTATTTTATTATTATTATAATTAAATTACATTTTATTTGCAATTTCATTAAAAAAAATCCAGATATTTCTTTTTGGCAGATAATTTCTGTCTTGTAAGCTTTTAAATGTTTTTTACTTTTCAGTGTGGCTCTAATCACGCTTCGTAACATTGGGATGGATGCCATTTTGACGGAAATTCCAAATAAATATAAAACAAGCTGCGGGCCCATGGGCTGCACATTGGAATTTTAATTGGCTGTATTGTGTGTATCAAAGTTAACATTTAAAACATTTAGGGGTTTTTTACGTCCCCCTTGTCCTTCAGGGCTAAGTCGGAAACAGAAAAAGCTTGCCTTTGTCCTGATGATGCGTGTTTTCTTTTGTTTTTGTGGCTCAGCCTCGTCCGTGATTACATTTCCATCCACGGAGGAGACGTTGGCAACTTTTCCCTTTTTTAAACATTAACTCAGTCTCCCCTTTTTCCCCCCGCCATTTCCGTCTCTTGGATGGCTATTGCCCCGCTGGCGGAGAATAAATCTACATATAATAGTGATTGATGTGCACATGGCTTGCTACACTTTGCTGCATGTGCTTGTTGCATTTTCTGGTCAACAAGGAGGACTGGAGAAAAGTGTGTTTTTTTTGGAGATGTGTGTTGTATATCTGTGAGCTCGGGCTGAAAATTGAGTTATTTTTCCATCCAGGTTCCAAAAAACTTGGACGATGCCGTAATCATCACTGCTTTGCTCCCACACAAAAACGCTAGAAAAACCTGCACAAAAACCCCTTTCATGTCAGTTTGTAGCCATTTTGGCGGGATATTTAGAGTGAACTCCAGCGCAAACATTGAAAACAGGAAGCCCACTCACTCGCGAAAGCAAAAGCTGTCGACGGATGACGCCCACTTCCACTAAAATGTCCTGTCTGTCTGTGTGTCTCAGGGCTTCTGGACGACGAGGACGTCCGCGTGATGATGAGGGGCTCCAGCATGGTCAAAATCCGCTCCCCGAGGTGGCAGAAAAGCCGAAACCTGCGTCTGCTGGAGGACGGGCTCACCGTGTGGTGCGAGTCGTCCAAAAGCTCCCGCAAGGCCAAGGCCCGGCAGACGTGTAAGCAGATTGTGGACCCCAAGGGCGGGTCAGGAGGGCTAACAGCGGGTGGCTGTAAGCGCCGGTAAAAACGGAGGAAGTGGGCCGGATAAAGGAGAACGGAAAGTGCTCGTGCGTAAGAATAGCTGGACCATAATGAGAGGTGGACATCAAATTAGAAGAAAGGGGCTTTGCCTGAAGGGAGCCAGTGGACTCACCCTTGAGTCCGCCTCATGAATTTAACCAGATCCAATTAAACACATTTTGACACAGTGCAGAAGCTACCACCACCTAAGATGAATATTTACAATTCCTGGAGCAACCAAAGGCGTTAAATGGCCACATACATGCGTCCAAAACTTTCCTGTCTATTTTTTTATAGTTTCTCACATCATGTGTGCATATTTATTCGTGCATATTCTCGTTGTGATGTCCGCGTTGCAGTGGTCTGGGTCAAAGTGACACCCCTGCTGTTCCACAGACACCTTCGTGCACACGTGCGTGCCACTTTCGCCACGTCTCTGGCAAAAAAAGCACTGAATTTTATTTTGAAGAAATTCCTCAGGGGAGAGAATGAGGTTATTATCGGCCCACTGTCAAGTCCCACCACCCACTCAAGGATCATAAGCGTTGGGACAGAGGTCCGATGTCAGGGACCACAAAATCATGTCGAAAACGAACCCGGAATATGTTATAGCTGCGACTTTCACTTCCTGTCTGTGTAATGTCGTCCGTTCTTGTCGCAGGTGCGTTCATGTGGACCTTCTCCAGTTCAAATCCAGTCTCTTTCCTCTCTCCGTCTTTGCCAGTTGCGGTGACCGAGGTGGAGTGCGTGCGCGAGGGCTGCCAGTCGGAGGCTCTGAGACGTCTGTCCGGATCGGTGCCGGACAACCGCTGCTTCACGGTGGTGTTCCGGGGCGCCAGGAAGAGCCTGGACCTGCTGTGCCCGTGCGAGGACGAAGCTCAGCGGTGGGTGCGAGGCCTTCGCACCTTGAAGGAGCGCGTCGCCAACATGACTCAGAAGGAGAAGCTGGACCAATATCCTGCCCTCGGTGGTGATAACATTTGTGGGGCTGCACTAGCATCATCGTGGCGACGTCTTCCGCACGGCAAACATGGTGGATCAAGTCCCCTGTTTGCATAGTGCAGGGTTGGGCCACATCAGGCCTGCCAAGCATCTTAATCCGGGGCACCGGGCATTTCCATAGTCCTTTTTTAACATTGAAACTATAGCAATAGTGCTACTGTGGGACACTAAGGTCGGCAAAATAGTCACACAAAATACCTGAACTACTGCACCACGCGGGCATACAAACAAGTATCTACATGCGATACCCATGTAAAAGAAAAACATCCATATATCCCTGCCACAAGGCATGCTTGGTAGCTTCCTCTCAACACGGTAAATGCAACATATGTCGAGGCGATGCTCCCTGAAGTAAACAAGGAGGAGTTAGCATGCATTAGCATGGATATCAAAGGTTTTATTGTTCACAGTTCATACTGTTGGTGCCACCAGCTACCCAGCATGCCTTGCGGGCACTTGGAAATAACACTTTCAAGTTACGCGTTAAGTTTAGCGCTTAGTTGTTTGTCAAATAGTTGACGTATGCGATGCATTAACTTGGTGTGCAAACACGTTGTTAGCACATGGTGGACCTTTTGATCAAGAGGAGTGCACTAAAGGTCAAACAACAAGAAGCAGCTAAATCGTCTCCTCTTTGTCCGAAGTGGACACCTTCCACTGTGCTTTTCTTCCTTGACCCTCCACACTTGGATCCGTGGCTACCTGCGGCGAGCGGATCAGAACCAAGACGGCAAGATGAGCTACGACGAAGTCAAGCGTCTGCTGCAGATGATCAACATCGACCTGAGCGAGCAGTACGCTCGCTCTCTGTTTAAGGTTAGCCGCCGTTCTTCTTCTCAACCAGCAGCCTCCCAACAACCACTCACAAGCTGGTTATTTGTCTTATTTTCTTGAATGGGGGGGTAACCTGCACTGTCCCTCGGTTATTTAATGCAACTGTCGGTGTTCCCGATGGAATGTGCACAAGAACCTCGCCTGAGAGAGGGATGTACACGTGCACAGCTGGGCTGAATTCTTGCAGAGATGCTTTCTCCGCATGGAATCAGGAGCACTCCCTCGCATATTTGCGCCCTACCCCGTCCGGCGTGTGAGTGTTGACTTTGGTTCTTTTCCAATCTTCTCTTTGTTTCTTACCCCCCACCCCCCTACCTCAGAGGTGCGACCGATCCGGGGACAGCCGCCTGGACCACAACGAGATCGAGGAGTTCTGCAGGGAGCTACTGCGCCGGCCCGAGCTGGATGCCGTCTTCCGCCACTACTCCAGTAACGGCTGCGTGCTCTCCACCGCCGAGCTGCGCGACTTCCTGGGCGACCAGGGCGAGGACGCGTCCTTGTCCCACGCTCAGAGTCTCATACTCACCTACGAGCTCAACGACTGGGGTGGGTCCAAACGCCATAACTATCTTATCCTGTTACCTGCCACTCATTGGTCCTACTTCCTAGCATGGCGACGCTGATCACATGACTGTACATCAGTAGTACATAGTCATGGAGCCAGATGAGGTGACCCGGGCTTCTGGTCAGGAAGCTTCCCAAAGCCTGTTCAGGGCACGTGCGACCAGTAGGAGGCCTTTGGGAAGTCTCAGGACATGTTGGAGAGACCATGTCTCTCAACTGGCCTGGGAACGCCTCGGGATTCGCGGGGAGGAGTTGGACAAAGTAGCCGGGCAAAGGGAAGTCTGGGCTTCCCTGCTTGGGCTGCTGCTACCACGACGCGACTTTGGTCATCTCAATGCTAGTGTAGACCTGCCAACATGTACACATTTATTGTACTCTACATGCTATTTGACTTGAATATGCTTCTTTCTTGGTTTCAGCTTTGAGTTCAGTAGGTACAGTACATATATATAAATATATATTTATGGCGTAAAATCATTTCAGTTCCCTAGTGGGGCATTACAGACAATAATTGAGAACTACTGGATAAGCGGAAGAGGACAGATGGATGATTGGCATTTTGGTTTAACATCTTGGGTCACAATCCATTTCCTGAGGGTTTCATTACATCTTCATTGACAAAGGACCATCAATAAATTGATTAAATTGGTTAATTGTTATTTTTGTTAAACATGATGTAGTCTGAATGTTCTGATCTCCTGTTTTAGTGCCAGGAAACTGTTTGAGTGGCAACAGCGCCGCCACTGGCTGCTGCCAAGTACTGCACTTTGTTTTGTTTGCTTTCAGATGCGATTATTCAACAACCTCAGGTAGTAATTGATCATCATATTCATCCCTTAATATGACTATTACATAGTAATAGTACATGTAGGTTTGTTACACAACCTTATCCAGTAGAGATGCTCAATATTGGCTTTTTTACCGATACCTATTTACTGTGATGCCATTGGATGCATTTTACAAATAAGCAAATGCCGCCATATGTAATACGAGGTATTACTCAGGCTTGATTAGAAGTATTGACACCTTAATTCCGCTTCGCACGACCGCCGCATTGCAAATTGCACACGCACACAAAACAACATCAAGTGGCGATGTCCGTCCGACACCCAGCTGCAGATATCTGCTGGAGAAGCGTACGCCTTGAAGAGAGACCGCTGCATATCATGTTTAAATTTAAGATATTGGAGAAGTTTGAGTTGATAAATGTCCGCAGTTTGGGTCACAAGCTTGCAACTGAGTGGTTATGGTGGGTCCCGCAACCAAACCAGCGGAGAACCACTGACCTAATTGAAGACCCACATGAACAACAACAGCACTTGGAATAGTGGATCTGCAAACGGCAGTATCCCTTGGCAACGCTGTTTACCTTGCCCAACCATCACCTTCCTCGGCCGACTTTTCGCTATTTATGAACCTCCTCACGTCCCTTAGCATACTGACTGCCACCAGGGGGGAGTCTTTCTAGCATCTCTGCACAGCATGAAGTTGCTTGTTGTCGTTGCAGCTCAGAGGAACCAGTTCATGACCCAGAACGGCTTCACCATGTACATGCTCTCGGGGGAGAATGACGTCTTCAACCCCGACCATGCCAGGGTCTACCAGGACATGAAGCGCCCCCTGGCGCACTACTTCATCTCCTCCTCCCACAACACCTACCTCACCAAAGACCAAGTCACCAGCGCTAGCAGCACCGAGCCCTACATCCGGTAGTTTTGTCCGTATGCTCTTACAAATGACAAAATGATTTTGACTATAATATTGTGTGTGTGTGTGTGTCAGGGCTTTGAATCAAGGCTGCCGCTGTGTGGAGCTGGACTGCTGGGATGGCGACAAAGGCGAACCGGTCATATACCACGGCCACACGCTCACCTCCAAAGTGCCTTTCAAGGAGGTCATTGAGACCATCGCCCAGTACGCCTTCAAGGTGGGAGGGCCATTTTTGAGCAGAGCTCTTTTAAGATGTGTAGCAAAGCCTGCAAGTATCACGTAAAACCGAGATGGGCTCACCAGGCTGGAGGTGGGTCGGAGGCGGTATCCCATCCACGAGGAAGGAAACTTTTTCTCCTTTATGTCATGAAAAGTCCATAAAAGGAAGGTTTTAAACTGCAGGCTTTATTTTAAGATGTGTAGCAAAGCCTGCACGTATTGCTTTTACATTGGTGCAAGCTCATGGAGCTTGGCGTGGGTCAGAGGTGCTGTCTCGCCCTTGGTGATGTCATGAAAAGCCAGAGAAGCGAGCTTTTGAGGGCCTCATCGCTCTAAAGTATTTACTGTGTTTAATCATAAACATGCTGTAGGGATGCATGTTACTGCTAGAACAGCATTTAAAGTCTTATACATCTTTGGAGGCATTTAAATATGTGCATAGCTCTGTAAATGCGGTTTACCATAGCTTGTAGGTGCAACAGATGCATGGAAATCCATCTTGCGGAAGGTGCGTGAAGCCTGTGTCGTGGCATGAAGGGTCACTGTGTAGAAACCCCCTCAGCTTTTGTCTGTGGCAGCTCCAAAGTACCTGAAAGGATGCGATTTCTCCATCGTTCTTCCCCACAGGCGTCCCCGTACCCTCTGATCCTGTCCTTGGAAAACCATTGTTCCGTTGAGCAGCAGGGGGTCATGGCCAAACACCTTCGCAACATCCTAGGCGGCAAACTGCTCACCAAGCCCCTCAGCGGCCAGACTCTCAAGGATCTGCCTTCTCCTGAGGTACCACACAAAACGAGAAATAAAGTATGCGTCCATAATAATACCTATTTTTGAAACCGTATAGTATGCTTCTGTGCTTGAAAAACATGCAGTTACGCAACATATTGTCTTGTCAAAGCATCTTCTTGCTGGAAAATATTGATGGAATTGGCTTGCGCGAGGGGGCCCTCTGCTGGATTAGTGGCTGCAGCTCCTCCTACAGACATCGCAAATAAACTGCTTTTAATCAAGATTTAAAAAACAATATTTTCAATTTAAAGTAGAGAAATATAATCTGCAGTATTTTGTCGTCCCCTGATGATGTCCCCCTGCAGGACCTGAGGGGACGTATCCTGGTCAAAGGGAAGAAGCAGATCCCCCACCTGGGCCAGCTGGGCAAGAACGGCAGCTGCGGCAGCTTCTCCTCCAGCTCCGAAGACGAACAAGCCAGCAACAACAAGAGCACGCCCAAGAAGGACCCAGCCAAGGTCAGTTCACAGGGACGCACATTTTCATAATACAGTCGCCTTTCGCTGCGTCATTGTGTAAACTGCGTAACCCTCAAAATTTTTAATGAATGAATGCATTTTTAATTACTTTTAAAATAATTCACTTAATTAATGATCGTTGTTTTGTGGTTAAATATTAAGCACAAAAATCTTTCAGCAAATTGTACATACCCATGGCCTAAATTAAGCATTTTCAAGCATAAAAATGGCCAAATGAGTGAAAATACATGACGTGATGTGAAGTGTAATTCAGTATTTGTGACTTGCTGTCTGCGCCTTTAAGAGGCGGGCCCTGGGAAGTGTAACGTCAGCTTGCTAGAGCTGAGCTGAGTGTTGGCGGTGTAGAGAGTGGCCGACAGCAGCTCCTGTTTGCGCATTCTGTGCTTGCTAATAAAGCGAGTGAAATGCATTGTGCGTCTCTCCTCAACAATAAACAACGGCAATAGAGTGGTATTCCACACTGGTCTCTGGGATTCAATAATGATGAGACCAAAGGCACCAGGAGGTACGCTGTTAATGCTAACATGTCAGTATGGCTTATATGCTATTATTTTGGCTACCATATCAGGTAATACAAGTTTAATGGTGACTATAACGGTGTTTAGAGAGCTGTAATAATGCTAAAAACTTTATTTTAATAGGTTTTCAATGCCCTAACGCTGAAAATATTCATATTAACCCTGACAAAAAAGGGATGACTGTACACATAAACTGGATTTTGAACAATTGAGGAGGTACACCCATGCAGCTCCATCTGCTGAGTATGGTGGGTCACACATACTCAGCTGTTTGCATTTGGCTGCAATGCACAATTAGCATATAAAATCCCATTTAATGTGTTTGAAAAACATCCGAATCTCCTCAGACAAGGTTGTAAAAAGTGATTAAGTAAATAGTACTGATAATAATACATTTTCTTTACAAAACATGCTTGCACACATGCAGATGCGGTAAAACAGCAGGCTAAATGAATAAAATATGATTCAAATAGGGCAATAAACCACATTTAAATAGAAAATATGATGTATGTAGACGTCACACCCTATGCTGGAAATGAAAAATGATCCTTTTGTCATCTTAATCAGTAAATGAATCGTTCTTGCAGACCTGCTCCAAGCTGAGCGTGGAGCTATCTGAGCTGGTGGTCTACTGCCGGAGCGTACCGTTCTGCGGTTTCGGCAACGTGTGCGAAAAACCGCCCGAAGAAATGTCCTCCTTCTCGGAGAACGACGCCCTCAAGCTGATCAAAGACTCGGGTATGCGAGCGATCGCATCTGACTGCTACCAGCAGGCTTCCAGTGGCGTCAAATGTGTATTTTTACCCTTCCTCCTCCTCACACATCGTTTTATTGGCAGGCAAGCTTTTTGTAAGACACAACAGCAGGCAGCTGAGCCGGATCTACCCCTCCGGCCAGCGCCTGCAGTCATCCAACTACGATCCCCAGGAAATGTGGAACGGAGGCTGCCAGATGGGTTAGTGCTCCAGTTCAGATACTCGTGTGATCGCAGTAAATTAAGGCCATTCATAGCTGACTGTGTGTGAGTGTGTGTGTATGCGCACGCACAGTGGCTCTAAACTTTCAGACACCCGGCGAGCAGATGGACCTGAACCAGGGACGCTTCCTGCCCAACGGCCGCTGCGGCTACGTGCTCAAGCCCGGCTTCCTGTGCAGCGGCGAGTCCGACTTCAACCCGGAGAACACGGGCGGCGGCCCCGGCCACATCCCCACCCAGCTGACTATACGAGTAATCGACAAACTGACCACTCGGCGCCATTCTTAAAACAGCCATTGCTGCGTTTTTGCCTGAAATTTGTCCAATGGGCATCGTCCGGCTGGATATGACTCGAGAAATTGGCAAAAAGGTTGATTTTAGCGAGATCAATGAGAAATGTTCCCACTTTTTCTGAATGATTCATGATCCGGACAATGTTTAGCATCATTCTGAAGGATCCTATTAATCAAGCGCATTCCCATCAGCTGTAAATTCTAAACACTTTTTTTAATCCACGCAGTTTTATTTTAGTACTATTTTTATTTCTTTTATAATTTACTATTTTTCCTTAACACTTAGCAAGCTATATATTGTCTTTGTTGTCCTTCTATCTACTTCTATTTGTTTATTAGTATTTGACTCAACACCTTTTTTTTTTTAAATCCGCCATTTATTTATGAATTGTGCTTTTTATTTTAAAACTTATTTGTATTTTATATTCATAATTAATTGTTTGCATTTTTATCTTAACTTTTTTATTATCTTTTATTTTATTACATTTGTATTTAATATTATCTTGATTTGTTTGTTTTCCTTTAGCATTGCACAAGCTATATTCATTTTTTTTTTTCATATTTGCTTATTAGTTTTTTATTTTTGTTCCAAAAAACAACAACACATGACGTAAGCTATCTATTTATTGCTACTATTATTTTCTATTTTCTCTTTCTGACACTTAAACACGGAACGTGAACAAACTAAATGACACAATTCTAACAAAATGAATATAAACATTGTGTCAACATTTAAAAGTTATGGTGGGGATTAATTATTAGTAACAAAAATGAAAAAGCGGTAGGATTTAATAAGCTCAGCTCTTCCGACTCCTTTTCAAACATGTTGTATTGTTCAAATGTCACACAAAAAACCATACCACACAGTGTTTTTGTCCATTGTGTATTTACTATTTTCCCTGTGTGGGAACTTTATTTTTTTATTTCAGGTGATATCAGCGCAGCAGCTTCCAAAAATCAATACCAACAAGGCGAGCTCCATTGTGGACCCGCGGGTGTGGGTGGAAATCCACGGGGTGGCCATCGATAACGCCCGAGACAAAACCCACCGCATTGACAACAACGGTATTTTAAAAAGAATACAATAATCATTTGAAATGATTCTCCTAAATGACATGCAACATCTCTATCACTGCTGGGCTAGAAAAGCACCTCTTGCATTCACCGCAGCTCTTGTGCGCCCCCTGCAGGTTTCAACCCACACTGGGACTGCACGCTCAGCTTCCAGCTGCAGGTCCCCGAGCTGGCCCTGGTACGCTTCATGATCGAGGACCACGACCACACGGCCAAAAACGACTTTGTGGGACAGTACACGTTACCGTTCACGAGCCTGCGCACAGGTGTTGACATGCCGCCGGCGCCGCATGTACGATACCACACACTGGGAACTTTGTCTAACACCTTATCTGTCGTCTCAGGTTACAGACACGTGCACTTGCTGAAGGGGGACGGGTCCAGGCTGTCCCCGGCCACGCTCTTCATCCACGTCAAGGTGGCACGCAAAGGCGTACCCATCAAAAAAGTGTCTGAGGGGGCGACTTCTCCGAAAGTGTGACCTCCGAAGCGTCACCTCTATGTAACCCACAGACTAAAGATGACTAATATAGTCTCCAATTAACACGTCAGCACTAGTTGCGATCCAGAAAGAGAGTTAAGAACCAAAAATGAGAGTTACATTGAATTGCTCTGACTGTACTTTGGCACTTTTCATGTCTCTTGATGGGTTTTATTTTTACCTCCACAACTTGAACTTAACAAGCAGTATTATCTCCGAGACAAGTGTTTACTCGTCTTCTACATGCTACATTTCACATAAGCTTACCAGACGAGTCAACATTTGACTTGACTGTTGCTGACAAACCTTTCCCGTCCCTTGCGCTGCCAAAATATTGCAAATTCATTGGCTGGTCTTTGTAGTGAATTGTTAAAATGGTTAAAAGTCCTTATAGAATGTAGTGTTGCACATGGGTTACTGAAGGCGTTCTTCATTTAAACCTTGCAGTATTACTAGTTTCGACATATGTTTAGTTTTATGTAGTGTTTTATTTATTCTAACTATAGCTTTATTGCTAAGTACATAACACATACAGTTTTATTATACATCGATCAACTCAAAGTCATTAATAATTGTCTGTGATTGTCCTTGTTTTGTTTTATAGCAAAGCGCTTGTTAGTGCTGGTCGTCCTTACTTTCTAATGCAATCCCCCACTATCCTCCAGCAAGTGCCAATAAAGTTTTGTTATTACATTTTAACGAACACCGTCTGCATTTCCTATCCAAGCCACACTAACGGATTTCCCAGAAAGAGGTGTGATACTGTGTTTTTCCAACAATTAATTTTGTGCTACTTTTGCTGACCTTAGTGACAAATATTAGGCAACACAAGTGTTGCTTTTTTGAAGGATTTTTTTACACAACGTGGGAGTTTTCCTCTGCAAAAGACTATGGAGATAATAGCACTAGAAATAAATAAAATAACAAATAAACGACGATATCGCCTTTCATCGGTACTATTTTCGTGCTATTGTTGTCATTTTATATGTAAAAAAAACCCCAACATTTGCAGCGAAGACACTGACAGGGAACGTCTATAGTGACGTCACCGACCACCGACCAATCAGAGCAAGGGACGTTTAAAGGCCTGTAGGACACGCGCTAGCGACTCACTTCCTGGTTGAAGATGGCGGATGAGAATGAGACAGCACCGTTGCCGGAGAAAGAAGATGTAGAAGACCACGGACACTGCAGCGATTGTGAAAATGAAGAGCACCACCTTGACGATGGGTAAGAAGGCTTGGCAGGCGTCGCGGCGCTTAAAGAATTGTCTTGGGGACAAAAGAGAAAAGTAAAGACGAGTACATGCTGGCCACGGCGAGCTTGTCGGTAGGGCTAGCCGAGTATGGGTGATGTCCCGCCCGCTTTCTTCGACGCCATTGGTTGGGGGATGTGTTTGCCGTAGTGTTCTGTGTTGCGATTGGTCCAGAGGGGTCACTTGGGCGGAGTTTTACGTCACCCAGCGGGTGCTGCGACGCTTAGCAAGGCGTAGTAAGGCTGTTGAAAAGCCGAAAACAAAGCTAAGACGAAACAAATCCACATGAACACATTTAATTCCTACAGAGTTGCCGCTTAAACTAAGCAAAAACATCACCTTCCGTGTACGCATTCGTGTGTCTGACCAACTCACTCAGTTGACTCCAATCCGGTTGACGTTTGCCAATTAGCATGCAAGCTAACGCAGCTGTCAAAACCTCCATTGTGTGACAATACATGTATGTGCACGAAGAAGCTGAAATAACAGTGAAACAAGATGCATCGTGTGCATTTTCATTAAGATGGCTGACGCAGGTAGACTTGCACAAGTGGCCCCTAAATGCTTTTAGCAATCCTCATTTGGACAAAACAGCACGTTTCAGAGGGGAGCTGTGTTGACTTTTGAGCATTAACATTCATGAAGTGTGACACTTCAAAGCAACCATTATATACCCACTCCACATTTAGTCTCATTTAATTGTGAGGTCACTGCAAGTTTGTAAAGCCTTTTGCACCCTTGATGAGATCCAGTCTGGGAATCACATTAATGTGGTTGTTTTAAACCTTTTGTAACCATTTGACGCTCTTTCCAAGCGAGGACGAGCACCAAAGAACAGTGGTGACCTTTTTCTGTTAAGTGGAAGCCTGTGGAACAAACTATACAATGTTTTGTTGTCTATTGTCAACCCCCACCCTGCAAATGTACATACATTACATACGCAAGTCCACATGCACCGTGACCCCCCCACCTCATGCAAAGGTCATGTGACGCGCCATCTGGGCTGGTGTCACAAACGTGGGCTGGCTGGCGCTCGGCCTGGGACAATAACGAGATTATCCTTTGTAAGTATGAGGCCCAGAAGGATTGCTGGATTGGAGGGTGGGTGAATGAGCAGGTTATGACACTAGCTGTGCAAGGGCATTAAAGTCATTTAAAGTGCTCCTAATGTAAGCTGAGGCTAGTGTAGTGTAAATATTGTCTAATAGTAGCCTGGTTTGTTTTCTGACTGCTGTTTTTTTAATGGTTGGTGATTGCTGTTGCTCTAAGGTTCTGTGTTCTTTTGACAGTGGGCCAAAGATATGTTATTCCTATTGTCATATTGCTGTTTGCACTGCAACTACTGCGTCACCATCCAGATTCATTTTGTTTTATCATACATATGGTTATGATCAGTTGTATTTGTTGAGGGTAGATGTTGTTGAACAATTCCAGTGCTCTGGGCCAGTCCAGTATATCTTAGTGAGCTTTTGGCTTTACCTGATGAATATCTGTAAATGTGCAATTATTACACAACTCTTAGCGTGCGCTCTTATGTCACTGCATGGAAAAATGAAAATGTTTTGCTACCCTTGTTGACTATTTGCAAGAAAATGTTCCATGGTTCAGTGATCCCTTCGGCTAAATTCATATTTAGGAATAAAAGCTGCCTCATGACATGTACTATTGCACCCGAGGCAAATATGCTTGCATCCATTCTTCTTTATACTAGCTGGTTTAGAAACATCTGCAGGAAAGTAATCATTATTTTCCGTAAATACTTATTTCCTGTAAATACTTTAAAATCATCCATAGAGATGACATTCCATGTCTTTGTTTACATAAAAATGTAACTGTATGAATGGCTTGTGTGTCAATGACAGGGGTCAGGGTGACGACGGCAGCACCAAGAAGAAGAAAAGGAAGCAGAAGAAGAAGAAGAAAAGTGCCGCCGCGGAAGTGTCTCCAGATCCTCTCGCCAAGGCACGACTCGAGCCTGAGCTTCACAGCAGAATTCCTTCAGAAAATTGATTTGACTTTTCCACAAGTTTGCTCCTCCTTTAAAAACAAACATACTGTATATACTAATAAAACATGGCCTTGCTGCTATTTGACGTGGTTTTGCACTCCACCTTCCCAGGTGAATTCGCTGCCCGCCGACAAGCTGCAGGAGATCCAAAAGGCCATCGAGCTCTTCTCCGTGGGCCAAGGTCCCGCCAAAACCATGGAGGAGGCCACCCGGAGGAGTTACCAGTTCTGGGACACGCAGCCGGTGCCAAAGCTGGGTAAGTAATATTGCCTCAGTTTGGTCTTCCTGGTGAGACGCTGTTAACTGCTTTGTGTTTTTTTTTTTTTTCTCCATTCAGGCGAGACGGTGACGTCACACGGTTCCATCGAGCCCGACAAGGACCACATCCGTGAGGAGCCCTACAGCCTCCCGCAGGGCTTCAGCTGGGACACCCTCGACTTGGGAAACTCCGCTGTGGTAAGAGGCCATGGCTGCGCTAACTGGAGATGATCACATAAAACAATCTTACTCCTCAAGCCACTGAATTGCTAGCTGTGCATCAACAACAAAACATTTTCTGATCACAACCCTACGAGGAAAGAGTTGTTTGAGGTGGATGAGCGATTACTTTTTTCTCACTCGAACCACTACCTTCCCTTAATGGCGGCCGGGCTGCATTAATACGCTGATAGAATTGGCGTGGTACTGGCAAGTGTAGCCACTAGGGGGCAATGACTCATTCCATTTCCCATCTCCCATTTCTGTTCATGGCATGGTTCCACAGTCAATGTCAAATATTTTGGTTTTCTTTCTTTTTTTACCCAGCTCAAGGAGCTCTACACCCTCCTGAATGAGAACTACGTGGAAGATGACGACAACATGTTTCGATTTGACTACTCCCCGGACTTCCTACTCTGGTAAACGTCTTCCTGCTGGAACATTTTGTTGTCATTCCAAGCAGTATTTCACTAGTCCATCTGGTCTGACATCCAGTATGTGAATACAGGCGATGTCAGAAGTGTGATAATTTAGTTTGGTTTATTTTGAGACATTATTCTTTTCCTCCCCAGGGCTCTGCGGCCCCCGGGCTGGCTGCCCCAATGGCATTGTGGTGTGAGGGTGAACTCCAACCAGAAGCTGGTGGGCTTCATCAGCGCTATCCCCGCCAACATTCGCATATATGACACGTGCGCACCTTCTTTCTGATAGCATTTTAATATTGAAACCAGGGGGGCTTTTTAAGCAGTATTTTAATTATTATTATTTCTAGAGAGAAGAAGATGGTGGAGATCAACTTCCTGTGCGTTCACAAGAAGCTTCGAGCCAAGCGAGTTGCTCCGGTCTTGATCCGAGAGATCACCAGAAGAGTCAACCTGCAGGGGATCTTCCAGGCTGTCTACACGGCCGGGGTGGTTCTGCCTAAACCTGTGGGCACGTGCAGGTGGGTATGACCCGAAACGCACATGGTCAGCGAGAAATCTGCCTTGTTTGAAGCTGCGCTGTCTGCGTGTGAGCGCAGGTACTGGCATCGCTCTCTGAACCCACGCAAACTGATCGAGGTGAAGTTCTCCCACCTGAGCAGGAACATGACTATGCAGCGCACCATGAAGTTGTACCGTCTGCCCGAGGTATGTTGGTCACCCCACATGACGCTCTCGCAGGCCGCTTCATTAGTTTCTTCCTTCAGGCCCCCAAGACTTCAGGTCTGCGGCCGATGACCAAGAAAGACGTGCCCGCCGTGCACCGCCTCCTACGTGAGTACCTGAACCACTTCAATCTGGTGCCTGCCATGAACCAAGAGGAGGTGGCTCACTGGTTGCTGCCCCAGGAGAACATCATCGACACCTACCTGGTGGAGGTACACTCGCAGCACTCCGGCCTGTAACGGGGCGGGCGACATACCAGCAAAATTCCTCACTAAAAGCTATCACAGGCAAGCGGCTCGGTCTCTTATAACATAAAAACACAAAAAGAAGAGACAGAAGAAAGTTCCTTTGCATTTCTAAACAGTTTTGTTATGCTTTTCTCCTCACGTTAAAATGATGTAAATCACACAATGATATCATCTAGAGCCCATTGCCACAAATAGATTACAGTCCTGTGGGAAACACTACCATATATGGTTCATGATTTTTAAGGTAGGCAGTGCCATTTACTAGTTTAGACAAAATAAAAAGCATTTTCTATCTTCCTATGCAGTGTGTGAGTATACTATTTCGTCCCTCGTTTATTGTGGTTACTTACTAATTTCCGCAATGTAGCCTTCAATGAATGAATATTTTTGGAGTTCCAGCAAAACTTTAGATCCAGAAAACTTTTTTATGATCTAAACATGTTTTTCAATGTTAGAGCCATGTATACATGAAATAACACCCCTAAAGTCACCTTTATACTCTCGTTACCTAATGTAGGGTACATGATAAGGAAAATAAGACATGATAACTCAAACGTAAAATAGTTGAAACGTTCAACGTTATAAACTACAGTAGGTCTAATCAGTCAATGAATTGTCAAAACATGAATTTAATTGGTCTCCTAGTTTGAATTGTACTCTTGCTGCGATGTTTTCGTTTAATTGTAATGCTGGCATTATTTTAAGACACAACTTACTTCAAAATAGTAGTACTCAAGGTGTATGGAGTTTTATATAAGGGCGGAATGCACAAAAGCAAAGAAACGGCAATAAATGGCGGCAGTAGCTCAGGAAGTAGAGCAGGTCGTCCAGAAAGCGGAAGTTCGATTCTCCCTCCCTCCACCCACCCAGTCACTGTTGTTGTGTCTTTGAGCAAGACCTCCACCTGCCCACACTGGTGCATGAATGTTTGGTGCTGGTCGGAGAGGCCATAGGCGCGCTTTGGCAGTCAGGATTACATCAGTCTACCCCAGGGCAGCAATGGCTACAGATATACATTACCACCACCAGTGTGAACGAATAATGGGTTTACTTTGCACTTTCACTTTAGGTTACTTGAATATATAAAAAATCAAATCCATTGTTATTGTTAGTAATATTATCCAAAGGAACCTGGAGTCACATGAGGTTTATTTGGTCCATATACCAACATTGTCTTTTTAGAATCTAAACACCGATGTTTTGAATCATTGCTCTTGTTGTTGTTGGGGTTTTTTAAAGAAATTTTCACAATTTCAATCTTAAATTTGGACGTTTTCTTCCCAGAATGAAGGAAAAGTGACCGACTTCCTGAGTTTCTACACGCTGCCCTCCACCATCATGAACCATCCCGTGCACCGCAGTCTAAAAGCCGCCTACTCCTTCTACAACGTACACACCACCACCCCACTCCTCGACCTGATGTCCGACGCCCTCATCCTAGCCAAATCGGTGTGTGACCCCTGACATCCCCTGCGTCCACATTCCTATTCCTCTCCATCAGGGAGCTAAATGACCTCTCTTTCTGTCTGTCTTCCAGAAAGGGTTTGACGTCTTCAACGCACTGGACCTGATGGAAAACAAGACCTTCTTGGAGAAGCTGAAGTTCGGCATTGGCGATGGCAATCTACAGTATTACCTTTACAATTGGAAGTGTCCCAGCATGGGCTCAGAAAAGGTACACCGTAGAAATATGAATGATTATGTAGTTAACATTGCTCACTGTACACCAAACTGATTCACCAGAAAGCCTTTCATTATTATAAAAATCCTTTATTAGTGCATGTATTTACCTTACGTCATACATTTGTGTGGAACAGGTTGGATGTATTTTTGTCTTGGCGTGTATGTACTCAATTGTTTAGGAAGGCAAGAGTGTCAATTTACTAATGACGCCATGCTAAAGTAAGTCGAAATAAGGGCAACAATTACCGCAGATAAATACCCATCAGTGCTGAGCGTGATAAAGCATAGTGAAACTGGTTGGGGAAGGTGTTGTCATTTATTTGCAATGCTGCTGGACACTTTTTTTTTTTAAATGAGGACAGAGCATAACCGAACAGCAAATATAACCGAAGACGGCGATTACACACGGACTGACACATGATGGAGAACAAAAGCAACATCAATAGAAACGGTGTCTACTAGTACTTAGATTAGTTTGGCTTAAGAGGGGACAGAGAGACAGGTAGAAAGAAAAGACTCAACAAGTGTCAGAAGACTTCATGAGCAAAGACGGATTATAGAAAACCAAAAGCAAATAAGACAATAAAACCATTGTTTGCAAGTGTTTGACTTAGGAGGGGACAGACACAAACAAAAAGATGCAACAAATTGTCAGAAGACAACATGATTGGCTAGTAACTGGAAAAATAGGAAATGGAAAAGAAAAAGTTAAAAACAGCAAAAACAATGTCTGCTTGTACTTGGTTTAGCTTAGTTTACTTTAAGAGGGGACAGACAGACAGAAAAAAACAGCAAAATATCAGAAGACTGCAACTTGATCTGCTAGTTGCTTAAGAGGGAAAAGACAAGACAGGAAGTAGACAAGCAAAATCCGCCAGACAGGTTTTTTGTATATATATGGGGACAGACGGGGACTAACAAAACAGAAAAAGATAACAGAAGGCGGCACTCTTCTGGTGCTGAATTTCAGATGGAAAAGCCAATAATTGCAACAAGAGTTAAAAACACTTCTGTCAGTTTAGTTTGGTTTGAGAGGGGACAGACAAAGAGAAACAAATAAAAAGACAACAGCATGACTTGCTAGTGATTGTTTCAAGAGGGGGAAGACGGTAAATAGAGAACAACAAACAAGCAAGACAACAATAAAAACGGTGTCTGCTAGTGCTTGGTTTAGAGGGCAGTAGACGCGACAGGAAATTAAGCACAAAGAGCAAAACAAAAACACAACATTGTCTGTTTGATTTAAGAGGGGACTGAGAAGCAAATGCAAAAAAATATTAGACAACATGAGCTACTAGTGATTTGCTTAACAGGGAAGGTGCAGGACAAGAACTAAATAAAAAGCAAACAAGACAACAAAACATTGCTAGTGTTTGATTTAGGAGGGACAGAAAGTTGTGAAGGTTTTTTCTCTTGTAGAATTTAACCTCCACAAGCACATTTTTCAGCACCATTGCGGTGCAGATTTTTATTAGTCAAACTCAGCAGGATTCACACCGTACACCCTAAATTCCCCCAAGCCGGTGCGCGTTGTACACATACCAATAAATGTCGTGCACACCATGAGAAGGACGTGTCCAGGATTACCTTTGAATCGGAGCTTCCCACTTTTGAACGGTTGTGCTCACGCCCGTGTCTGTGCTCCCCAGGTGGGGCTGGTCCTGCAGTGACGGCCCAACGAGGACGGAGCGATAGCGACAGACCACGCGACCGCACCCGCCCCCCCGAGTGATGGACTGAAGAGCTTCAGGAGAGAAAGCTTACCGCCCATTTTTACTTTTTTGTGACATTTTTGAACTTTGACCTGCACTATGCTGCCAGGCAGGGAGCTCCGAGGCGAGGGAGGGGGCAGCTTCACCCCCGCCCCTCCCTTCTTCACACGAACCTTATAACCACCATGGTTACATCAACCCAAACACACATCTGAGAGCTGTCCCGATTGTACCAAAACACACACACACAAGAGCAGTTTGCAAGTGTGACTGCTTACCAAACTCACCGTTTGCGTAATAAAACATGAAAAAAGCATGTAAATAATCAACTCTGCGTGACTGCAAGCTTCTACCCCAACACGTGCACACGAGAAACCTGCTGTTTTACTTTGGAGTGCTTTTTTGCAACGGAGATGTGTTTTGTCTGTGAGTTTTAGAGCTAATAAATAAGAAATAATGCTCATAAGGAGGTGGTAATAACACAAGACTTTTATTATTCTCCCAGGGAAGACTGAGCAGAGATAGCAGATAAGGGCTTTTCTCATTCTCTTTAAGTCTTGTTTATTTTCTTATCAAAGCTTTTGTTCTAACACTGCTGGGAGAGACTGGCTTAGTCAGCAGAAGCACGGCGGGTCCATCACAGACGTGAAAAGGTGCAAGGAACCGATACGCCGTGATATGATTGCAAAGTCCTTGCTGGCGTTGAGCTTTGTTACCAATAAATCTGCTGGGCAAATGGAAACCTGTTCTGCCTCGTCAGCCTTAATGGGTCAAACGCCACTAATCATGCAAAGCGTGTGGCGTGCAGCACGACCTGCAGCTTTGATCAACATCTGTGGAAGCTTTGCAGCTTGGGGGTGCAACGTGTGGAGCAGCCTTGTCTCTTGTGGCACATGCGTAAAGGAAATGAGCAACATGGTGACAGCACGTGGAGCTGCTTGTGACATTTTGGAGCAAGAAATAAAATCTGGAAAAATCTTTTTCTTTCCCAACCCCCACCCCCCTTCTTGGTCCTTTTAGTACAACTGGGTATTAGGGCACAGTTCTTCTGGAGGGAGGGGGACTTTTTTTAATAACCAGACAGCGAAAACCGACGAGCATGGGTTAGCATTAGCTCACCTGTACGCTGTAGTGCCCCGCCCCCTCCACGCCAAGCTCCCCGTTTCATAGCTGTCTTAAGCAAAGCCTAAAAATAAGTTTCTAGACTTTTATTCTCATAAAGTTAGGACTCTACTCTCGTACTATTACAACCGTTTTCCCGTCAATGTGCAACGTCGTTGTCGTAAATTTACGACTTTATTCTCAAAATCGGATTATTTTAATACTCCTTTTAAACAGGCATGTCCACAGACAGCTACGAACACAGGGGACCTGGGTGAAAGGTAATGTCACGACTTTTTTCTCTCGTCAAATTACCACTATTTTAACGTAAAATGACTAATTTTAATCTCTTTTAATTTTAGACCCTTTTTAAATGTGGCACTAATACGCCGTTGTAGCCATTGCATATTCAAGTATGATAAAAGTAACAAGTATCCCAACGGCCATAAGAGTGACGTTTTAACTTGTACGCAATAATGCTGCGCAAATATCAGGTCAGGTTTGGTTTCTTTCTTCTCAATATCCTGGGAAAACGTAGCATACAACAGTTATACTGGTGATACGTTTTCATATTTAATGTTGCGTTCTGAACTAAGTACGACAATCACGTGAATGAACTCGTGGATTAATATACTTGACGCTGATTGGTGAGCCCTTCCCTGACGTCCACTGACAACGTGCTCTGATTGGCGAACAGGGTGTCACGTCAGTAGTATGGGCCGTGGACGAGGGCTGCCAGTTGTCAAGTCGGAAGGCAACAATGTGGATCGCTGCGGGGTTTGTTTGCGTCGCTTTGCTTGCACTGGTACTTAAATATGTCTTCACTGCTCCCGGACTCAATCCCTTTGAGGGGGACAGCCGCGAAGCCCCCAAACCAACGGTCCTCGACCGGAAAGAGAAGAACAAAGTGCTGAAACAAGGTAAGTTGCTTGGTTCGTGGTCGTTATGTAATCAACCTTTGCCCACTTTCGCTTATATTCAATATTTATACTCCTATGCATATATATTTATTAATATTTACGCAAACTCATTCGTTTTTAGTTCACTTTTAACAACTCACACTGTGATGTTGTTATTGTCTCCAAGGTTTCCTGGCCAGCAGAGTACCCCAGGACTTGGATGCCGTGGTGGTGGGCAGTGGGATCGGCGGGCTGGCGCTCGCTGCGCTGCTGGCCAAAGTGGGAAAGAAAGTCCTGGTCCTGGAGCAGCACGATCGGGCCGGAGGATGCTGCCACACGTTTACGGAGAAGGGTTTTGAGTTTGACGTTGGTAAGCCGAACAGTTTTATCCACCTATTTTCCGGGGTCGGGGTGTGCTGGAGCCTATCCCTGCCGGCTCCGGGCAGGGTATACCCATCACCGGTCGCCAGCCAATCACAGAGCACATATAATCAAACAAGCATTCACACAATTTAGGATGGCCAACATGCCGCCATGTTCTGCAGGAATTCACTACATCGGCGAAATGCAGAGCCACAAGCCGTACCGCTGCATCCTGGACCAGATCACCAACGGGCAGCTGCAGTGGGAGCCGCTCGAGAATCCCTTTGACCACGTCGTGATCGGACCGCCTGAAAACCGCCGCCGCTATCCCATCTACAGCGGCAGAACCCGCTACCCCGCCGAGCTGAAGAAGTGCTTCCCCGGCGAGGAGAAGGCCATCGACGAGTATATGAGGCTGGTTAAGGTAGGAGGAAGCCGCCACGCGCTGCCACGCGCCGCCACGCTTGGTGTCAAACGTGCGTTCTTTTGTTGTGGTGCATGCAGACAACAGCACGTGGCGTCTGGCACATGGTGTTGCTGAAGCTTCTCCCCGCCCCCTTGGCCAAGCTCCTGGTCCACAGCGGCTTGCTGAAAATTCTGTCACCCTTCTACAAAATGGCGCCGCGCAGCCTGACCGAGGTCGTCAGCCAACTGACGGAGAACAAGGACCTCAGGGCCGTCTTCTCCTACTGCTTCGGCACTTACGGTAGGCCGCCATGGTGACCTTTGTGAACTGTCTTCAAGCTGCAACCAACAGAGGGCGACAAAGTGTCAAAAGTTGTATTTCTTGGGCCACGGCACATTCAAAAAGTAACACGTAACAGGAACCTTTAAATAAAGGAACATAATCAGATGTAATTTTAGGAAATAATCAAATATTTCAAAGATAACTCATAATATTATGAGGAAAATAATGTCATTTTAGCATAGAGTTGAAATATTAAAGAAAAACATCTATATATTATTAAAGTTGTAATATTATGACAACAAAACAGTAAAATTATAAGGTTGGCGAGAAAGTAATGAAATTATGTAAATATAGTAAAAAAAATATTATCGGAATAAAGTCCTAATATTACGAGAAGACATTTTATGAAAGTTATTTAGGAAAGTTAAAATGTATAATTAAAAAAACAATAAAAATGGGTTAAAATGTCAAAAACCATACTTGATACTAAAAATAGATGCTAAAAATATGACATAACTGAGACGCAGAACCATATATAACTTGTTTGCATGTCTACATGTTTCAAACATCAGCGTGGCAAAGTCGCGTCCTGTCATTTTTCACCATGTGGACCTCGCTGGAAAAATGTGGAAACGCCTCATTTAGACCAAATTTGTATAGACCATTTTCACACTGAACAGGAGGGACTGAATTATTTGTTACGTTTATATGAATTGAAAAAATATTGCTTTAAAAATAGGTTGGTGCTAATAAACATGCAGAGCTGCCAAAAGCGTGGCCCGCGTCTGTTTTTTTTACTGAGTCTTGGCACATAAAAAAATGCAACAAAACAAAACTAATAAAAACAATAACAAAAGTTGTTAGTATACAAACCGGATTCCAAAAAAGTTGGGACACTCTACAAATTATGAATAAAAACTGAATGCAATGATGTGTAGGTGCCAACTTCTAATATTTTATTCAGAATAGAACATAAATCACGAAACAAAAGTTTAAACTGAGAAAATGTATCATTTTAAGGGAAAAATATTTTCACCACTGTGTGGCATCTCCCCTTCTTTTTGCAACACTCAACAGACGTCTGGGGACAGAGGAGACCAGTTTCCCAAGTTTAGAAATAGGAATGCTCTCCCATTCTTGTCTAATACAGGCCTCTAACTGTTCAATCGTCTTGGGCCTTCTTTGTCGCACCTTCCTCTTTATGATGCGCCAAATGTTCTCTATAGGTGAAAGATCTGGACTGCAGACGGGCCATTTCAGTACCCGGATCCTTCTCCTACGCAGCCATGATGCTGTGATTGATGCAGAATGTGGTCTGGCATTATCTTGTTGAAAAATGCAGGGTCTTCCCTGAAAAAGATGACGTCTGGATGGGAGCATATGTTGTTCTAGAACCTGAATATATTTTTCTGCATTGATGGAGCCTTTCCAGACATGCAAGCTGCCCATGCCACACGCACTCATGCAACCCCATACCAACAGAGATGCAGGCTTCTGAACCGAGCGTTGATAACAACTTGGGTTGTCCTTGTGCTCTTTGGTCCGGATGACATGGCGTCCCAGATTTCCAAAAAGAACTTCGAATCGTGACTCGTCAGACCACAGAACAGTCTTCCATTTCGCCACACTCCATTTGAAATGACCCCTGGCCCGGTGTAAACGCCTGAGCTTGCGGATCTTGCTTAGAAATAGCTTCTTCTTTGCACTGTAGAGTTTCAGCTGGCAACGGCGGAGGGCACGGTGGATTGTGTTCACTGACAATGGTTTCTGGAAGTATTCCTGAGCCCATTCTGTGATTTCCTTTACAGTAGCATTCCTGTTTGTGGTGCAGTGTCGTTTAAGGGCCCGGAGATCACGGGCATCCAGTGTGGTTTTACGGCCTTGACCCTTTCTCACAGAGATTGTTCCAGATTCTCTGAATCTTTGGATGATGTTATGCACAGTTGATGCTGATAGATGCAAAGTCTTTGCAATTTTTTGCTGGGTAACACCTTTCTGATATTGCTCCACTATCTTTCTGCGCAACATTGTGGGAATTGGTGATCCTCTACCCATCTTGGCTTCTGAGAGACCTGCCACTCTGAGAAGCTCTTTTTATACCCAATCATGTTGCCAATTGACCTAATTAGTGTTAATTGGTCTTCCAGCTCCTCGTTATGCTTAAATGGACTTTTTCCAGCCTCTTACTGCTACTTGTCCCAACTTTTTTGGGATTTGTTGACACCATGAAGTTCTGAATCAATATATTTTTCCCTTAAAATGGTAAATTTTCTCAGTTTAAACTGTTGTTTCGTGATTTATGTTCTACTTTGAGTAAAATATTAGAAGTTGGCACCTACACATCATTGCATTCAGTTTTTATTCACGATTTGTATAGTGTCCCAACTTTTTTGGAATCCGGTTTGTAATAAAGTCATAATATTTAAGAGAAAAAAAATGTTTTACAAGCAATTTTTGGACAATTAAGTTGGGGGAAAAAACGGTAATATTACCAAAAAAGTAAAAATATGATCAAAAAGTCACAGTGTTATGAAAAAAATGACAAGTAATATTTTGTGTAACTGGAGAAAAAAAACGAAAAAATGGAAGATACAACACTTGCAGGTTGCATGTTTACATTTGTATGCAAAACATCAACGTGGCGCCCGTATGCTTTTGATTGGACCGTACGGACACCGGTCCTGTCAGAACATCAGTACTGATTGACTTTTTCATTCTTGCAGGCAACATACCCAAAGAAGCCAGTTTCAGCATGCACACTTTGCTGGTCAATCACTACCTCAACGGCGCCTGGTACCCGAAAGGCGGCGCCAGCGAGATCGCCTACCACATCATCCCCGTCATCGAGAAGGCGGGAGGCGCCGTTCTGGTGCGCGCGCCGGTCAACCGCGTCCTGTTCAACGACGCCAAGGAAGCTTGCGGTGGGTGCGCTCGCCAGCCACCGCCGCACGCATCTTGAATGATTATTTACTGTTCTTACGGTTGTTGTTTGCAGGTGTAAGCGTTATGAAGGGCCAGGAGGAAATACACATCCGCGCCCCCATGGTCATCTCCAATGCTGGCATCTTCAACACCTACCAGAACCTGCTGCCCAAGGAGCTCCAGGCCACGCCGGGTATGAATAGATGGTCAATGTGAGGTGGCTTTAAGTCATGCCTGAGTGTCGTTGGTCGGTCGCAGCCATCCAGACGCAGCTGAGCATGATGAAGAACGGCGAGGGCGGCCTCAGCGTCTTTGTGGGACTCAACGGCAGCAAGGAGGAGTTGGGCCTGAAGGCCGACAACTACTGGGTCTTTCCCGAGAACAATTTAGACCAACTGTAAGTCCTCGGGGGCTCGTCACAAAATGCAGAGCGTGTGAGAAATGTGTGGTGCCTTCAGGTTTGAGGAATACAGGAATACAGACAGAGAGGAAGCTTCTAGAAGGTTACCCGCCTTGTTTGTCGCCTCGCCATCTGCTAAAGATTCCACCTGGGAGGAGAGGTCCCCAGGTGCACACACACGAGATTATTTGCCCTCCCGGCAGGGAAAAAGCGTCTTATATTCAGGGTTGGCATCTTCTCCTCTCCCCAGGCAAGTCCACCCTCAGTCTGGTCAGCTTCGCCTGCTACAAGTGGTTTGAGGAGTGGAAGGAGGACAAAGCGACCAACAGGGCGGCCGAGTACAAGGAGCTGAAGGAGGCCTTCATCGAGGCCGCCCTGCAGGTGGTCCTGGACGTCTTCCCCAAAGTCACCAGAGACAAGGTGACGCTTTTCTGCCCGCACGCTACGTGTCCAGGGCCAGGCAGGTCCACCCAAGCGCCAGACCGCCAAAATAGGTCGCTGTGCGTTGTCGTTGCCATGGCGATGAGTGGCGAAACAGGCAAACTACGTCAACAGTTTTCACCAAAGTTAGTTGGTCAGGGGGCGTCCAAACTTTTTCCAGCGAGGGCTACAGAGTGAACACCAAAAAGATGCTAAGGCCACATTAATATTTTATAAACTCATATATATATTTCAACTTTTCCCCCACACTAATTTGTTTGTCATAATACAGTAAAAACATGAAACATAACATATTCCACGGTGCTAAAATGCAATTGTATACGTTTATTCTTGTACAACTGAATTTTTCTCGTTAGAAACCGACTTTATTCTCTTAATATTTTGACTTTATTCTCTTGGAATTACAGCTGTTTATTTTCCCCAACTATTTCTTACTTTCTTTTAAGTCTTGTCATAATTTCGACTTTCATATTTTCACCCTAATCTGGCAACATTCTAACTTCTTTTCATTTTCCAAATATGTCAACTGTGTTTTGTTTTGTTTGTCATAATATATTAGAACTCGACTCTTTTCCTAACCATTTTACTTTATTCTGTATTTTCTTCTCCGTGCTATTGTTTTTTCTTACTTTATGAATTTGAATTTTATGAATTTCTTCTCGTAATTACGACTTTATTCAAAGTTTGGCTTTATTCCGGTAGACACAATTTTATCGGTTGTGTCCATAAGTGGCAGCTTTATTTGTTTTGTTTTTCATGATATTATTATGACTTTTAAAAATGAGGTCTTTCTTTAATATTTCTTTAACTTTATGCTACTAAAATGCTGTTTTCCCTTATTATATTTTGGTAAAATTACAACTTTTTCCTCTTAATATTTTGACTGAGTTTTGTAAAAAATACTGCTGATGTTTCTCTTTTTGTTGGTTTTCTTGTTATAAAAGATTTTTTTCGAATGTGCCGCGGGCCGATAAAAAACAGCCGTGGACAAAAAACGGCCCCCGGGCCGCACTTTGGACAGCGCTGACCTAAATCCTGGTACTTGACAAGGTGTTGACCCACACTTGATATTGGACTCCACGTTTACTTGTGCAGATTGAATACATCGACGCCGGGACCCCCATCACCAACACGCACTACATCGCGGCCCCCAAGGGCGAGATCTACGGCGCGGACCACGGCTTGGAGCGCTTCAACCCGGAGCTCAGCATCATCACCAAGCCTCAGACGCCGCTGAAGAACCTCTACCTGACAGGTGGGCCTGCCGTCATCCCGTCAGCATACTTGACAAGACCACCACCCGCCTCATTCACCGAACCCGTGTGCTCTTGTTGCGTGTCACAGGTCAGGATGTGTTTGTGTGCGGCTTCGCCGGCGCCCTGACCGGCGCTCTAACCTGCGCCTCGACCATTCTTAAGCGCAACCTGCACCTAGACGCTGTGGCGCTGGCCAAGAGGACCAATTATGTAGACCCCAAACTGAAAGAGGAGTAACTGGGAGGATTAGTAGAGACTTCGCTTGGCTGACCTGCACAGTTGGAACACGGAACAAGGAGTGCGGAGTCTCGCGTGGTGCTACGCAACTTTTGAATTATAGGGTTGTTATAATGAAGTATGCACCATGTTATGTACTTATTTTGCACTTTCTTGCACCCTAACATGCCTCACATTAAAAAACCCAATATGCCACCTCATAAATCTGATCAACATTTAGTGTAGCATGCATTTGGTTCCAGTCTTCACGTGCCAACACTCCCACCTGATCACTGACAACACAAGAAGTGCGATTCAAACTAACCTAAGGTTTGCAGCTATACAAACTTTTCAGAAAAAATCGAGTGGTGATACATTTCCAATGTTCGCTCAAAGCTCAGGTTTCCGTTGTTCACCCAAACGCAGCGTGTGGCGTTCAATGAGCACCTGCTCGTGCACGTGTCGATGTTTTCACATCCGTTGGCCAATGGAAGCGTCGTCGCTTTACTGCTGGAACTTGCGGCCGCCGCATCTTCCGGAGTGGGCGACATGGAGGCCGGGGTGTGATCAGGTAGAGGCAAATTATGTTGTCATGAATATTACAAAGCGTAATAGGAACTTTATTGGTGGCCTGCTAGCTAAACAGCGTCTCTTGTGCCGTTAGCACGCGCACTTTTCCCGATTTATGATGCTCAAGATAATGTCACGGGAATTATAGGACGTTTTTAACCCAACTGTCAGATTATTTGAACTTGCGAGGTGCCGTCATGGACGTGGGAGGTCGTGTTTGTGCTACGAGTCGCCTACGGCGGGGTGTACAAGGCCAGGGAGGTGGGCGAGAAAGGGCGCCTCCTGGCGGTGAAGGAGTTGAACATCCAGGCAGCCGCGTGCGACAGCGCCATCCCTCCCTTCATGCTGCGCGAGGTGGCGCTGCTGAGCAGGATGAAGTGTTTGAACAATCCCAACATCGTCAAGTAAGACCTTAAAAACAACCTGCATGGAGCTTTGTGTTTCCCACAGGACTATGATGAATGAATGTGTATGAAAAAGTACCTGTTAGTATCTTAGGTTCATCTTTCCCCCTCACATTTTACATTCTACATTCTTCAGGCTGCTGGATCCTCCCGCCAGTCCTGGACCTCGCTGTGGTGTTGCAGTATATCGACCAGGACCTGACTGCTTACCTGTCCAAAGCCTCTGCCACCGGACGGACCCAAGACAAGGTGCAGAAAATCGTATGTTGGGCTTTCTCTTGCCCGGGACACAAAAAGAAGAATTAGGCAAATGAGATGATGTCGTGTTCCTGCTTCTGCCTGATGCGGGGCCTGGACTTCCTGCACGGCAACATGGTTCTGTAGCGCGACCTCAAGGCGGAGAACGTCCTCATCAGCAGCCGCGGCGAGGTCAAGATCGCCCACTTCAGCCTGGCTCGCATCTACACCTACAACATGGCCCTCACGCCAGGTCTACGCGCACCCACATCTTCTACTGGTAAGGTCCTGGGTGTATATATTGCAAACGATACACCACTCTGGTCACCGCAGGTTATCACCTTGTGGTATCGAGTGCCGGAGGTTCTGCTCAACTCCGTTTACACGTCGTCTGTGGACTTGTGGAGCGCCGGCTGCATCTTCGCTGAGGTGAGATGTTGTCCACCATGACATGAAAATCATGTTAAACGTGCTCCTGCGTCCTTCAGGCCGCTCTTTAGGTCACTCACTGGGGTGCAGCAGCTGCTTAAAATTTTTGCGTGAGTAATTTGTCCTCTTATATTTCCACTGTGTGTGTGTGCATCTCAAGAAAAAACTGCATCTCCGCTTTGTTATACAGAGGAAAAGCCTATTATTAGTATCAACCTCAACAATCTTTCCCCATTTTTACTGTTGATTTAAAAGAAAATTGCAAATATTTTTTTCTCGGAATATTGGGACTTTATTTCCGTAATATTGTAACTTTTTCCACAAACTAATTTTCATAAAATGACAAGTTTGGTTCTCATATTACGGCTTTAATTTTTTTCCTCTTTATTATTTAAATTTTTTACTACGAAAAAGGGCAAATTTTCCCCATCAGATTACTGGTTTATTTGCCCTGCGATTGACTGGCGACCAGTCCAGGGTGTACCCTGCCTCTCGCCCAAAGCCAGCTGGGATAGGCTCCAGCATCCTAATGAGGATAAGCGGTACAGAAAATGAATGAATATTCCTGCTAAGTTATGACTTTTTTTATCTTTTTATTTTTTAATATTTTGATGTTCTTTTTTTTCATTTCTACCGTTGTTGTTTTTTTAATTTTCCAACTTTCTTCTCTTAAATTTTCCTCTTGCAATTATGACTTTATTCTTATAATATTTTCATTTTATTCTTATAACATTACAACTATTTCTGCAATCCTGTTTCCAAAAGCGACGCTAAAAATACAGGCATGGACCCGGGCCCGCACTTTGGGCACCCCTGTTTTATATGATATATTTTATCGCCTTGAATCGCATCCATTAAGTCATTGGTGTGCCAATAGAGGACGAGTGGCCTCAGGACAGTCCCAGCCCCTACTTTCCCTGCCGGGGGCCCAAAAGCCCGTCTCCCGAGATGCTGCCCAAGCTGAGCCCGGACGAGAGCGACCTCCTTTTCGTGACTTTTTTCCTCCGCACGGACATCAACACGGCCATGGCGGCGCAAACAAACGTACAAACCAAATCTCCCGTCTTTGTCGTCGCTTTGAAATGTCCGACGTTCACACCCGGCGGACGCATCTCAGCCGCCAAGGCCCTCGCCCACCCGTTCTCCATGAAGAACTGAATCCGGCCAGGCTAGATGACTTCACGGAGAAGCCACGCCTACGCATTGAATGGAGAACATGATGATCGTGATGTGATCACTGAACAGTGTCTCACCGCGATTCATGTTGTTGAGGATATTTTTCCACGCGTTCCACTGTTGGGAATCAGTCTTGCGTTTCAGTGCAACCACTGCGCGTATGACTTCATCCATTAAAGCCGTTTCATGGCTGATATTTGGACTTGAAGCATCCAGCCATCCATTTTGTATCCCTCTCCTTTTATACCTCATATTATGTATGATTTTTGTTTGCGGCTCGGTTCTATTTTAGTTAAATGTTCTCTCACTCGCTGATATCTTATTGGAACGGATGTTTTCCTTTATGTGCCAGCAGAGGGCGCTGTCGTCAGCTTCGTTTCAATACAGTACAGCCTCACCTTTCAGTAGATTGGAAAGTGGTCGGTCTCGATCCAATAGTAGTGCCGATACTGACACCGATACTTTGCCACCGTACTTCTGCTACGGTTGCAATCACAGTAAAACACCAGACAAAGGGATTTTAGACGTATTTGGGGAAAAAAACGTATTTGTGAACAATGCAAAAAGAACTACATAATGATATCAACTAAACAATGAAATTCATTTAACGGAGCAAAAAATAACGAGGCTAAACTTGCAAACAACACATAAATAGAACAATACCAACGCAGCAAAAGTGCCGATATTTGTGAAAATAATCTGGAAGTCACGCTGGTATCCATCCAATACGGACCATTAGTATCCATTCGACTGCTATTTGGATCGATCCACCCACCCCTGGTCGATTGTTTGGGGTGATTTTATTGGCACTTTACATGGCAAATGAATACGCCCAACACACACTGTCATGCTGAAGACCGCTTTTGTTAATTATACTTACTTATAACTAATATGAAATTATGATGATAAAAAAGTAGGATTCATCACCGGTCTCCCGGACTGTCTTTGAATGCAACACGTCGGTAGACCCCCTTCCCTTCGACTTGTTGCGGTTTAGGAGGTTATTCCCCGAACAGAGTCGAACACGGAGCCTATTTTTTACTCTCCATCCGCGTGTGTTACGCCCCCCTCCCCCGGAGAGAGCTGACTGCTTTTGGAGCGGCTCTTGAACGTCAAGTGCCAGCTAGCTTGGCCGAGTTGCTAGCTCACGCCCCCTTCTGCCTGCACTCGCTGGGCACCGTAAGTACACTTTTAAGTTTCTTCCTTTTGTTACGCGGCAAACATCTCAAATGATAAACTTTTAATTCTAGTTTGCTAACTAACATTATCGGACGAAATGACGTCACTCGCTTCGGCGTCTTGCCAATCTGGTGGTTCATTTTTACCCTCGCGAGGCAGGTCCCTGAAGTGGCCATGGAGAAAAAAAGTATTTACGTAAATTCATCTACTTTCTGTTGTGTTAAGTGTTTATGTAACTTGTTTTTGTCCACCACACGAGTTCATACCGTCTTAGATAGGACGACTTCTCCCTGTTTTTGGAATTAAAGAATGGGAACTACAGTGTGAAATTATAGAACCTTAATGTATGGATCTTGTCAAGGCGGGAACAAAATGGCCGACTACCCGTGCGTCTTCAGTATAGGTGAATCATAGTCAGTGGTAGCAGGTACTAATACCTTTGCTAACTTTGCGTTTCAAGGCGAGTCGGAAAGATAAAAAAAACGGAACCCCGCTACGCTCCACCCACTGCTTGCTATGGAAAGTCAGGGTTCGATTTTGGTGCCGTTCAGACGAATCCCCAAAAAGGAGGTCGTTTACGTACGACCCTTGGAATCGGCCTCATCTGCACAACAAAATAGCCGATTGTTATTATTATTGAATGTAATGTGTTTTTTTTATGTATTATTTTAAAAATATGTGTGTATTGTTTTAGTTTTGTTTTTCAGCATAGCTTCTTTTTTTTGTACGTCTTGTCTGCATCGTCGTACTGGATTTTGTCTAGCGGGTAATAATATTGTACCCATAATTGTACCCATAAATACGTAAAATACGTACATTTCCAGCAGAATACACATGCTCACAATGTTTCCAGTATGTAAAAAAGCTGCTTGCATTTCCGTGCTCGGGCCCTGAACGTGTTCGTCACATTGTGACATTGTGCAGATCACCAGGAGTTACTCTTTGAGTGCTTTTCCACACCACCGTGGCTCCTGTGTGCTCATCCCTGAGTTAGAATCAATCCCCCTGGTGATCCACCCCCAGCTTGTCACATGACCTTTTGCCACTGTGGCCCGGTGCTTGGCTTCTGTCTGCACACAGCATGGCACAGTGAGGTGCATCAGGGAGATCAAGGATGCTTTTCTGGCTCCAGACGAGGTGAGTTCTGGTTGTCTCCATGGCGGCCAGTCGTCTTCCATTGGGGTCCGACTACAGCAGTTCTGCACGTAATTTGTGTCATGTTTCGGACGTGTTTTGTCCGTCTTAAGACTCTGCAAGGCCGTCCTGTAGTTGAAGCCCTTGCAGAAAGTGTTACGTGCAAACAGAATGTTTTTTTTTTGTTAGGTGTTTAGTGAACTTTAGTGACGCTTTAGCCAGCGAGGGTGCTAAGTCCACAGCTCACACCTCTTTTGTTCCAGCTCCATTGTGCCTCCTGTGTCAGGCCAAAGTATCAGGAATGCTGACGGCCACAGTTCAGGGGAAACACACACGTGTTAATACACGCGGCCCGCGCATACAAGTGTTGGATTGCCGTTATTTATAATGTGGATTAAAGGTGTCAGCCAGTCACTGTGTTATGAATGTACTTCCAAGCAGACAACAGTGGCCGCACTTTTAAGAGTGTCATAAATGACGGCTTATATTTGCAACTAAACAACTGAATTTAAAGCCAGAGTGTTTCAGGGTGCTTTCAGACAAACACCACCCATCAACAAACCACCCGGACTGCAGAAAGCGGACTATAAAGGTGGAGGAACGTTAGGATCACAAGCTATGCTAGTGATGCTAACGTTGCGGTCATGTTTTTAACAGCAACATCATGCTGGGTTAGCCTATTCGCTGAAGAAAAACAAAGGTAGTTGGCAGAGCAGGGGGATTTATTTTCAGATGTGTAGCAAAGCCTACCTTTTCTGCCTCGGCGGCTGCTTTTGGGGCCACCGATATAAGGGTGGTAGGGGTGTTTAGCAGGCGGATTAAGTTACTTGTGCGTTGTGGAAAAGACCAACGAGGGTGCAGACTCATGAGGCGGGTCTGCTTGGGCCCAGAGAGGATCTTTTGGTGTTGTGTTTCAGGGCAATGGGAGATTCCAGCATGCTGAGGCTTTGCCTACACTACACAGAGAGAGAGAGAGGGAGAAAGAGAGTTAGATGAAGTCCACTTTTATTCCACTTTTAGGACGCATTGCGGCGCCGCCTATTGATGGACACGTGAGCCAAGCAGGACGTCTTTGAGTCCCATGGGAGACACTTTTCCCTTCTCCGACCAGCTGAACTCAATCCTTGACAAGGGACGCAATGGAGGACCTGATCCTGGAGCCCAGGTCGGAGCGGATCGCCCGCTACAAGGCGGAGAGGAGGCGGGAGCTGGCCGAGCGCTTTGGCAACATGGAGGACTTAACCCCCCAGCGGGTGAACAGAGAGGTCGACAACCCCCGCTCACACGGCCAGGGAGTGAACGGAAAGATGCACGGAGTCCAGAATGGATCGGGCTCTCTTTCAGAATCTGCCTGCCTGTCAGGGTGAGTTTTGTAACTCAACCATGATTTGATAAATATTCGTTGAAAATATTGCGAATATAATATAATATAAATGTCATTTAAGCCAACAATTATTAGTAGTGAGGACATTTTGCTAACAAACAAAACAAAATGACTTTTCACCTCAGGTACACATACAAGATTGGGTCTATGAGGGCGAGATTTTAACATTACTTTTAATAAAAGTACAATGAAAACATTGTAAAAAATTATATGAAAATATAGTGCAATTACTAGTTTCATTTATGCTATGTTACACTACTATGTATGCCCCGGGCCCCGCCTCCACCCACCAAAACAAAGAAGCTGTATTCTATGGAACTACTGTAGGCTGAAACCAATGCACAGAGTGAACTCTCGTCCTGCCTGTTTGCAGGCGAGGAAAACAGCCACGCATGCACATGGCGATATATTAAGGCTGGGAAAATGATAAAGCTCATTTTTCATTTATTGTGTGACTAATGAATTCAGTAAGTTATTACTGTATTGTCCCACGTCTAGAAATTTCACAGTTTTGTCACGTATTAATCTTGCGACGCCCTACTATTTTTTTACAGTTTTGCTGTTTTTTTTAAAAATTACATTTTTATCAAGAACGTGCTACAGGCCCATACAAAACAAGCAGTGGTCCTCTAATAGCCCCCAGGCCACACCTTAGACACCGTCGGTGTACGTATTTCACCAGGAAGTGCTACCGAACGACTTAAGAGTGTCTCCAGTCTGTCTTCTTAGCGCTATCGCTAGTCATGACTCCCGCTAGCCAAAGTCTGAGCTGCTCGCATCCACACCTTGCCTTTTACGCCGGTGGTAATACACTGCCCCATTCTACACCCCCCCAACACACACACACACACACACACACAGATTAGACGTATCTGTCCCCCCACTAGGACTATAGTCTATTGTTTGTTTTCATATACTTAGAGTACACTGTATACATATATTGCCATAACTACTTCTCGTTGCCCCCTTTCCGCCCCTGTACTCCCTCAGGCAGGGTTCCCACGACTGTGCCAACACGCCAGGCGAGGGGGGGCACCCGATGCAGCAGCTCCACACTCGAGTGTCAGTCGGCCAGCTGAAGACTGCTCTTCTGCAGCAGGGTGGAAGTGGAGGGGAGACGGACAATGTGTACGCGTCACCTTCAGGACATGACAATAACACACCTTGACAATAGAAAGACATTTTGTACCACGCTCAACGGTCAGGACGCTAACACGCCCTCCCTCTGTTTGTTTGTGTTAGCTGTGCGGATGATGGCCCCGTCACGTCCTCTCTGGACCTGGCGGTGAAGCCGGCCTCAGCCGAGGGCCGCCGCTGCACCCGGCGGTACCGCCCCGGCGGGTCGAGCAACGCTCGCAAGAACAGCGAGCGCTTCAGGACTCAGCCAATCACGGCCAATGAGATGGAGCATACTGGCGGGTAGGTGCCGGTCGCCGGACGACCTGATGTTGTTTTGCCTGTTGATGTCATTTGACTTCTCTTTCAGGATGGTGGATGCTGAGGAAAAGAAGACGAGTGAAGGTATGAAGGTGACGCTAACAACATGCTAGCTATGGCGATAAATTCAAATAGTGCCTAAACATGACATAAGATAAGCCTCCACCCCGACACATTTCTTGCAAAACCGACAGCTCTACTATACATTATCAAATGAACCGGGTCGTATTTTTAGGCCCATGTTCTCGGTGATGACAGCTTTACAAGTCAGAACCATGTTCACCCATAAAAGATGACAGAAGTACAAGCAACCGCAGTCGCGGCTTTGAATCTTCAAGCCGTAACCACAAAGCAAATACTCACCAGGGCCTCCTGTGACTCTTTACGGAGTAAAAGCATCGATCACATTGCACAGACTTTGTCTGACTCTCCCTCTTTTTTTGTCCCGCAGTCGACGTGAAAACAGATGAAAGAGCCCAAATGAGCGTGGCGGCCAAGATGTCTTTATTTAAAGTAAGTCATTGTCTCCAACACCGAAACACGACACTCATTGCTATTCATAACCTTCCTTTGCCCCTGCTGTGGAAACCGCTCCCATTCTTGTATCACCGTCAGAGCCATATTAATAGAGGATGCTGCTCGGAATGACATTTTAGTCTAAAGCCTCAATGAACTCCTAAACACAACCGCAGCGCTTGTTTATTAGTTCTTCATGATGAAAGTGTCAGGTCCAAATGAGTCACTTCCCTGTCATCGCTTTAAAACATAATGGACAGAAATGTAAATGTGTGTAATGTATTTATTTATCGTTTTTAACAAAGACAAAGTCACTGGGGATCAGTAAATTCTCCGAAGCAGTTGAGTACAACAATTAAAAACTTCGGGTGTTATCATTATTATTATTATTATTATTATTATTATTATTAGTAAATATGTATGTATGTATGTATGTGTATACATATATATGCACACTGTATGTGTGTGTATGTATGTACAGCATGGATATGTGTATGAGCACAGTATGTGTATGTATGCGTGTACGAATATGTGCATGTATACATGTATATATATGTGTGTGTGTGTATATATGCGTGTGTATATGTATATAGATATGTATATGAAGGTATGTACATGAAATTAGTATTATCATTATTATTATTATTATTATTTTTTTCCCTCTTTCACCTGTATTTTTGCTCATTTAGCTCTGTGTCGGTTCTGGTTGTTGCGGAAATCTTGATTATTACGGTTGTTTATAATATGGTTGAAATATGTTTGTGAGGTTCCTCTGCACCCTTTCTTATATCCCCCACCCCCCACCCGTCCCCTTTTCAGGTCAGGTCCAGCATCGAAATGTGGCGCAACAAAATTCATAATAAACGCAGTCAAATGTCAAGGGAGACTCATTTGGATTATGAAATCTCCCTTGGCAAAGAAATTTTGCTCAGCATTTAAAGGCAGCTTGACTCCCATTCAGCTGTTATGATGCTGGACAAGACAAAAAAAAAAAAAAAACTTTGGGTGGCGATTTATACATTTCACTGTCAATCAAATGGGGATTCCGCCTCAGACAGATCATCCAGTCATCATGCAGAAGTCGAGCGTCTGGGCCAGTCCACCGCCCCGTAGACCCCCAGAGACACCGAACGTCTGATGGGCGGGACAAAGCCCAGCATTTACCCAATGACAGTGCAGTTCCGCACAGTGGAGAAACCCACTCCACGCTTCCCCAGTTACTCTAAATCAGCCTTTTTCTAACACTGTCAAACTGACATGTTTCAAAGTTAACAAGCTAGCAAAAACGAGACTCCAAGTGACGATGCAATCCGGACACTGTAATGTCCATGCCACGTCAGCAGGTGGCAATGTAACTTTGTAAAATTGTCTTTTAAATACCCCAAAATCTGCACGGTGGCCTAGTGGTTAGCATGTAGGCCACACAGTCAGGAGATCTGGAAAATCTTGCTTCAAATATCCATTGGGTACTCGTACCCGGAATACCTAGAGAAAATGCACACATGCGCTGTTTTTTTCCGGGTACACATTCCAAAAACATGCATGTTAGGTTAATTGGTGACTCTGATTGTCCATAAGTATAAATGTGAGTGTGTATGGTTGTATGTCTTTGTTTGTCTATATGTGCCCTGTGACTGACTGGAAACCCGTCCAGGGTGCACCCCGCCCCCAATGCTAGTGAGGATAAGCAGCCTAGAAAATGGAGGGATGTAAATACCCTAAACTTACACAGTAAAATTAAGGTGTGTTGACACTTTGAGACATTTTCAGGCTTTTTCATTGTTTGTCATTTTTCACGGTGTAATGGCACCAAGCGCTACCGTTAGCTTAGACATAAGCTAACGTTATGCACGTAGAAATCTGCGAGCAGTTGTTGCATCAGCTGCTCAACGTAAAGTCCAGACGTGCAGTGAGCATGTGTGTTGATGATGATGGTGACGTGATTTGATTAGGTCCAACAGGTGCAGCGGCTTGATGCTAAAGTGCCGCCCAGCACCTGCGCTTTAGCGATATGGCGCTAGGTGAAAATGTGCCACACTTTGTGTTGCCATTGGCGACCGTAGCGGCCAGGTTATAATTAGCGTAGCCAGGCGGTGGGAGAAACCAAAGACTGTGCCACTCGGGTTACACAGTGACGGCCATGACGCTTCGCCTCGCAGCCAGCTGCTTTCCCTGCACTCCCTCTGCTCCCCTCGGCCTTTACTAATAGAACAAGAATGCTCGCTGCTGTTTTTGTGCTTGCTGTGTCAATAATAATCCTATTATCAATATTCAATACATATTTATCTTCTTTGTCAACAAACTGAGTGGCGCCCTGAAGCTTTAGCTCAAGACTGTGTATGTTAATATGAATTATTAATGTAGTGAATGCTGCTGTTTTCATATTTCCATCTGCAGGAAATGGAAAAGACGGCCGGCCCCGAGGCCTCGGCCTTCCTCAAGCCTCGCTCGGGAGGCATCTGCCACGAACGCAGGGTACGTCGCGGCAACGATCATCGCTTCCTCACTCAGCCAATCACCTGTGAGGAAATGGTGGCCATCAAGTGAGCTTTCTGACCTACTGTGCACACTGTACACATTGATAAAAGTGAATGGCACTCCGTACAGAGCCGCTGCTTCTAAAAGCCAGCCATTGTTTACCACGAGACACATATTTCAACATCCCTCGTTTATCTTGGTCAATTTGTTCCAGACCCAACCAGGATGTCATTAATAAATGGAATATTTTTGTAGTTGGAGCACAGAAAACCTCTTTATGACTTTCTAAATACAATCTTTACCATTATTAGAGCCCTTTAGACATTAAATAACACCCCTATAGTGACCATTACACTGGGAATCACTGTAGGATCACAAGAGTCGTGGCTTTATTAATTAGCAAGCTAAATAGTTAGCCTCCGATTTAGTTACTGAATTCTAAATGTAAGCAAGGGTTTAAAACAGAGAGGGGATGAAGGATAAAAAATGTACTAAAAATGTACTACTTCCGCACTAAAGTTTTTTTCACTCTAATTATTATAGTGTGTGTTTTTGTGTGCAGTGCGCCGCCATCAGCACCAGAGAAAGCCGACCCTTCACAGGCCGACCCAGCAGAGGGCGACGACGAGGGCTGCAAGCTGAGCGTGAGCGAGAAGCTTGCGCTCTTCAACAAACTCTCGCAGCAGGAGGCGCCGGAGGCCACGCACACCGGCGGGCCTCCGGAGAGGCGCAGGCAGAAGGGGGCCCGTTACCGCACCCAGCCCATCACGGTGGAGGAAGTCAGCTTGGTGAGCCGGGACGAAACCAAACAGCACGTGTCGTTGTGGATGCGAATAATGATGTTTAATGTGTTTGTGTGCAGCTCCAGAAGGGCCCTGTGCAGCTTCCCGCCTTCTGTTTGTCGTCTCATCTGTCTGACAGACTGCAGGCCTCGTCTGTCAATCTAAAACCCAGCGAGCTGCGCCTCACCCAATCCAAACCCGACATCAGCCCTGCCGAGCCTTTTGCCTCCCCGCAGGGGATGCAGCGATGCGAATCCGAGCCCGGTTTGAGAGGAATCCTCAATAGGAGCCGCTCGGAGCGCGTTAGGATGGCTCACGCTAACCTGGATGCGCCTCTGGAACACAACGGAGCTGTCCCGCACCGAGATGGAGCAGGCGAGGTGGGGATGGACGGGCCGGCGTCGCGGAGACGGGGACGTGAGGCTTTGGGGGAGAGTGGAGTCTCCTTGGCGTCCGCCCCCTGGAGGCAGAGGGCACGGAACAGGCGGGAGACAATCGCTTGCACGCCGACTCGAGCGCTGTCGGTACATCTTGATCAGCAGCAGGAGATAACACATCAGAATACGCCAGAGTCCACTACATCTGGAGAACACACTGGAAGGTATTTTTATCTCAGCATCAATAAACGAAATTACTTCTGATCGCACAAACGGACACAAATTCCCACATAACTCCCATGTACATCCGTAGATGTATATCTTTACTATCCACAGTCAACGCTCAGTTATTAGTGTCTGAATAGATGGCAATCCAAGCACATGAGTGCAGCCAGTACTGGGGAGCTGTGGTTTATTGGTGGTTGTGGGAAGTGCATTTATCATTCATTGGTAGAAATGTTATTATGGTCTAATGTTATTAGCGTCCCACACAATTCCCCTTCTAATGTGCTGTGATGTCCTTTTAAAAGGCACAATAATGAAGACGCAACCGCCGCTCCAGTGAATGGCGGCACTAAAATGCACCAGTTCCTCAATGGCAGCAAGGTAAGAAGCACAGTGTATTTCCAGTATCCCCAAAAAAGTTTCTTATCTCCGAGATAATAACTTGCCGTGTCACGTTTTGAGAATTGCCGCTGTTCCTTTACTTGGAGTATTTGCCATTCCGCTGAAACCATATCTGACGCATCTCCTAGCAGCAGCACTCCTGTTTTTGGCGTGGGAGGGGGTTTGTTACAAGTGACTTGTTGCTCGAGATGAGACCGGAATGTAAATACACCATCCCGGTGGTCAAAAGGTTGACCGGTTCATGACCTCAGCGGACCTTGTCTTGTCTCTCTGGTTGCGTTTTTATTTGTTTACTGTATATTCCAGGGAGAAAAGTGTCACCCAGAGGGAGCGAAGCCTCAGTGTTGGGTGAGTTTTAAATGTAAAATTTAAGAAATAAAGTGTTCAATGTTTGTTTTCCCAACAGTGACATACTCCTTATGTTCTCTGCTTTCCCAGGAACCCGTCTTTGCCTCTGTCTATTCTAGCAGTACACCTCAGTATATTGTGTGTTTCAACCAGGTAATGTTTATTTACCTTTGATTTTTATCGGTATCATTCATCACGTTTGCAAGGGCTTGCTGCAGAAACATGTGAATTGCATGTCAGGCCAACAGGCGGTGCTAAAGTGCTCCCTGTAGGCTTCAGTTGGATGCTATTTTGTTTGCTTTTCCCTGATAATGAATAATGAACAATAACCAGAAGTGATGCTGTTGAATATTGTTATCAGACCAACCAGTCCTTTGAGGCACAGGAGGTAGCAAGTCCAACAAAGCACCAGAGTCCACCTCAGTGGAGAGAAAAGGTGAAGACCCTGGAAGTTTGTATTTCTCATGGTTATATCTACTTATCCCAGGGGAACACAAGTACGGCCCGAGGCTGCTTATTTATTTTACTTTATTTTTTCCTTTTTTTCAAAAAAAGAAACCGACCACACGCAGAGGTACTGAATTTACATTTTCCAATCAAAACATTGTAATCTTACGAGAAAAAGGTTGTAATTTTATGGGGATAAGGTAATATTAGGAGGAAAAATGTCTACATTTTAGTAGCATAAAGTTGAAATTAATGAGACTGAGATTTTTTTAAAGATGTACTAGTATGAAAAACAATACAATGAATAATGTTGTAGTTTTATGGAAAAAAATATGGGAGTGAAGTCATAATTATGAGGGAAAAATGGCAATCATGGATGAAACAGAAACAAGAACAAAGAACTAGAATCAAGTCAAAAATATTAACAGAAAAGTCATAGTCTAATGCCAAAAAAGTCACAATTTTACAAGAATAAGCTAAGTTGTATTATTAAAGAAAAAATTTAGTTTTTTGTTTGAAGTACTGTTTTAACAAAGCAAAATCAAATTGTAATTTTTGGAAAATTAGGTAGGGGGAAAAATGCAATACTATGACAATCAAGTCATAATATTACATGAATACAAATTATGATTTTATTACGAAGAAAGATTCAATATTTGAAACATAAAACCCCAAAAATGGCAAAAAAGAGGAAAGAGTGAACTTTTTAAACTTTTTTTTCAAAGTTTTTAGAACACTCCTATTGCTTTGGTTAAGGCTCTCTTTCTTGTCATTGTTAATGCCCTTTTTTCTTGCCATTTTTGTAGCAAAAGGGACTTTCTCCAGTATAATGCTGTTCAATTGATGTTGCTGAAGGTATCGTACCACAGCGTGTTCCAAACAATGTTTTTATGCAGACAGTAGGAGGCAGTAAGTACTCCAGAACTTGGAACACCCTTAGGAATTAGTTGCATTTACTTATGAGTAGTATATACAGTATACAACTTCTCAGTGGCCCTTGCATCCCTTCATTTTTTTAGAAAACTGTTTGGACACCCCTGACATGTCCTAAAAGGTCCATGTCTTTTTTTTTTTTTAAATTTACGCAGGCTGAAGAAGACGAGAAGATTTGTCTAGGGATTGATGCAGAAGAAACAAGAGGTGAGTTAACATTCTCTAAATTCAATTTTAGATGTATTTGTTTTTATTTTTATGAATGAATCGTTGTGCGGACTTCTTGGTACTGTTGCATCTCCAGAATTAACCAGAAGTCACCCCATTTGTAACAAGAGTCAATCTTTTGATGCTCCAGTTTGCACACCTGAAGGTGAGGCCAGGTTAAGTCCAGACTTTTAAATGTGCGTAGTTGTACTAGTCGTGGTTTGCTGTCTTGCTGTGCTCTACCTCCAGGAAATACCCAGGAACAGATGCCTTCTGAGAATGGTTTCTGCACCCGCCAACCCTCCTCAGATGGGGGGCAGGACCTGGACCTGCTCTGCCAGACCAACACCCCAATGTGAGCTGGAGTTTAGCAAAAGATACAGTAAGACTTCCAGTGATTGCCAGTGTGAAAGCTTAGTGTGTGTGCAGGCTGACCTCAGCCGTCGCAGAGCACCGCCGGGCCGTTCGTCCGTCCCGCCGCACGCAGGGATCCCGCAACCCACTTCGAGCTTTGGCAGCCCGCGAGGACATCAGGCAGGACTTTATGGGGCTCAACACCACCACTGAAGAAACCACACAGTCAGAGAAAAGTGAGAGGGAACGTCGTTGGCTTCGCTCTGTCTTCCCTTTCTGGAAGAATCTAACCTGGTGTTTATCTGTAGAGTCTAAGAACTCCTCTTCCTCTCCGGATCTTCAGGAGTGCCATCCACCCTTCACTAGTCCAATGCTGGTTTTCATCAAAGGTCAGCGAACGCATGCGCTTCATTGTTGTTCACACCATGGTCTTCCTGCTGACCGGCGTCTGCGCTGACAGGAAGGCAGCACGTCCAGGTCCGCCTGGCCGAGCCTTCGGCCAACTCCTTGAACAGCGGAGGCTGCTTCCTCCTGGTCACCGCAGAGAACTGCATCCTGTGGAGCGGAGAGTCAGCCAATGAGAAGGAGAGAGCGAAGGTACCTGCAAGGATGAGTTACTGTTGCTTGTTGTTTAAAGCCCCTTAGAAATAACGTAATAGGGATGCTGATATTGATTGTTTCAGTTCAGCAGAGGCGCTGTTGAATTGGTCGTAACTAGTTTGTAAAGAGAACATGACATTTCCATGGGAAGCTGAGCTAAATGCATTTTATTCTACTCAACACCGGCATGGAAGCAGGTGTTCAGAACATCTAGATTCATATAAATAACACAGGTCTACAAAATGTGTTGAAGTTGCAGAAACAAGAATGAAACCTGTGCATTTTAGCTCATTTGAGGGTGCTGGTTTCAAAAACAACATTGTCTTCGTCAAGGTGACTGGTTACATTCTTTAGGAAAAGTGATTTAGTTTTTTACTGTGGCTCTCTGAAATGCATAAATGAAGGTAAAGCTGTGAGGACAAAAGCAGAGACTAATGATGGATATGTCATATAATTAAGCACAGAGAAGGGAATACAATTACTTAGAACATCATTTTATGATAACTGCTTCCTCCTTTTAGGTTGACGGGAGTCTTCAGCTATTATACCGACATTCCATCTTCCATGACACCTTTTTTCCATCATTTTCATATCTTGGTGTAATCTCGCATTATGACAGTTGGACTAAGACTGCCAAGAGAAGTGACGCAAGATCGAATAGCACTCCTGCTTTTAGTGAAATGAACCAGTGAACCAATGCAAATGGAGCAGTTTCAGCGGGAATCTGTCTTTCACAGCCCACACAAGGCAGATTAGAAATTGGTCTGCTTTGCTTTTTGTGTATGCAGTGTGATGTTTTTAAGCTTTTTAGTAGAATAAGCATACCGTAAGATTCCCAAAAATGAAGCCTGATGTGACAAAACCGACTTCATATTTGATACCGACGCCCCAAAATTAGCCAAGGGAAGGTAGTTTCTTTTGTGTTTCAGAAATTGATTTGTAATGTAGTCCGTCTGTGTGCTTGTCCCTCAGGCCGCAGAGTTGGCGTCTTTCATTCAGAGCCACAAAGACCTTGGCTGTCAGGCTGCCCAGGTTGTTCGCTTGGAGGAGGGGCTTAACTGCGACAGCAGCTTGGCCACTGACTTCTGGAATGTTCTGGGAGGAAGGACACCCACTAGAGGTTATTCGTACTTCACTCAAGTGGTGTTCGTGCTGGAGAAGTTATTCTGTTATGTAACTTTCGTGTCCGCCGTTCCCAACAGGAGCATCTTTGCTAGAGGAGGATGAGCTGTACGAACGTGGGGCTGTGGAGTCAAACTGTGTTTACAGGCTGGTGGAGAACCGACTGGTACCTCATGAAAAGGCCTGGGCCTCGATGCCCGGCGTGTCCCTGCTGGAGTCCAGTCAGGTCTGCCTCAAGCTAACATCCACATTTGCAAAGAAACAGAAGTATGCATTTGTCCAGCTGAGCCCGCTTTCACTCTGGCCTACCCTGTGTGTGTGTGTGCGTGTGTCTGTCTGCGTGTGTGTGTCCGTGTCCAGGCGCTGGTGTTTGACTTTGGCAGCGAGGTGTACCTGTGGCTGGGGAAAGAAGTCCCCGCCAGCAGCCGGAATGTGGCGCTCCAGCTGAGTCGGCAAGTGTGGGTCGGCGCCTACGACTACAGCAACTGCCGAGTCAACCCGCTGGATCCCACGCGGTCCAGCGCCAACACGCAGTTGTAAGAACACCTCCTCCATGTGATGATTTTTTTCTTTTTTTTACTGAATTAAAGAAAAATTGGTTTCTTTATTTTTCAGGAGGGGGGAAGGGCGTCCCGGCTGGGCTGTGTTTGGTGTCATCTTGGAACACAATGAGACTTGTCTGTTTAAAGAAAGGTTTGTGGACTGGACAAGAAGAGGCGGAGCCCAGGAACAGGCTGCTCCATTGGTCAATGAGACTCAGGTTCCTTTTAAGAACTTCTTTACTTGAATTCCAGCACGCAATTTCCTCTTACTATTCATGCTCTGTTGTTGCAGTCTCTCTCAGTGGTACCATCATGTGACACCCTAAGGCCCTGCGGTGCCAAGGCTTTGTTGTCTGGTGAGGCGGCGGGTGACGACGGAGCGGCCTACACCGTGCTGGCTGGCGTTGACGTCCAGAGGGGCTACGGCACGGTCATGCTGCAGGAAGGGGTGCGGGCGCAGCTAAGGACGGCAAGCGTCGACACGTGGCATGTCAACGAGTTTGACGACTGCGAGGTCCCCGTGGAGACCACGGGACAACTCCACGAGGGAGATTCCTATGTCGTTCGTTGGACGTACAGCATCAGCACTGCTGGTGCGTCACATCCTCGTGATGCACTTTTACTTCACCACATCTGAAATTGATGGTTTTTAACGTCCACTGCAGACGAGAGTGAAGACAGAGAAAACACAGCCTTCTTTCTGTGGCGAGGTCGTCATTCCGTTGTGAGTGGACGGGACACTGCTGCCTTTCTGTCCATCGGCATGAACAACAATGAAGAATCACAGGCAAGTAATTATTATTATTATTGTTATTGTTATTATTACTACTGTGTTGTACTAAGTGTGTGTGCTATGTTGAAGGTTGTGGTACAGCAAGGAAAAGAGCCCCCATGTTTCCTGCAGCTTTTCCAGGGAGGTCTGGTCATCCACAAAGGCCACAAAGAGACCGCCTCTGCTCAAAGAGGTGCTGTGAATTCAACCAAAAAGTTCGCTCATTCCCTGTAAAGTATTTTTTAAAGTGATGCTTTGTGCCTAATTTGTAGCAGAGAATGTAGGCTCCTGGCGATTGTTCTGCGTGCGAGGGGAGCTCCCCGATGAGGGCTCGCTGCTCGAGGTGGACTGCTGCTGCGCAGCCCTGCGCTCCAGAGGTTCGCTGGTCCTGGTCAACGGCCAGCAGAGGGTGCTCTACATTTGGACCGGCTGTAAAGCTCTCACTAGCTCCAGGGAGGTCGCCAAGAGGGCGGTGGAGCGCCTTACTCAAGTGTGAGTGTCATGTTCTCTTGCTTCTTATAGTCCACTTGCTTGCGGTTGATAGGTTGGGTGGGATGTGTGCTCGTGCATCAGGTGTCCACCAGAACTGGACCTAAGTGGTCAAAGCAGCCCGGTGACAATACACACGGTAGAGGAAGGATCAGAGCCTGAAGAATTCTGGGTGGTGCTGGGACACAAGGATAGGAAGGCTTATGACTGCATGTTGCAAGGTACACGTCACCGCATCACTGCATCATTAAGTCTTGTCACTATATGTTCTCATATTGATTATTATCAAAAAGTCAGTATTATACACTAGTTTGTTATTGTGCTGATAACCATTGATACGTCACTAATGCGTTAACTATTTTATCACTACAGTAACAACTGCACTACATATCATTTTCATACATCAAGTCACTTCATCACTATAATATCACTACAATAACAGTAAATATATTGGTACATCCCTAAGTCACTTCATCACTATATCACTACAATTACATAGTAAATATTATATTGGTACATCATTAAGTCACTTCATCACCAGGTCATGCACTCGTGTAATATTTTCCACTCTTACTGCCAATCAGACCCAGGCAAATATAACTTCACTCCCCGCCTCTTCCACCTAAACGCCTCCTCTGGAAGCTTCCGGGCGGAGGAGCTGCACGGTCCCTTACGTCTGCCCGGTGTGATTGTGGCCATGCCCTTCGTCCAGGAGACCTTGTATGCAGCGCCACCGCCCGGTGAGAGCTGAGTCAACACTTTGACAAGCACCATGCAAATAAACCACTCAAACGTAAACCCTTCTCAGTTCTGTTCCTGCTCGACAACCACTTTGAGGTCTATCTGTGGCAAAGAAAGCGCCCTGAGCAGGAGTGGGAAGAGAGATGGCACAGCGAGAGGAAGTGCGCCATGGAGACGGCGCTGCAGTACTGCAAAGGTAAAGCCGTGTGACAAAGAAGGTGGTTGAGGATGAGCTGAAAGTGCCTCTCCCTGTCACAGAGGCCAACCCCAGACGCCCTCCACAGGCCTACCTCATCCTGGAGGGCTCAGAACCTTTGACCTTCACTAATGTGTTCCCTCGCTGGGAGAGGACGCAGGAAGGCCTGCCGCAGGTGTGAACTAGAGCTTTAATGTTCGCTTTATTATGTCCCGCACGCACACAAGATAAGCAGTAATGTGTGTGTGTATATAGAGAAAGAGTTAGCATGACTGCACATCTCTTTTCAGAATTTCATTTTGTGCCGGCTAATTCTTCATCTAAATGCAGAAACCTGTCCAATCAATAGCTGCTGTAAAGTCCAGGAACCCCAGAAACTAACCTATTAGTGTGCATTTATCCACAATCATCTCAGGGCAGCGAGGGCCAATCCAAGCTGACCCTGGTGCAGGACGCCCTGGATCAGCTCACGCGGGCCCAGTACCCCCTGGAGCGGCTGCTGCAAAGCCCCTTACCTGATGGAGTGGACCCACGACACCTGGAGGTCTACCTGTCGGACCCGGACTTCATGGTAGGGCCAGTTTGAAAACTCTAAAACCTTTCTTAATAAAACTACAAAAAAGACATTTCTATGCTTTAGAGTCACTCAATTTATTTGAAACAACAAAATGCATTGTAGACACCCACGATGTATTACATAAGCTGCAACATGTTTTTTGCCCACAAAAACTATGAAATTCCTTACAAACAGGTACATCTACTGAAAAAACGTTTAAATTGGTTTTTTTTCATATATATTATATGAATTGTGCTTGTTTCAGAGCATTTTGGAGATGAAGCGAGAGGACTTTGCCACCCTGTCAAGCCGGCAGCAAGCCGATCTGAGGAGAAACAAAGGGCTGCTTTGCCAAATAACAGATAAATAGTATGTAGAAAACACAAAGTATGCTGTAATTCAACTTTATTTATGTCATTTATGGACTTTTCAAACAGGTACAGGCAGTAGACATGTTTCCTGTCAGTGAATCTTTACAAGTCACACGTAGACGGACTGTGGAGATAATTCAGTGACGAGTAGTGTTATGTGGTGCAAGAATGGAATAAATGACAATAAACCCAAGGGGTAAAAAAGGTTAAGTCTTTACATTCTCAGAAACACTGTATACGTGATTGTGACAAACAATAACAACAATATCCTACGATGAACGCAATGAATCTGGCGGCCATGTTGGATTGCATCTTTGCATGACAAGATGTAAATCGCTTCCAATTAGCAATTAGCTTGTGTTTTGTGGTTTTTGTACCCTAAATGTCACCACTAAAAAACAAAAAGAAGAATGAAAGTGAAAGGGAAGTTTCTGCAGTCACACTGACCCTTGCTCACAAATTGTTTGCCAGGTTCTGGTCTGCTCAGCAGCAAAAATTTTTCATGGGATGGATTAGCTCGCTAAGCCTTCATGTGATTGGATTAAAGCCCACCACCACTGGGAGATGGCCCACTTGAGGGGGGCATTTCCAAGTGCTGAGAAAGTGGATATTACAGAAGATTAAGTACGGATCCATGGGTTCTGTGTTACATCTAGATGGCCTGCTCTCTTTGGACTTCACCTCCAGCTAGGCTCCGATCCGGCTCGGAGGCCAACGCCGCTTCCCGTAAGACCACCATGTGGTCTTCGGCCGCGTTCAGCGATTGGTCAATCCAGTCTAGACTGCCGGACATGTGGCAGGCGTTGCGGGTGACCAGAACCAGGTGGCTGACGGACAGGAGCAGAGCCGTGGCCCTGGGTGGGGAAGTTAAATTACAATTTAGGAGCAATCCGTAGACTGACTTCAGGCGGTGTGGTTCATTCTCCAAGTCAGCAGGGGGCAGCACATTATATGAACCAAAGTCTTTTCTCTACCTAAACTGGAGGAACAACCTTGACTGGCATCAGCCAGAAGTGAATTAGCATTTACTGTCAGCGTAACCACATTAGCTGATGTTGCGTTAAGTCAACAACAGTGCCTCTGCTGGTGTCGACCAGGTAGTGCATTCCAATTTGCCACAGTTGCAAATAATTATCTATCTATTCTACACACAGTCTCGTAATGTTTTTTTGGTTTTTTTAGAGGTTTTTTTACTCACCTGGCATCCAGGAGGATGGGGTCCAGAGGCGGGTACATTGAACGCACCACGTCGTCCACCCTGTTGAAATGCAAGCACGTCACTTAGCCAGCAGGTTAGTAAGAAGAGCTTTGATGGCTTTACCTGGGGCTGATACGTTTGGCCACTGTGATGATATCACTCAGGCTGGCCGGCGCTTTGACCTTTGCCCCTGAGCCCATTGTCATGGCGACCAGCTTCTCAGTCAAAGTGTGGCAGATCTATGACAAAATCATGACGTTAGCGTGGATTCGTCACACAACACAAACTAACTAGCCGAGGTACCTTCAGGATGGCGATGCAGTGAGAGACCAAACCACTGTATGGGGAACACAACAAATATTTTATGACATTGTGAAAAGATCAAGCGGGGCTGAATGAACATACGAAGCGTCCTCTATCCAGTCTTCGTTCTCCAGGATGGCCTCGATGTGAGGGTTGGTGATGACCACGTCGTCCAGCTCCAGCTCCGATGGCTCGCTTTGGGTCTCCATGGCGCCAATCAGGTCTACGGTGGGCCTGATGGGACATGAAGAGCAGATTCTCACCTCTATTCAGTTCACCGCGGTCTCCCCTGTAGTTGCCGGGTGCGTGGTCTGGTAGTAGCTGCATTTGAAGTATCGTGACTCTTTGGCATGGAGCAGTTTTTTCTATCTCTGCGTGCACTTTAAAATGTTCTTACACAGCTGTCGGTATGAAAATGATGCATGTTACATTTGCCATATTGTTTTTTTAACTAATTATTTATTCATACTGACTGTGTGGGCAGTGTAGCTCCTTGCAGCTGTTACAACATTGGTTCTGTTCCTGCTTTGTTGTGCAATATACTTGTTAATAAACAGCCATGTGAGAGCGGCCCAGTTACTCATGCTCTCCAATTCATTGTTTAAAGTAAAACATGAACTGTCCAATTATCTCCTGCTTCGAAAAACACCCAAATGGTCTCATACTTGTTAACGTCATGAAATGGAGTATTCGTGACTAACTTGGTGTCAAAGTGGTGCAGCAGGTGGTGCGGGTGGCAGTAGCGGTGTCGACACACCACCACCAGAGCCACAAAGGACGCCAGGAAAATGGTGGCCAGCACCCCAATGGCCACAATCACCACCGTCTCCATGGCGACCGGGCGGGGCCTCCCACGGCGGCGGAGTCCAAGTCGAAATGGCGAGAGGCCGAGCTGCCCGACTGTCCGAGGGTGATTATGTGCGGGCGCTCATCTGTGGAGGGGGTTCATGGGCAGAGTCGGCGTGAGAGAGAGCAGGGCTACTTTAGCTCTGATTGCATTAGAAAGCTGCACCACACTACCCACTAGTGGATTGTGTAACAGAAATACAGCAGCATCCCTCATACACTGATGTATCTTTTTTGATGGGAAAAAGCAAGCCCGTTGAGTTTTCTTTGCAGCGCCAACACTGTTGAGGAATGCTCTAATTCTTTAATCAGATTATTTTGGGGTTAAGTGGCCCGTATCGTGCGGGGCTTTCTCCTTGCTCTCTCGCTATTCACGAATATGCCAAAAACCGCTCTCTGTGTGATACATATAGTGATATCATTCTAAATACTAGCATGAAGTAATAGCGCTTCTTGGCGGAGATGAAAGCAAATGTGTGATGCAAAGTCCAGCACTGAAAACAAAGTCACAATTGCACCAAACAATTACAATCACGCCATGACAAAACATAAAACAAAATTAGTCTTTGCATGCGAGAGCGACGCATTTCAACACAACCGGCGGTTACAAACAGAAACACGGCTTACCTTAACATTTTGTTGCATTTTTTTTCCTCGCAAACTAAGTAACAGAAAAAAAGTTCCTCCTCCTTCTCCGGCAGCGGGATGAGGGGTGGAGACGGCGCCGACATCTCCAAACAAAGTGGAACTTGCAGGCACCTCAAGGCTCAGCCAATGACGACAAAACCTGCAGGAAGTTCACCCGCCAGGCGTGTGCAGACTTTGGACGCCAGGTGGCGCACCAAGACAGTATGTGATGAAAGTTTGAACACGTGCATGACCAGTTGGATAACAATAAATATGAAAACGTAATAGATTACATTTTGAACACGTCCATTTAAAGATGTTAAAAACTATTTGGAGTAATAATTGTGTCGACCATTTTGGCCTTTGTTTTGGTTTCGCCCTTTATAGCACTTCCGCGTTGGCCTGCTGCGTAAGCGATGACGTCACACGCCACCTGACCCTAACTAGCTAGGCTACATAACGCAAGCTAACATTGAACGCAATGTCAAATTTGTCAGCAACATTTCGACGAGGATTAGTCCCAAGAGCGCACAGAAGATTACTTGTCGAACATTCCAGAACGAAGTATGGGACGCGACTCTCAACATGGCGGCGCCGTCGTCACTCGACAAGCAGGTGAGGTCAAAGGCTAAACGCTGACGCCATCTTTACGGCACTGACTTAAATGTACTTTTAATTAGTTGTTACGGTGTTTTATCGGGTGTTTGTCGTGGCTAAATAATGATTTAACTTGAAATATGTGTTGCAACTGTACACCGCCATTAACCACAACCGTAGCACTTCCGCGTTGGCCTGTTACGTGACGCGATGACGTCACACGCCACCGGAACCGGAACTAGCTAAGCTGGATCACGTCATCTAATGTAATATAACATTTGTCAGCCACGTTTTGGCGATTGGATCCAAGAACATACACAAGATAACTTTTGATAAATGAGGAAACTGTAAATATAATTCAGTGCAGCTTTTCACCACCATAAGCCACAACGTAAGATAAGGTTCAATTTGCGTGAGCTGGAGCCTATCCCAGCTGGCTTTGAGGCGAGAGGCACGGGGAAACGATCCAAAGACTCGGATCTCCTGACTGTGCAGCAGTTGCGAGTTGCCCGCGCTAGCGCCATAAAACTTGCTACTATAAATCAATGTGAGACTAAAATCATGTGATTTCTTTTCTTCATATTTGCAGGAGGTGTCCAAAGATGGCGTAAGATCTGACAGCAAGGTTTAACTGTTTTTCCGTTATGGTTATAGGCTAGTCACCTAGTTAACGACCCGCGCCCACTGAGAGTTTGCCACGCTGCCAGCCGAGATAATTCCACTCGCTGTGCCGTAAACACAGGTGTGGCTTGTGTATAACATTCCCGAATAACATTCCTGTAGTTTGCTGTCATTGGTCATCACGTTCCCTCTCCGCTCGTAATTCATCATCATCATGTGGAGGGTTTCTGAGCGGCGCCGGCTAACAAGCAGACTGGCCTTATCAGTGAGCGAAGAGCTCATCAAACGCTAACAGGGGCTTCATTTCCAGAGAGAAGTCATCAAGATGTAATTGGACTATTTACTGGCATGTTGTGGATGTGGCTGTCAGTCAAATATTGGGCTTAGTCACGCTCAGGCCGCGCACCGTTTGGAAGCAACGGTGTTTTATTTTATTCCCATTTTTATCACATTGTGAGTCAATGCTGGGCACGCGCGATCCCGTCGCCCAGTGACACCAACCAAATCATTTGTGTGTTTATTGTGTGTGGGGAGAAGTTGGTGGTTGTTTTGTCTTTTCCAATAAAAAGGAACTACTCAGTGTTTTCCACGATGACATCAAAGACGTCGCCATTTCCGCAAAAACACGATGCGCCTGTCGCCCACACGCATCAAGCCAGACTATTGTCATCTTGTCTCCGGTAAATAGCTTTTCTTTGTTTATATAACTGACAGTAACACGCCATTCCGGAATTAGATCCATATAAAATCTGCCAGACCCGCACTCTGGCCCATCAGGGCTGTGGAAAAACACGAGCTGGCCCGTGGGCTCACAAAGGCTGAGGAGTATCACCACTTTTGTTTGCATTTAAGAAAGCATTCATACACTTGGGGGGCGGGGATCGAAGCACGTTTGCGACGTCACTATCCAAAACCAATTCCAAAATTCTGAATAAGCTCTGTCCACTGAGTGTCTGGTACTCTCTGCACTCGGATTACCACTGATGGGGGTAGTGGGAGGAGAGGAAAAAAACGTGTCCTCCAGCAGGCTTGCAGCCAAATATTTCTGCAGCAGCTTCATTATTCCCACTCATCCCAGTCCTCTTTAGTGGCTCCGCTTGGCAGGGGAAGACACAAAGCGCGTTTCCCTCTTTTGTCACTTCGGTTGGAGATTACGGCGCGTCGTCACGCGTATCGTACAACAGCTTTGACCAATACAGACGTCTTTTTTGATCTCTCTGCGATTGCTCAGACTGCATACATGTCGACAGGTCTGCAGCGCGTGATTGTCGCCTGATGCAGCTTTTCACTTTATCTGACAAAAGTCACGAAAGTTAAAAATAAGCATGTCATTATAGCTTGTCAATGGGCAATGCGTAATACATTAGAGTAGTCAGTGTACAGCTTGTATGACAGTACGGATTTACTCTCCACTAAAAATGAGTCAACACACTGTCCTTCATGTGAATATTTAATGCCAGTGTGTTACCTAGCATTGCCTTAATCCTCTTGGGCAGAGCTCATACGGTTGCTACTGGAATCCTCATTCACTCAATTGGGTTCAGGTGTGGAGGAGACGTACTTGGCCACTCCGTCGCGTTCATCTTCATCTTCCTCAGCAAGGCACTTGTCATCTCAGGGGTGTTTGGGCTCCTCGTCGTCAGTTTCTGCTTCACAGTGCCACAGGACGTGTTGGCATTCAGCATTGTTAAAGTATTGAAATTCTGTGCAACTTGCACGTCAGGGCATTTTGTAAAAAATGTTTTCCTTTTTCCAAGGACTGCTTTGGGCTCCGTTTCAGCACCGGCACCATTTTCAAATACCGGATCATACTGTGTAACAATACCCACACCTATTATTCCCAACACGTATTCCCCCGGCCGCTCATGCACATGCACTCTGTTTCCCACCCAAAAATTTAATTTGATTGAAGCCAAAAAAAAAAGGAGGGCATTACTCACCTCCCGATTTTCTTATCTGCACATCGCACGGCTCATAATATCCCAGCCGAAGAGAGAGCGACTTTAATCGTTTTAGCCGCTATCGATGGATCCGCTGCTTGAAGTCGCGCCGGTCGGTTTTCTCACACAGCAGATGAATCAGGACTTAAGCGGGCTTTATCTCGGGGTACTCTGTTGGAGATTCAGGTCAGCGATGCAGCATGAGAGGTCCTGGCTTGTGCAACTCTTTTATAGCTAAACTGCTAATCCAGGCAATCTTAGTCCGGATTTTGGCTGAGGAGTACCACAATTGGACTCTTTTGTGTTTAGTTGTGTATGGTACAGTAGGTACTTTGGTTTTCGTACCTACCGACCCAAATTTGTCTGGATTTTTGTACACCGTCTCAGTTATCATACGGCCAAACTGCGGCCAACAAATTAGTGGAGTGCCGATACAAAGCATCCACGCATCTGTGGAGACCATACTGTGATGATTTTACCGTTGGGACACTACAGATAGATTCCAGCCAGGGATTCCTTTGTGTGTGTGTGTGTGTGCTTTATTTGTTCATAGAACGCACAGAGAACAACGAACAATCTCTAGCACTGTGCCGTGCACTGATGAGGCTTCATAAGTGCACTTCGAATTACTGCAGAATCTGTGCTTTTTTAAATTTAGGACAGCTCCAGTGTCAAAAGAAGGTGAGAAACAATATTGATTTCAACTTTCAATGAAAACTATTGCCACAAATATTTAATACGGCCGAACCGTGCCTAAGCAAATATCATTTTGTGTTATTAATACACCGCGTAAGTCACGCCGGCCCCCTTGTGATGTCATCACCTGTTGACTCTGCAGGTCTTTGCTAACTAACACAGTTACAGCCCAAGTCTCTCTTTTAATTGGATTTGCATAAATGTGTATGGGAAAAATGTATTTGGTTTATGGTTGTTTTTTTAGGTGGTAGCTATGGCAACGACTTCCACGGTTGTCCTTTGTTTACCGCGTAGCCTTCCTCTTCTTTGTTGACTTCACGCTGTCGCCACGTTATGATATCACGGCAGTTACGGGGCTGATCCCGAGACACATGAGGATGTAACCTTCCCAGTGGACCGCTTGTTGCCCTACCGTCACCACCATGGTGCTGGTCAAGTGTGCTGTGTATTGACGACAGTGAGCCATCAGCCACTCCAGTCTCTGTAATCACGTCCCGCCTTGAATGTATCCTTCCCCCACCGCCCAATTGATCTGACACGGCGCTAGCCGTGAACCCCGCCTGAGTGTAGAAAGGCCAGGCGGACTTAACCAAAGCGTGCACCGATCCCGCTCTGTGGTCTATCGATCTGGCCTGCGGTTTGATTGATGCTGTCTTTAAAAATGCATTAGTTTGAAGCACGATGGAGCTGCAGGGGCGGCCGCAGCTTTGGCGGGGTACATTTGTCTGTTCAGACCGACCGGAACCAGAGAGGAGGCATGCCTGGACCTCACCACCACGTAGACTGCGGGAAAAAGGGAGGCATCCATATACTGTGTAGTATCACTCTCTGGTTATTGATTGCCTGCTGACGTTCTACTTTGGTTCCCATCCTTCATCTCAACACGTGTGTAATACATGCACGTCACTTCCAAGCTGCATGCGGCGCTTCAATTATCTCTGAACGTCCCGGATCATCCATCAGCCCAAAGAAGGTCTTGAACAGAACACAATTCCGCGTGCTTGGTGACCAGCAGCTACATCACCTACACAACAGACTTTTGTTCTTCAGCCTGGTCTGAGGTTTTGTTTGCAGCCGTTCTTTCTGCCCGCCTGGGGACGGGAGTAGGGTCCAAATTGGTCCGCATAGATGAAGCCTGACCCTTTGAAGTTGCGGTGTGTTCCTGTGCCTAATGACTCCGCGTGGGAGAGGACCAAATGAAGTGGAGTGAGGAACTCCGAAAAAGCCAATCATAGCCCAGTCACAGGTCCCATCCTGCCGAGTGGCAACAATGCTTTTTCCGGATGGACGAATGAACAGCATTCCAAGATAGACACGTGGGAATGTGAAGGCAATTTAAAGCCATTTGTGTCACAATTTCTTCTAGCGTTCTTATATGTGGGATTTTTCTCTCACGCTCCCCGATAATGGCAGGCTATTCTTTTCCAACAAGACTGGAGACAAGCTCAGGGGGAATGAGATGTAAAAACAACATTCACTAACTGCGTTTAACTTCATTTGGAGCTCAGTTATGGAACCCATCGGTTAAGGAGCAGCTGATCAACATGGCTGCATGCCGTCATCAAGGGTACGGGTGGTATCCTTGAACATGTCAAAGGAACAGCTCCTATGAAATGGACAGTGATAACTAATCAGTGGAGTGGTCTTATCAAATTTAGGTGCAAGTTAAGACTTGCTGTTGTCGGAACAGAACTTGTACAAAGATCAAGGACTTCCTGTTCTGTGTTCTAATGTTGATGTTCAGAATTGCAGCATTCACAAACGCGCCTCGGAAGCGTGGTGGTTGCTAGAGTGGAGAGCAACGGAGGTACGCGTGATGAGGTTGGCAATCTTCTTCTTTTCCTTTCGGCTTATCCCGTTAGGGGTCGCCACAGCCAATCAATTGCCTCCATCTAACTCTGTCTTCTGTATCCTCTTCTCTTGCGCCAACTACCTTCATGTCCTCTTTCATTACATCCATAAACCTCCTCTTTGGTCTTTCTCTAGGCCTCCTGCCTGGCAATTCAAAACTCAACATTCTTCTACCAACATATTCACTATCTCTCCTCTGGACATGTCCGAACCATCTCAGTCTGGCCTCTCTGACTTTATCTCCAAAACCTCAAACATGTGCTGTCCCTCTGATGTGCTCATTCCTGATCCTGTCCATCCTGGTCACACCCAAAGAGAACCTCAGCATCTTCATCTCTGCTACTTCCAGCTCTGCCTGCTGTCTTTTAGTAACTTTATTGCCAACCTCGTCAACCACGCGTGACCAGGTTGGCAATGAAGTTACAAAAACAAAGACCGTCAGTTAGCATCTAGCAGCTCGTAACAATCATCATAAATGGTGGAGCTCCAACAGGGGATTCACCAGCATCAATCTAGCCGCGCGTGTGTGTGTGTGCAGGAATCACGGCATGTGGTCAAATGTTGTAGAAACTCCCCTGACAGAAAACATGATGCCATTAAGTCTCGCTAATTCGCTAATTGATTCTTGCGGCTAATGAGAGCTGAGGTGCTAAATTAGCACTTCGGCAGTGAATGATAGCTCAGCAGAAGCAACTTGAAACGATGATACATTCTAAGTGGACGGCCGGTGAGGGACGTTCTAGCCGACTCATCCTCGTGCAAAAGCCTGCACCTCCGGGCCAAAGCGAACAGATGGCAGGCCCCCGCAGTCTGAGCTGGCGGCTCCCCCGCGGTGGATTGTGGGTCATGTTGATTCCACCGGCAGAGCGCAGGGAAAGCCTCGGCCTGCCAGCAGCCGTGACACACCGCGGAGCTGCCGGCGCTTTGATGCCGGGAAATGAGAATTTTACCTCACCTCTGCTTCCTCGCCCACTCCCGCAGCAGAGTGGGGGAGAGATCAAACATGGCGTTCCACTCGGGCTCAGCGACGCCCACACTTTGTTCTCCGAGAGTGGCGAGCGCACGCTAGGATGTCGACATGCTTTGTAGCGCGCCGGCTCATTACAATGTGATGAGTGTGCGTGCATTAACATGGACGACACCATCGCGGCGCCGCTCACGTGGTCATGAGTCAGTGGAGTAAAATAGCACCTTTGGCTTGCGTGAGAACGTAAAGCAGTCATGACTTTACTCCAAGGATTAACCTGACGCTTTATTATTCCACGCCCTAGCATCGGCAGCCTTATACGACTTTGTGAGTCGTTTTCTACTACTGCAGTAACACTATTAGAGCTCTCTAGACATGGGGTAACACCCCTATAGTCAACTATTACCTTGGGACGCTTCGATCAGTTGACCACAGTTATCGGCCAGCATACCCCCGCGACCCTAGCGAGGACAAGCAGCGTAGAAAATGAATGAATCAATGTTATTATTCAACCTGCAATAATGTCTGGCAATTAAACATGGAAGTAAGATTACTGACACCTAGTGACCAGTGTAGAATACTACATATCACAATTTGCGCCTCAGGAAGAAAATTAAATCAAATGTGGTTAAATAGGCATATTTTTGACTAATAATAGGCCGCATTCAACCATGGAACAGTTCATTCATATCTCGGTGCAGCTTTTGGCCAATCCAATCATCGCGTTTCACCTGCTCCTCCGCCGTCGACAGTTGATTACAGCCGGTAATTGCAGATGCCTGACTTCCTGTTTGCGGTTGTGCCTTTGAGGCGAGCGTGTCAGTGTGGCGGCGGCCGGCGGGCTGGTTAAACGAGCGACCGCAGCGTCACTAAGCGGCGAGGGAAGACTCACCCATCGAAACGGGAACGCAGTAGAAATGGAGAAGGAAAAACATGCTGGATTTTCTCCTCTGTTGTTTACTGTGTGGCCGCCCTCTTCTTTGTTGAGTTTGTTGGCGCCTTCCACTGTGTCGAGTCAAACGGACACCGCGGTGTGATGTAAACAATGAAACGGTGCGAAAGCACGCGGTGAATAAATGCACAATGTTTATGTAACGCGTCGGGGATGAATTATGGAGCGATACGTGGACTAGCACAGAACCACACACCTTCTGTCTCAGTCTCGCACCCGCGTCGCCAATCCACGGGGAATCCCGTACCGACGAATCCCGTATGTGCGAAGACGCCGACGGGACTTTGTTGGTGTTTGTCGACGTCCCCCGTGGAAGTTGCACGACAGCGCCGGAAATTGGAACGCCGGAACAATGATTCTCCTGCCTCGGCCCCTCTTGCTTTAATGCTGAAGCTGGTAAATGGCGCAGCCAAACAAGCTGCCTGTGAACTTTCAGTACGGTTGTTATGAACAGCATGTCCTCGGTGTGTCCCTACGTTGGCGATATGGGTTGATTTTTATTGTAAGTCGGAACCTACGCTGTACACAGAACACCTGAAGGACATAAAACACAATAAGAAGATGAAAAAGCTCCTTCTTTTTCTGGCTGGTTTTCTTGCACAAAGGAAGGGGCGTTGGAAAGGAGGGAGAGTGAGGCTAATTGGGAGGAGGAAGGCTCACTAATGAGACCATTACACTGCTAGTTATCACTGTCTCTTTCCTAGGAGCAGATCTGTTGGCAGATACCATCTTTATCCTTGATGATGGTTGCAAGGTTTGAGTGGCTTGGATTGGAGGAGGCATGCAGCTAATGTTGGTCGGGTTTTCTCCACTTTGCTTTTCCCTTTCCTTTTCTTTGATGCACCACGGTCTACGCTTTGGAGATTTTGTTTTTGCACAGTATGAATCGTTTATGGACGTGTGTTGTAATATGAGGACCGACTTCCGATATAATTCAGCATCCCAAGTTAGTGTTTCCCAGCATTTATGGAGCAAAGGCTCAAATGTTACCTTGGAAAAGTCTCAACATACACAAATAGCATGTAGCTTGCTACACTGAAATAAAGATGAGGAATATTGATGTACCCTCTGCCATTTGGCATTTGTTGCCATAGATAGGTGAGCTAAGACACTAGCCACTATGCCGCTGATCCACACCAGGGGTGAGGCGTATGCTGGAGCCTGTCCCAGCTAACTTTGGGCAAGAGGTGGGTTACACCCTGGACTGGTCACCTGTCAATCCCAGATCTCCTGGCTGTGTGCCCATCATGCTAACCGCTAGGCCACTGTGCGCCCCTACATTATTTTTAGTAAATAAATGCTAATTCATGAATACAACTTTTTTTCATGTAATATTCTGACAGAGACTATTTCAGCTTTTTATTTTTTATTTTTTCTAATTATGACTTTAATTTCATAATATTTTGACTCACAACATTATAATTTTTTCAACCTAATTTTCGAGTCTAAATATTAAATAAAAATAACATATTTTTCCATTAATATTTGAGCTTTATGCTTACTAAAATGGCGTACAAAATAAAAACATTATAAAAAAACAATAACGTAATAACAAATTACATAAACATAGTATTACGGTATTTTGGTAAACTTTTTTTCCTTTATTATTTACTTTGTTCTTGTAAAATTACTGCAGTATTTTTTACTTTTCTTTTTTTTATTTAGTTTTTTAGAATGTGCCATGGGCCTGTATAAAAAAACCAACAACCTCGGGCTGCAAATGGCAACCGGGCCGCCCTTTGGACACCCCTGGATCAAGCGAGCTGGGATAATTTCCTGCGGCGCTCGCTGTCATGGCATGCTAATGTGTTGCAGCGCTATAAAAAAGTATGAGTGACATTTACTGTTAGTTCTTGTTTCCAATAGCCTGTCTGGCCTCACCAGGAGGCTCTCATTTGCTATAATAATAATAACTGTGTCTTATTGGAAGAAACACCTCAGCTTTCTTGTATGAAGATTTCCAAAAGGCTTTTACTAGTGGCTAATCATTTAGCTGTGTAATAATAAATGGGAGGAGGGGTATGTGTGGCGGCGTCCGTCCTTGGAGATGCACATACGCCAGGATCCTGTTTGTGGACTTCAGCTCTGCATTCAACACCATCCTCCCTGCTCCGCTCCAGGACAAGCTCGCCCAGCTCAACGTGCCTGACTCCACCTGCAGGTGGATCACCGACTTCCTGACGGACCGGAGGCGGCGCGTGCGGCTGGGGAAGAATGTCTCGGACACTCGGACTATCAGCACGGGATCCCCACAGGGCTGTGTACTTTCCCCCCTGCTCTTCTCCCTGTACACCAACTGCTGCACCTCCGGCCACGACTCGGTGAAACTGACTAAGTTTGCGGATGACACCCTCATCGGGCTCATCTCAGACGGCGATGAGTCTGCTTACAGAAAGGAGGTGGACCGGCTGGTGTCGTGGTGCAGCTGCAACAACCTGGAGCTCAATGCTCAGAAGACAGTGGAGAGGATCGTGGACTTCAGGTAAGTTAAAGCCCCCCTGCCCCCCCTCGTCTTCACAGACTCCCCCATCACAACTGTGGACTCCTTCAGCTTCCTGGGCACTAACATCACCCATGACCTCAAGTGGGAGCAGACCATCAGCTCCCTCATCAAGAAGGCTCAGCAGAGGATGTACTTCCTGAGGCAGCTGAGGAAAGCCAAGCTGCCTGTCCAGATGCTGGTGCAATTCTACACGGCCATTATTGAGTCCATCCTCACCTCCTCCATCACTGTGGTTCGCTGGGGCCACTGCCAGGGACAAACACAGACTGCAGGACTGTACGTCTCCAAAACTCGGGGGCGAGCAGGCCGGATACTTGCTGACTCTTCCCACCCTGGACATGGACTATTTGAGCCACTCCCCTCTGGCAAAAGGTTCTGGTCCACAACCTAAGTGCTAATATCAAAGATTTTACACGCAGGCTGATATTGGCCTGAGGTCTGATATTCTTCTTATGACTTATCCTCGTGCAATCAATGAGGAATACACACACCCACAAGCGTGTGATTGACTGGCCATGCTGACTCGCGCTCGATAGCTAGCAGCTAGCAGCTAAATGGATGCGACACACACCGGAAGATGTTTGTGTTTGTATCATCTTCCTCGTCGCTGAAGAGCCTGCGGCAATCAGCCGGGGGGGTCGCCCTGTGTTGTGTGTGTGCTTGTTTCAAAGGGGGACGCCGACCCCCGCGACCCCTTTTTCAGAGCAAAGGGAGCTATGATTTTGTGGCAGCTTTTCCCTGGAAGCTCCATCTGTCCAGTGGAGCATCAGAGCGTGAGACGACAGCTCAGGTGCACCTGAGAGCGCCCCCCCCCCCCTTTCTCTCTGAGTCCGTGATTGTGCTGCTTGTGGATGTGTTGTGCACCACTTTTCACTTCACCCACTCCTAAGCACTTTGTACTTAGGAGAGCGTACGCCACTGTGAGGAGGACGCTTCCTGTGGGATTGCTGCGCAGCGCCAGATGAGCCCAAACACTCGTGGGACTTGGAGAGCATCTCAAGGGTTCGTCGCGTGAAGCTGTGATGAGTTCAGAGGAGGCCATTGAAGAAAATATAACAGCGGCATCCTTCCTGTTTTTTGTATTTGTCATAGTCACTCTCTCATGCACCCCATATCATTATTACAGTTTTAAAAATTACTTGTCAAATATAACGAGTTAAGGAATTAAGAAATAACAGCCTCTGTCAAATTATACAAGGGTGTCCAAACTTTTTCCACTGAGGTCCACGTACTGAAAAATCAAACGAGATTTTTACCAAATGTTTTTAAATAATTACAAAAAGGCTAAAAAAAATGTGTACACAGTTGTTCCTCGCTATATCACAGTTTGAGCATTGTTTTTCCAAAATTAATGAATAAATGATTGCTGTTTTGTGAATGAATGCGTGAATGCATATTTAGAAGACTGTAAACAGGTTTTCTATGCCATAAATATAGAAAAATTACATTTGTTAATATTGAATCCTACTTTGCGGAAGTTCACTTTTTGCCCCTTTTTCCACTTTTCGAACCAATTAATGGCCATAAACAAAAAGGGACAGTATTTTGATTTGGTTGTGTTATTTATTGGTATCAATATCTTCGATTCGTCTCTTCTTTTTGCGCCATTCTTCCAATTTTTTTTGTGAATTTTATTTCTACATTGTGCCACGAGCCAATCTGCCGGCAGCAAATAGCCCCCGGGGCGCCCTGTGGACACCCCTGCTTTCAAAACAAAAGCATTTACGCTATGATGCATGCGGAGATTTGGCATGGCTTACTTGCTCCTTTTTTATCTACAAATAGATCTGATCACGGTGAGCCAAAATACCCGCATGCTCCGTCTGTCTGCGGTGGCTGGCCCGACAAGAGACGTAGAACTTTCTACCAACAAGAAGAAAAGTTTGCATCTCCAAAGAGGACCAGCTTGTGGTTTTTGTTTATTTCACAGTAATTATGAGGTTGCAGTCCAAGATCTGAAGGGAGCCAACATTGCACACACACACACACACACACTTTGGGATGCAATTAGCATTTTCCTACTAACGTTCAGGGTCACTGTGAAATAGCCCAGGGGTGGCCCAATACTTATTCCTAACAGTGTATGCAGCAAATGCTATTATATTCGGGTGGTTGGTCAGCAGATATGACATGAACTTTGGTGGAGGTCCCTCTGCATGTGATATTTAAGCACGGTTCCCTGTTGTCCCCCTGCTGGCACCCAAGGCCGCCAAATGCTACCCTCCGTCTCCGGGCACCCGTGACCACGACCCGTGTTCTCTGTCTTCCTTCCTGCTTCGACCAGCTGGCAGGGCCGAGTCGCCGCAGGCCGCCTTGGCCGTCTGTCAAGTGGCGGCGAAAGCGGCGCGGGGAGCTGCTGAGATGTGACGCCAAGCCCCGGTCACTAGTTTTTCCCGCCAGTGGACTGCTTCCTGCCATATTTGGGTCACGCGACCCCTGCTGTGACAAAGTTGTTGACCTTTAAGGTGCGCTCTCATGCTGGGCTGTCCTCGCGGCCCGTTGTTAGGATGACGGCTTCTCCCGCTCCACTTCCCGCTCACAGGCCGCCCGCCGCGTGAGCCGTGACGTCAAGGCTTCGTGTCGGCTGGCTCGTTCACGCGCGGACGATCACGAGAACATGTATGGAGCTGTGAATTCTCCGCGGAGTATTCAGCGCGGTGATCCTCGGTAAATCGCTGTAATCTGTTTTTATTCACCGTGGAATCTCTTGAAGCCGCCCTGTCATGCAAAAGTGATTTTGTGATGGTGTTCAAACTGCAATACGTGTCCCTGGAGCCGGTTTATGAGCACCAACCGTGATAAAAGTGTCTCATCGTTTGAGAGAAGAGGCCCCCAAACGCTCCCTTTTGAAGGCGCGCCTTTTCAGGACATCATGAAGGAAAAAACTTCTGTCCCACTCCGGGTACACACCCAGCACGTACCAAAAAAGGCTTCCTCTTCAGTGAACGGCTTCACCTAGCAGGATGTTGCTGCTAAAATGTGAGGGTAATGTTAGCACTGTAGCATCACTGAGCTTGTCCCAATCAGTAATACGTGCGACAGATGCAGAGTTACACTATTGCAAGGAATTGGATTTTTTTTATGATATTTTTGAGTGTCTGGAATAGATGATTTGGATTTACATTATTCTGCTTTGGAAAATTTCGTTTTTTGTACACTCTTGCATGTGACAAACGAGTGCGACTGCCATATAACCCCCCATGGGGCCAAAGAAAGTTGCGTTGGACGGCAATTTGATAAATAAGGTGAGAAACATCATTCGATGCCATTTCAACAGGATGTTTTATTTGTTTTATTATTATTTGTTTTATTATTATTATTTATTGTTTTGTTATTTGTGTTGTTTTCTGCATGTATAACTATTCTCTATAAAACGTCATTTTGGGTGTCTGGAATAGATTAGGTGTATTTACAATCATGCCTCTTTTATAGCGGTTTAATTCTATAAGTGAATTTTCGCTAGATAATAGTCAATGTTAACAAATGGAATATTGTTGTAGTTAGACCTTAAAGAAGCTGTTTAAGACATTTTTTTAAATATTTAAACCTGTACTTGACACGCCCGGTATTTGTTGTTTACATCCGATTGCAACTCTTATGCTGCAGGTAGTCGAGATGGCGAGCCTCACATTAATTGCTTAACTTACCACTTCCACACGGTAGGGGAGGAGAACTTTTTTTTTTCACTCTATCATCTCTGACATGCTACGGCTGACTTTCATGACTTCATGCAGTTTTAAGGTAATGTCACGTAAGTGGTTTGCGTCATTACTGCTGCCTAGCGACCAGAACACTACATATCACATGTATTTCAATATGTTTTGACTAATAATACTGTATAATAATATGACTATAGCCGTTTGGACCAAATTAAGAACAAAAACATGAGAAAAGTATCCAGTAGTGCTTCTGGGGGACACGCATCCTGTCAGGGAGTAACTGTAAATTGTCTATATGCCCACCGTCAAAGCTAGCACACTTCCATTCACAATACGGGAGCGAGAGAGCTCGCTTCCAGCACAATGCATGGTCACACATTTCGCTCTGTGGCCGCTTTTCATCATTTCCACGCAGCCTTATTCACACCATCTATCCTCTCTGCTGCAATCATTGTTGCTCCTCGAGTAATAAGCCCGTTCCCCCGAGGGGGTCGTTAAACTTTTATACCACGGAAAAATCAATTTCTGAAACTAATCTTGGTTTGTAGTCAACCTCCAAAATATTTTTAACCACTACTTTGCTACATAAAGCCTCCAACATATCAGCTATGAAGCAAGAATCTAGAAAATAATCTAATGAGAAAAAGTCCTAATTTTATGACAATAACATTGTAATATGAGGTACAAATATTTTTAGTAGCATAATAAATATTAAAATATTAAATACAAAAGACTAACAAAGCAACAAATAAAGTTGTATTTTTTGTCATGAGAATATATTCAAAATATTATGGGAATAAAGTTATAATAATGACAAGAAGGTTTGGAAAATGTAAAAAGAATAAAAAAACAGCCAATGGAATTAACAGCTGGAATTTTAGGAGAACGTGAATTCTGAGGGGAAACAAGAATAGTTAACATTTTTAGTAGCAAAGAAGTGAAATATTAATGACAAAAAGACAAAGCAACAAACATAACAAAAAAAGTTGTCATTTTTTAACGAAGAATTTATCATATTGTGAAAAGAATGTTGAAGTATTTGGAAATTTTAAAAAGTTTTTAAAATTTTTTTAAAAATAATGTGATCTTATGAGAAGTCAAAATATTAAAAAAATAAAAAATGGTCATTTTGTAACATAGAGTTGAAACATTAAAGAAAAAAAAAGTTTATTTTGAAAGGCCATGATATAAGAAACAAACAAAGCAAAATAAAGTTGCAGCGTGAGGGTTGCATGTATGTCATAATTTCCACGCAAAAGGTAGGTAAGAAATATACAAGACAAGTACCAATATACACGTTTTAACATTTTTATCCCTGTAGACATGAAATAACATCCCTATAGTTACCTTTACACTCCTATTATGCCACATTTGTTTGCAACACATTGCAACTCGTATCCCCCAAGGACTGGAGACGCCGCTAGTTAGCGAGCTAACCAGTTAGCCTCAAATTTATTTCTTCTAAATTTATGAAGCCCAAAAACCTACCACTTCCACACTGGATGGGAGGAGAACTTTTTTCACTCTAGCACGTCTATCTCGTGACTTAGACTTTATGCGGTGTTAAGGTAAGTTCATGTAAGGTACTGCCCCAATGTTTTGTGTCAATACTGCCAGCTAGTGACCACAATACTACACATCACTTAATTCATAATAATAAGGCTTAATTAATACTAACACAACTCAATGATTGACCACAGTCTATCATGAAAAATGATTATCTGTTACATGACCAATCACGATATAGCGATCGGGAGATAATCAAACCGTGACATTGCTAATTTAAACTGTCAAAGCGTGTGCCTTGGATGCGCTGGCCTCCTAGGGTCTTCTCTTTAAAGCAGCCGGGCCGGGCCTGAGAGGAATTCAATGGAGACTTTCCCAGCATGTCGCTTGATGACTGCCTCGCCTTAAAGCGCGGCGCTCCTCATCCCGAGTCACCCGCCGGAAATCCTCACATTTTCCTCAATCCGAGGAGTTTTTCTTTGCAGGGTTTTATCTTGGCGGGCCTTCCTGCCGAGTGTGCCCTTTGTCACCAAAGCTAATCCTGCGGGGCTGCAATAATGAGAGCAGCGTGTGAGCCCGGACACCTCCGGGGTGTTTGCGGGCTGCGTGTGATGGAAACGACTATAAACGCCCCCGTCCTCCTACCGTGTGGATAAATATTAGTCATGTCCGACGCCGATAACACGCCTGACCCCGATGAGCGAGAATGAGCACAAAGGACAGAGAAAGGCAGCCATGTCTGCCAGTCACGTCGCTGTCACTACTCATAGAATGGAAGAGCTTTCAGTATTTCAGCATGTTTATCAATCTGAATGTCAGCGTTTGGGCTTCTGCAAGCGCACACTTGTGTAAGGAATGACACATCCTTACATATCTTTATTTGATTTACTGAAAGGCATTAGGCCAGGGGTGCCCAAAGTGCGGCCATTTTGCAGCCTGCAGCTGTTTTTTTAGTAGCCTGTGGCACATTGTAAACACGAAAAAAAAACAGCAGCAAAAAATAAGCGCTGATTTTACAAGGATGAAGTCAAAATATTGAGAGAAAAAGTTGTAGTCTAACAAGGGAAAAGTCATAATTTTACGACAATAATGTCATAATATGAGGAGAAATAATGTCATTTTTCATGTCGGTGTCATTTTAGTAGCATACAATCAAAATTATTAGAGAAAAAATTATTTGTAGGAAGTATAATATACAGAATGTTTATGTAATATTATGAGAAACAACAACAACAAATTACAAATACAAATAACAACAAAATAATGTGGGAAATGGTCAACAACATCAGCAGAAATGGACAAAACACCAACAATATAACAAGACCAAGTGCAAAATATTAAGAGAAAAAGTTTTATTCTAACCAGAAGAAAGGTCACAATTTTACAGGAACAAACTTGTAATATTATGAGGAAAAATAATGTCATTTTCGTAGCATGCGGATGAAATTGTTTTTAAAACAAAAGACACGAACACACCCCTATACTCACCTTTACACACTATTATTTGTTGTTTACACCACATTGCCAAGGTCTTATGCTGCAGGTGCAGGAGATGGCCGCTAGCTAGCTTCATTTCCTCTAAACTTAAGAAGCCAAAAACCTACCACTTCCACACGTAATGGGAGGACAACTATTTTTTTAAGTCTGCCGCCAAACAGCCATAATTTATTACTTAATGTTATTCATCCATCCAGCCTAAAAGTAGTAGGGAGAAGATTTTTTTAATTCTACCTCTTCTCGATGTTACTTATCTCAAAGTTCTTCTTACACTTGCATGAGCTAAAGGCCGTGGACGCTGGCAGCTGACGGGGATGCGACCCCGCGGACGCCTGTTGTTCCGCCCCCGCTGCTTGTGCCGCTGAATCACGGATGAGCAGCATCTGATGGGGGCTGGCAGCCTGTCTGACTTCCTGCCCCGCGGCCATGCTAAACATCCGGACTTTCAGGCGCCAGCGCTGAGGTCAGAGGTCCTTTTCCAGGCACACACGTGTGCGTGGGTTTATGTAGCCCTTTTGTTGGCCTGCTGGTCCTCTCTGGAGGTGGAATTTGAGCACACTTGCTTTAGGGTTGACTGGAGCGCTTTGGAGAAATCTTTGTCATTAGAGGTTAAGTCATCTTCTGTCTTCTCAGCATGCAGGCAAGCGACAATGGCGAGCTAAATGTCAAATCGTTTTGTCAAATACGTCGTATTGCTCGCCAACTGTGCGACGCTTTCGACAGAGAGAAGCGCTGAAGGTCAGCGTTTGCACTCAGCGTCTGCTCGTCCTCAAGCCCCTTTTTTGTTTTAACCATCCAGAGCCGGAATCTGCCTTTTGTGCGTGGATGCTCCCCGCTGGGACTTCATTGTGGATCAGTTCCACTGTCATAAACACTTTTGGAATTTTGCTGCTGAAAAGGTCAGACCTCCTGCTGTGGCTCCACTCCTTACATTGGCATTGCATTACCAGCAAAGATCCTCCAAATGACAGGAGCGCTGTGCTGTTTTTAAGGCCGTAATGCAAAATCACTAGACAAAGATCCCTTATATGACAGGGATGCTCTGCTGTTTTTAAGGAAAGAAAAACAGTAGTCAAAGATCTTCTACGGGACAGGAGTGCTTTGCTGTTTTTAAGGATCTACCGGGGAACACTAGTCAAAGATCCTTGATTTGACAGGAGTGCTATGCGTTTTTAAGGACCCACTGGAAAGAAGGCTATTCAAAGAGACTTTATAAGATAGGAAAGCTCTGCTGTTTTTAAGGAAGGAAAAACAGTAGTCAAAGATCTTCTACGTGACAGAAGTGCTTTGCTGTTTTTAAGGATCTACCGGGGAACACTAGTCAAAGATCCTTGATTTGACAGGAGTGCTATGCTGTTTTAGGAACCTACCATGAAATTGCTAATTCTCATCTCTTCTCATCTTCTCTCAAGGAAGATTCTCAATATGACAGCAACTTTGTTATGAACGTGCAGCAAACAAGGCTAGTCAAAGATCCTCTATATGACATGAGCACTCTGCTGTTTTTAAGGACCTGCTGGGCAATGCTCTGCTCTCTTTAAGGATGGGAAAACATCAGTCACAGATCCTGTACATGACAGGAGTGCTTTGCTGTTTCTAAGGATGGACTGAAAAAAAGGCTAGTCAAAGATCCTTTATATGACAGGAATGCTGTGCTGTTTTTAAGGATGGGAAAACACATCACGTCAAAGATCCTCCACGTGACATAGGTGCTTTGCTGTTTTTAAGGACCTACTCGGAAAACATTAGTCAAAGATCCTTGATATGACAGGAGTGCTGAGCTGTTTTTACGGACGGACTGAAAAAAGGCTAGTCAAAGATCCTCTACAGTATATGACATTAATATTTGTAATTTTTTTATGGACCTACTCTGAAAATGCTAGTCAAAGATTCCCTATAAAACAAGAGCGCTATGGTGTTTCCAAGGGCCCACTGCACGAAAGACTAGTCAGAGATCCTCTATATGACAGGAGCGCTCTGCTGTGTTTAGGAATTTGTTGCAAACGTTTCCAAGTGAAGCCGCTGGTCTGTCAGAAGTCATTCATGAGTTGGATTTGGCCCGCGGGTCGCCAGTTGAGTGAGGCCGCAGCAAAGCCTGACCCGGGAAAGACAGGCAGGAAGAACCCAGACCACCTCGTCCCAGCAGGAGCCTGAGATGAGAGCGGTTTTTGTTTCAGCTTTTTCCTCATCCGCCAACGTGTGGCGGATTCAAAGTGTTGCCGTCAAGTCTCAGCGGGACGGCCGCTTTAATAACGTTTTATCAGCCGGCGCCGATGTGGCGAGCTATAAAGTGCGGCGCGAGACGGGCCCGCGCTTCCTCCTGTCGCGCTCTCCGGTGTTGACGGATGGCGAGATAGCGATACGTGCGTCGGGCTTGGAAGAAAGTGACTCTAAGTAGTAAGACAGCAGTTACCTTTTTCTCAGTCATCCCCAGCTGCTCTCGCCGGTTGCCGGGGAACCGATGCCTCTTATCTTGTCACTCTCCTCATTTCCTGCCGACCCCCCCATCGCGGCTTCTGTTCCCGTGACGATGGAGATGAAAGGCACCCGGGGGTGGGGGGATGCCGCCACTGAGACAACAGTGAGATCACACAGGGTGGGGAGCTTTGTAATGACTGCGCAAATAAATGCAGAACATATGGAGGCTACGTTGCCAGGGACGACGCCCCGACAACAAACATTCCCTTTACCTTCGGCGGGCGGGGCGGGGCGAGCTCTTTGCTCTTATCGGCACACGCATCCACCTAAGATAACAATGCCAACATCGCTGGATGTACTGCACTGCACTGTACTGTACTGTATTGTACTGCACTGTACTGTACTGCACTGTACTGCACTGCACTGTACTGCACTGTATTGTACTGCACTGTACTGCACTGTATTGCACTCTACTGTACTTTACTTTACTGTACTGCACTGCACTCTACTGTACCGCACTGCACTCTACTGTACTGCACTGCACTGTACTGCACTGTATTGTACTGCACTGTACTGCACTGTATTGCACTGTACTGTACTGCACTGTACTGTACTGCACTGCACTGCACTGTATTGTACTGCACTGTACTGCACTGCACTCTACTGTACTTTACTTTACTGTACTGTACCGCACTGCACTCTACTGTACTGCGCTGTACTGCACTGCACTGCACTGCACTGCACTGTATTGTACTGCACTGCACTGTACTGTACTGTACTGTACAGCACTGTACTGTACTGCACTGTACTGTACTGCACTCTACTGTACTTTACTGTACTGTACTGCACTGTACTGTACCACACTTTACTGCACTGTACCACACTGTACTGCACTGCACTGTACTGTACTGCACTGCACTCTACTGTACTTTACTGTACTGCACTGTACTGCACTGCACTCTACTGTACTTTACTGCACTGCACTGCACTGTACCACACTGTACTGTACTGCACTGCACTCTACTGTACTGCACTGTTTTGCACTGCACTCTACTGTACTTTACTGTACTGCACTGCACTCTACTGTACTGCACTGCACTGTACTGTACTGCACTCTACTGTACTGCACTGTACTGTACTGTACTGCACTCTACTGTACTGCACTGTACTGCACTCTACTGTACTGCACTGTACTGTACTGTACTGCACTCTACTGTACTGCACTGTACTGTACTGTACTGTAGTAGTGTCAATTTTGGTAAATAAAAACAAATGTCAGTATAAATATAGGTAAGTTGAACAGTTTCATTTTGGAACGGCTCGAATCGGTAGGCGTAGGGAAAATGGTGAATTTGGGGAAAATTTTGAATTTTTGTCTCGTATGTCGTTTGAATGTCCTGAATGTGTTGACCACTTTGATGTTGGAATGGCTTGAATCGGTTGAACTGGCCGTTCATCTAAAGCAATTTTAAAAAAGATTGGTAATTTTGTACAGATTTTGAATGTTTGGAATGTGAAAACTGGTCACTGTGAAAGCCTTGATTAAGTGGAATGGTGTAATGGTGGCATTTTTTTTATTAATTGAAAAGTGGAAGTTTGAAAAATGGCCCATTCATTTTCACTGGGAATAATTTGGTGGAAATTTGGGAAAATGTGGACATTTTACAAACATAGCATTATTATGTTAGGGTATTAGCATGCTAGCGTGCTAATATTAGTGTAGTCGCTTTTTTAGTCCTTTTTTTATGAATACCGACCAAAAAGTGGTAATTTTGTACAAATTTAGAATTTTTGGGTTGTGAAAAATGTTCACTGTGAAAGCCTTGACTATGTATAATGGTTTAGTGGTGGAATTTTTTTTAATTATTGAAAAGTGCAGGACGGTGGCTGAGTGGTTAGCACATTGGCCACACAGTCAGGAGATCTGGAAGACCAGAGTTCAATTCTCCGTTGGGCATCTTTGGCCGGAGTTTGCTGTTCTCCCCGTGCGTGTGTGGGTTTTCTCCGGGTACTCCGGTTTCCTCCCACATTCCAAAAACATGCATGTTAGGTTAATTGGCGACTCTAAATTGTCCAAAGGTATGAATGTGAATGTGAGTGTTTGTTTGTCTATATGTGCCCTGCGATTGACTGGCGACCAGTCCAGGGTGTACCCCGCCTCTCGCCCAAAGTCTGCTGGGATAGGCTCCAGCATCCCCGTGACCCTAATGAGGATAAGCGGTATAGAAAATGAATGAATAAAAAGTGCAGGAATTGTGGAATTTTTAAAAAATGGCCCATTTAATGGGAATAATTTGGTGGAAATTTGGAAAATTTTACAAACATAGCATTATTATGCTAGGTGTTTCCATGCTAGCATGCTATAATTACTGTAGTCGCTTTTTTATGAATACTGATCAAAAAGTGGTAATTTTGTACGAATTTAGAATTTTTGGGTTGTGAAAAATGTTCACTGTGAAAGCCTTGAATATGTATAATGGTTTAATGGTGGAATTTTGAAAATTGTAGGAATTGTGTAAGTTTGAAAAATGACCTGTTCATTTTCAATGGTAGACTTTTGGTGTACATTTTGCAGAATATGGAAATTTTAAAAATGTAGCTTTATTATGCTAGGTGTTAGCATGCTAATATTAGCACAGTACATTTTAGCACTATTTATAGTTTATCGCCCAAACTAACTCCTGCAGTCATCGCTACGAAATAGGCTTCCATCCCATGTACTGATAGACGATTGATGTCTCAGCGATTGTGTTTTGAGCCGACAAATCTTATGTAAGTTTAATCGAATCGGCTTTCATACTGCAGGGAAAAACACGTCACTGCAAGGCAGTTGGATTGCAAGGTTTATAGTGTGTGTAAAGCAACTTAATGTGCTGTCCCAATCCTGCCACTTCCATGTTATGTGTGTTATCATTCACTGTAGTGATGCCTTCGTTCACAGTCTGATTAGCTTCCAGCTTCCGTGTTCCTGCCAGACAGCTTTAGTTGAGACGAGAAATATCGTCACCATTATCTTAAAAAATGAATTATTATTGACCTTATTAGCGTGATATTCTCTTTTCATGAGGTAATTAAAGTCCAGCAGCATGCACACGCGCGTCCGCACATTATCTTGTACCCTCTTCCAATCAGCCTCGCATTTATATGATAATTGAAATCCTCCACTAGTGACCCGAAGTGTGTGACTTTGAGCCTGATTGTGAAGAGCCTGACTCACGCGGCTTTGCATATTTACATCACCAACGAGGGTTTTTAGGACGCGGCGCTTCTTGTCGGCTGGTTTAAAAAAACAAAAAGGGGCGACGCAAACCTAGCGCTAAGGATCTGTGATGGTTCTTGTGGTGTCAGGCGAGGAGATGCACGGGCCGGCTGTCTGCATGCTGCAGCCGCGGCTTGATTAAGATCTGCTACACAAGCAATTTAATTAGCCATGTTAGCCATTCAGCTGCACGCAAAAGCGGGCTCGGGTCAAGCCGGGCCGGGCCGGGCCGCCATAACTGTGATTGCAATCGATGATCTGTTGTCAGCTTCCCATCCTCTCACACGTTTCTTTTAAAAATAGAACATTTAATTTGTCTTCCAGAATGTTTCTTCTCACTTGAAGTGGTCGGCGTTGACAACCACTCGACACAAATACATTTGGACCTGTTCGCCCTCGCTCGTAAACCCATTATAACGGGACCGTCTGTGAATGCAGCCTGTCGTTGCAACTCCGTACAGTAGATGGCAGGTCTGCTAGGGAATAATCAACATAGCAACTTAGCTTCTTTATTCAATCCTATTTAGATTCACATTTTCTAAAAAGCAGCTAGCGGCTTTTGGAGCGGTTGTTGAATATTTTTGCAACTCTGCCAAGGGCGCACGCATCGCTCTTCTCAACGAGCAGCAGGTGCTGCTCTGGTTTCCCCCACAGGTGGCTCAGTCTTGCTTGTGACGTAAAAAAACCCCAAAAGAGGCGACCAAAGAAAAATCATTTGTATTTTTAATAGAACTGACAAAAACAGCATGTTGCTAACAAATTTATTTCATTTGCAATTCAAAATCATGATGATTATGTAATCTAGCCTATAGTCCTGTGGGAAATGCTGTCATCCCAGATGTCCCTCACAAGTTTTCCTTTTTAAGTGTAAAAAGACGTTTTTTTGTGGTCATGTCAAGCCATTAGAGCAGATAGTTTTGGTGATCCAGATGCCCTCACATCCTAAACAGATTTGCTCTGGGAAAAGTATAAGATACTCTCCCCTATTATATAGATTTAATTCGACTTAATTTAATTTTTCTTGTTATGCAAATTAGGAGCATGAGGGGATAGAGAATAAAAGAAAAGAAGACCGTATGGGGAGAGAAAGGGGCCAAAATTGCCACAACAATAACAAAACAACAGAAATAAACCAGACTTCACCAAAAAGTAAAGACCAATAATTTCAAATAACAAAAGAATATCAAGAGCCACAGAGATAATACTCTACTGACACAGTCATACTTATTAATGCTAATAGTAGCAATGAGAATATTAGCCATAACAGTAAAAAAGATTGACAATAACTGTTAGTAATCTTATTTCCGACATCTCCGTCACTGTAATAAAGCCAACACCTTGATATTACGCGGGAAAGTATGTAAGTAAATAAATGTGCGTGCATGTGGGGTGGTGTAATTGTCACTGAGAATGAGAGGACCACCCCCCGCGACCCAGCATGCTCTGTTCCACACAGCCAGGACGCGCCCCCATCCAGACAGAACCCAGACCAAGCCCTATCGCTTTTTAAATTGGTTTACATCTGGTACATTGGTTTATCTAGTCAGGGCTGATATTTATGTAATATTGACATAGTCTTTCACACCACAGCCTGTCAGGCCGTCAGCAGGGCACAGCGCAGGAATGTTCCAACATGAGTGGCTATGATAGGAACGATTGTTTGATTGTGTTGGATGAGGATGACATTCTGAGGATGTCACAGACGTCGACGTGCGCCGATCTGCATCTTTGTGTGCCTTAGATGAACATTTCCGTTGGGGAAAAAACGGAAAAGCTCGCTCCAGACACCCTCCCACCCCCTCACCTCCATCTGGAAAGTTCGGTCCCCGCTGCGATCGCCGACATGACCAGCCTTTTATCGTCTCCTCCAGATGACACGTACTCATCAGCTGTCCACTGCTTGCTGACACATCCGGTCCCAACATGCCGGTGGTCCCCCCCGCCCCGTTCCTCCATCATGTGACGCCTTTCATTGACACCTTCTATCTGGATCCACGTCTTCCATTAGCACCTCCTCTTCCACAGGTCACGCCTCTCGGACGCCGACACTCTGCAGCACTTCATTCGATATTTTAGCATGTCACGTGTTTGCTTCTGTCACTCCGTACATTTTCGAAGGCCTTAACTCACCAAAACATGTAAAGTCTGGGGAGAAAAATGTTTATATTTCACTGGTCCCAAAAAAATATGCCAATAATATCACGGCACGTCACCGTATTTGGTGAAGGCAGGACGCACAAAGAACCCAGGTTCTAAAACAAACAGGAAGTCCACCATTTTGGTTTCCGGGTGCCAATTTTGGGTGAAAACCCAAAATTGTGCATTTCAACAAACCAGTCCTAAGCACCAAATGAGCCCAAATGAGAATGATGGATACTAGACAGACAGGCAATGTTATTGGCCATTGCATGAGATGTGGGCGGGGCATGGAAAGTCAGTCAGACAGTTTGCCACGGAAGTGTAAACGTTAATAACTCGGTTCGGCAAGGTCAGATCTTCATCATAATTGGCGCACAAGATGAAGACGACACCTTGAAGCAATACATACGTCACTTCCTGAAGTCGTATCAGCGCCGCCCATTGGCAACAGGAAATCCCTCCGACGTGCACGAGCCCTGAACTGTGTGGCGGTGCGCGTCTTGCAACTTTAATTTTGTTTGTGTTTTGAAAGCCTTTTTTTGTTCTCATTTACTTTGCAAATGTGTTGAATTACTTTGAAATAATCAAAGCTAAAATCCTTTCTGCAAACAAGACAATGTTAATGATATTTATTTGCACAGTTTATAAAGTTGGTATATTTTAAACACTTTCCAATGAAAGTTAATGGGGTACTTTATCCACTTTTTTCTTAGTGTGGACATGTTATCTGCTTGCAATGTGTGTGTGTGTGTGTGTGTTTGTGGCACAAACGAGGTCACCGGTCGGCACGTGGAAAGCGTGACATGTCCCGCAGTCGCACGGCGGAGACTCTCCGCACCAGAGGGCAAACTCCATATGTTTAATCTCCATCGTTGCCTTTTCCCTCCCCCTTCGTTTATCAGCGCCGCCTAATGCCGATAAATGGCGACAAGCCGCGGAGGACGGTCCCCGCTATCAACCGCGGCACCGACGGGCCGGGCGGGACTTGCAGCCCGGGCACGTTTTTAATGACTTGGGCTAAACAGATATGGATAAAATCTCACAAATGAATTCACGCCGCGTGTGCAGCTGCACTGCATGATAATGTCCTCACCTGGGGATACAAAGTGTTGCTAACTTTCATGGCCTCTCATTGGTCCGCTCATTGTGTGACATCACCCGGCGGAGGAGATTCTCCATCATTAGCGCTGCTGCTGTTTCAAGGAGGCGGAAGTTAGCAGCCGACCTTTAACACCAAGCGCATTTTAACACCAATGTTTTGGCGCCGGGCTATTGTAATTGGGTTAATTACTGCTGCTGGCCTCCCACACACACACACACACACACACACACACACACGCTCTCACTCTCATAGGGTTGAGAGGTCACGCCCGCCTACGCCGCCATCACGGAGAGCTCCCTGGAGAGCGCTGCTTAGGAGACGTCACGGCGTATTGCTCACACTTGGCAAGTACCCACTGTATTGAAGCCATTTGTGGATCCATCATAAACGAGCGAGGTGATAAGACAGAGCCTGGTGTGAAGTTCTACGCTACTCTGTTTTTTGATTATTTTTTTTTTGCAGAGCTGCAGCGCGAGACGAGCCATCGTTCTTGGCAGGCGGGCCTGTCAGTCTGTGAGGACTCCATCAGCTGGCCAGATAATGGCACTTTATGGCAGCCCCCGCCTCATGAAATGCCACTGCGGGTAATGTGATCAGTGAAAAGTGAGATCCTGACCCCGGGAAAAGGGCACATTGGAAATGTTTCTGTCGTTTCGCCCCCTCGTTACGCGTGCAACTGTGAGCGCTTTCAGTACGCGAGGACCCCGCCGCGCTCTCACCTGCACTCCTGAACCAGGCCACACGGGCGCAGCGCTCAAACAGTGCAAATGCCAGAATGCTAATGGCAACATTTACCAGAAGCCGAGAGACGGGGCTGAGCAAACTGTACCACGCCGTGTGTAAGGTCAAGAAGGGAATGATTTATTCTGTGCCTCCGAGCGCCACCGGGACACGTCCTCACAACAGCGATAAGCCCCGACACCAGGCAGATAAATCCCCGGGAGATGGTTTCAGTGCCGTATCTTTCCTTCTAGAACCTCGCTCCTTGAAGAAAGCCTCCGAATCCCAGAATTGTCCCCGTGCTTTTGTGTGTTTGGGAGTCCGATCTGAGTTTGATCATGCAAATACAGGCTTTGCTTTATCGCCTGCGTGCAGGACCCAACACTTCTTTCTGTGAATCCTGAGTAGAAGCGTGTGCAAGTGGTAATGGTTGATTTGGATTTGAACACGCATGTAAATGACATGGGAATACATCCCTTAATACAAAAGGACAAAGCCTATTAAATCCTGCCCACGTAGGTTTTCCCCCATTTCAATACATTTGTAGACTGCCTGCAGTTAGTAAGTTTAAAAGCAGAAGTAAGGTCATGTGAAGTCAATGTCCTTATCATCGCAAATAACTTATATTGCAGTCCCGATGAATGATAATCATAATAAATATATAATAAATAGTGCTGAGTGGTAGATAAACATGGTTGTAGTGCAGACAATGTTCTCGCTAGGATGTAAAGTTCCTAGTATAAGTGTAAGGTGATAGTAAACATAGCATTGCCAGGCAACAATTTACTCCCCAAGGAATGAAGTAATAAGGCCTCGGATGTGCACAATGCTCCTGACTCTTCTTCCTTGGGTGTGCTTTGCATTGACTCCTTTTACGTTTACACCGTAATCACGGATCGGCAAACGCGGCTGGGTTTTAAGCTGACGTTTAGTTCATTTTGGGTACACCCACCTGGTGTAACCCGACCAGCCTCGTGCTCCGACCAGAGAGCCAAGTGCGCTAGCCATCGAGCTGAGAGCCCAAGCCAACCAACGTGTTCCCGCTCGGCTGCGGCATTGGCATGCGTTCAATGTGACAAAGCAAATGAGTGTAGTACTTCATAATTAAGGATGTCTGATATTGGCTTCTTTGTTGATATGCCGATGTTGTCCAACTCTCAATTTCCAATTCCGATGTCAACCAATACAGATGTGTGTTGGATTTACATTCTTTCCCGTGTTTTTGCCTTTCGTTGTTTGCGACTAGATGAGAGAGCTGACCCAAAGAAGCCGCTTGAGGTGCTGGTGGAGATGCCTTCTGATCCCAGACGTGGTCCCTTCCAGCCCTCCTGCCCTGTTGGAATCCTTGAACGGGCCTGGAATCAGGTGAGTGTGGAATCGATAGGTTGTTGGTGGCTAATTGTTGGTGTGTAATGTCCGATATCGGAGTATCGACGAATATTTCTAACATTGTTGCGGGTTGACCTGTCAATATGCTGCCCTTTTACTTTCTCTGGCTCAAAAGGTTTTGGTCTCATTAGCTTGTGATTTGTGACACGCATGTTGGGTTTGTTTTCTGAATTGATTCTCTTGCAGACCCACTTCATGACGGCTCTGTGTTCTACAGCAATGCACAGTTTGTTTGTTTGTTGCTTTAGACGTGTCCTGATTTAATATTGATATCGGATATCGGAAATTGGTCCAATATCAGCAAAACTTCGTTACAGGTAGTCTGTTCTGGACTTTGCTTCTGCAACACTTTTATGCAACAGCACCAGGATAGCGCCTGCGTGATCACATCAACAGTGTGGGCTAACCAAGTTAGCAAGAAGCCCGAGTCGAGCCGAGCGCAAAACTCGCCATGCACCAATACCATGCAACAATAGACCAACCCCATCGTGCATCCAAAGCTGATCCGCTAAAAAAGGCCCGAGGTTTGTGCCTTTTCTAACATCCCACAGTACACAATAAGTCATAACAGCATGTATGGTTTGTGCTGATATCAAAATGAATTTGTGTCAAGGAGACCTTACCTAAAGGAGAGAAATCCATGAATATGAAATCATCACCGAACATCAAGCGACTACTTTTACTTATTATTCGCTCTTTTCCTCAGCTCCTTTTTCCTCGCCTTTTTCCATTTACGTGTCGCGCCACGGCGAGCAAATGACATCGGGAACATTCATCTCCACACCTTCTACTGTCCATTGCTGCTCGTATCCCCGGGCATGATCTCTATTCCGCCCCTTAATGAGACATTTGCTGGGTTTTGCATTGAAGTGCTTTGTCAATGCTCAGGGGCAGCATGATGGCGTCTGCAGTCTCAATGTCGCTGATTGAGTGCAAAAAGATGTCGGCCCCACTCACAGCTCCATCGGGGCCTCAGCTGCTCCGAATCAACGGTTCAGGGCACTGAATTTGAATATGTCAAATCCTCCGAAGGGGAGACCTTTTCAGGCCGCTGGGCCTGAGGGGACGTTGGCCAGAGCGGACACCTCGGGGCCACTTGGCACGCGTGTAATAGCGAGACCGGTCGTCGCCTCGTGGCTGACCTTTTTGCTTCTTAGTTAAAGTGCGTGGAGAGTTGTGGGGATGGGGCGGGGGGCATCAGCCTTTGTTGTGTTTGCTGTGGTACAGCCTGTCAACATGCATCAGAACCCCAATTACCATATACCCTAAAAGTATTTATGGCACGGAGCAAAGCAATTTTCCCACTGCCGTGTCCGTCCAGAGATTCTGGGACCCCAAAGTGTTCTAGTCCAACCTCTGATTGTTTAATTAATTGATAAAGAGGTGACTTTTGCGGTGCCCAGTATGTTATTTCAAAATATGGCGCCCCACGGTGTGTTTTGTTCTTTTTATAGAGCGATCCCGAGGTCTCCGATGAGACGCTTGGCTGTTTTTCCATTTACTTTCCCACACTTCACTGGCAGCTGTGAATTGGAAATACAGAACATTTCTCCGAGGGGTCTCGCAAAGCAGTTTTCCGCGGGAACGGTGTGTGACGCCGCCGCCACGCTTCGTACCCTCAATGGCTCCCGTCCCCGTAGCAGGAGGGGCGGCGGGAACGAGGCTTTCAATGGCGGGAGTTGACGCGACACGGTGGGATCGCCTCATCATGGCTGCAAGGTCTGCGTTGTTAAGAGTCTCATCACATTTCTCCATCCACTAAACAAAGAGTCTCAGGACATTCCGTTGTACCTGATCCGCGTCTTCTGAGAACAAAATGGACTATTGGGAGAAGGTGGTGTGCAAGACTTGCAGAGTTTCCTGTATGCCTTGACTCGGGGTGCTCCGATCAATCAGCTACTGATCAGTATCGCTCGATCTCTGTGAAAAATCACCAGGTCTGCAAATGCTTTTCAACACCGGTCACAAAAGCCCCCCCCTTTATTATTTAATTAATAATTCTATTAGTATTTTTGGGGTTCCCTGGTAGTCAAGGGACCTTGGAATTTTCTTGACTTTTGACTTTTTTTTTTACCTTTATGGCCAATAGCACTCCTTAATGAATAAAATGAAATCCATATGATTGTGTCGGATGATTTCAGTCCGGGACGATCGGAATCAGCGGCATAAAATCCTGATCGGAACATCTAAGTTTGTCTCTTTTCAAACGGATTGTTTCTGGGTGTAGGGAATACCGGCTTTGGCGTTTGTGTATGGAAAAATCAATTAGGGACGTTATCTCACGTATTCAAACTTGATTTAACAACAGAAAATGAACCACGGAGTTATTGAGTTTCTGATGTCAGTGCATCCAAGAAAAGGAAAGTGAAATCAGGCATAAGTGGAGAAACGCCAACTGCTTTGATCATCATCGAGGAGAAGGATGGTATCCTTGAACATGTTAAAGGATCTGCTCCTATGAAGATTGATAATAATAAGTCTCATTATTGGGATTTCCGCCTCCCTGTGAGCCTCTCTCCCTCCCTTGCAACGCCCTTTCCGGTGTAGGACAACAACATGGATAAAAAAAAGGAGTGTTTATTTATTTCATTCTTGTGTTGAATCTTTTTATTACAACTTTTGGGGTCTTACTGTGTTATGTGTACAGTGTAAGGGACCTAAGTGTTAATTTAGGTATAAGTTTCCGACTTACACTCGAGTAACATGTCGCAGGAACTCGAACATAGACCGAGGACCTGCTGAGTACATACACTGTATGTATACTCTTGGGCTCCATGTGAGGTGATTTTAGAGGTAATACGGCCCCGCAAAGTAATATCTCACAATATTGAACTCAGCTGTGGTTGCTGTTTCAGGCTTCCCGTGTTTTTCCCCCCCCACTGATATGGTTGATGATTTTGCAACACCTGAGTTTGGAAGCCTGAGTTTTCTTCGGTCGGTGGAACTTTAATACACTACCGCTTTAAGACCCGCCGGGCTTTTTGGTGTTTGTCTTGACTGCTCTCTCAGTCTGTGCTGCTGAACGACTCCAGTCTGATTGACTGTAGGCTTAGTTTTAATGAGGTCATGTCCACTGACTGGTGTCCTCCACACGCCAGTAAACACTTCATTTCTTGTGGCCAGAGGATTTCTTTCTTCTTGGCGCGGTCAGTCAGCTCCCTTTTGGCAAAAACTTCTCTTTAGTGTCTTATCGCCACATAAGAATCTGTCTCGCAATTACTGAGACTTTTAGGATTCTGCACAAAAAGGCCTTCATCCATAATTGCTCCGTTTTGAGATGACCGCTTGTCTCGTGTCCTTCTCAAGACTCATCTCGGAGAGGTACCCTCAGCAACCCAACCCAAGTTTTCACTGCCAAAGAGACTTTTGTTTCCGCCGTTTGTCGGCTCTCTGAGATGTGTCCGGGTGGTGGAAGCAGATTGCTGTTAATAGTCCTCGCACATGTTTCAGCGCCGCCTTTCTGTGAAGGTGTTGACAGATGATTGCTCGGTGGACGCTCAGGGACGCAGAGGACGCTCACACATCAGTCATATTGACAATTTTCCACCAGTCTGTACATTTGGTGCAGTCCTTGCAGCTTTAGATTGGTTTTCTAGCAACTTCTTGTCAACGACTGTGAAGATCCGTAGTACTTAGCAACAGGCAGTGGCGATTGCTCTAAAACTGCGAGGGAAGTTCGGCTTCCCCTAAAATGTCTCAAAAAAGTGGTGAAATACGAACGGCATTGTGTACATTTCATTGACTATGCGCCTTGATCTTTGGTTCAGAATCAGCTACTTATCACAGGTAACCCACACAACTTCCTTCTCATTCATCCCCGCACAGTCACAGTCGGACGCTGAGCGTCTATTGACTTGGATGGGGAAGCGAAGAGTGGGTTGTTCCACTGCGTGAAACTGGACCCTCATTGGATAAATGCTGGGCTTTGTCCCGCCCAGCTTCAATGGGGGTCTGTGGGGCAGTGGGCTGGGCCGGACGCTTGGCTTCTGCATGATGTGTCTGAGGCGGAATCCCTTCTTGATTGACAATTAAGTGCGCAGATCATCTATCTTGAAGTGTAAACCTCCACGCGAGCATTTTCCAAGTTTTTTTCTCGTTGTTCTGAACTGATTTGGAGACTACCGTTCCCAGTGACTTTGTCTTTGTTAAAAACAACTACGACCAGAGAGTAGAATTTGCATGTAATACTGTAAATAAACACATTTGACCAGCATCCGCCATTAGTAGTACGGTACCGCAAGGGCCAAGCTTTACCAATCGTCTACACACTGCCTTAATCCTCTTGGGTATGGAATTGTTATTAGAATCCTCTTCCTCCCTTGCGCTCTCCCACCTTCCTTCCTTCTGCTTGAGTACGCCCGACAGGTGCTCAGTTGTGGTGAGGTGTGGAGGAGACCTACTTGGACACTCCATTACCTTCACCATCACCATCTTCGAGCTGTGTTTGGTCTCCTTATCGTGCCATGTGGCCCAGTTTTTGCTTCACTAAGTCACAGCACATGTTGGAATTCATCTTTCCCCTCTATGAACCACAGCACCGCAGCACTCATGCACCCACTGGTAATCAGTGAAACACAAATAAATATGTCTGGGTGTGTGTAGTAACCAATAACTGCAGGGATTTGTAGGCTGGAAACAATAAACCGTTTGTAATTAAAAGAGCTACTTTCTTCTGGCGCCCTCGTTTGTATGCGTCAAACGCTAATTGATGCTCGAGGCGCATGCCGCGGCATACACGATGAATTGTTTTTCATCGAGCGCACCCTATTCTTCTTGCGTAATGCAGTCCAAATCCCCAAAAAGTGACATAATTTTAGGATAATTGCCATGGCGCTTCCAACCAGGCCTCAAACAAAGATGGCTGTGGAGTGGCCAGGTGTCAGCACCAACCGCGTGTTGACTCGTTCACCCTGTGCTTTTGTCCCACAGCGTCATCTGCCGCCCCGATCCAATTTTAATTGTTGGAAACAAGCACTTTGCTCTCAATGCAGCCAAAATGTGCAACTCGGTAGATGTCTACTATTATTACTAACGCTCCAATTAAACCTGATGGAAAGTGAATGCAGCAGCACACATGTGTCAGTGCATAGCATTTTCCAACTAATGTCATTCACAGTCGTCCCTCTTCGACCTGGAATGGAAGAAATGCAATTTCTTGCTCTACACAAACACGCTCAGTGCGAAGAGAGAGCACAATAATGAGATTGGAGCAGCCTCTGCCATTGGAAACCACTTATTTGCGGAACACTTTCCATGTGTGCAATTTTGCTTATTTGACATCTTATTGGTGTATTTCAGTGCATGGAAATTGGCACAATTATCAAGCGATCTTCAGCAAAATGTCAGGAGGGCTTTGTGGAACCTTGAAGGAGGAAGTCATTCCATCCCGAAGTTGTTTTGTTGCTCCGGTTTCACGCTGCTGAGCGATAATGGAGAACTTAGCGATGCTACAAGACATGTCCACATAAACACAAACAACTTTTCAAACAAATGACTACATTTTATGTCGACAATATTTGTCGATGTTGACTTAAGCGGGCACTTTTTAGTAGCAAGAAGATCACATTGGTCTCGGTTGGTCCGAACAGAAGGGACCACCAACTTATGCAGGTTGGATACGTGATGCTGTACGATAGGCAGCTTTCACTTCCACTTCCTACCCGGAACTTGTAATTTACTGACTTACAGGTGCTCGACGAAGACTTGAGTTTTTGTGACTCACGGGTATTTATGGAAGACTCAAGTTTCACTGACTCACAGGTACTTGACAAAGACTCATGTTTGATTGGCTCACGGGTGTTCCACAAAGACTCGGATTTTACAGAAGTTTACAAGAAGTGTGTTTCAATGACTCACGGGTACTCAAAGATGGCTCTAGTTTCACTGACTCATGGGTACCTGATGAAGTCTTGAGTTTCACGGACTCCTGAGTACTCAAAGATTTGAATTACTCCGAGTCACGAGTGCTCGAAGAAGACCTGTCTTTTACTGACGTGCGAGTAATAAATAACAACTGGAGTTTCACTGATAGTAACAGGAATGTAGTTTCCCATCACTACTGTGTGAAAGCGCCCACATCAGGCGTAGCAGAATCCTGCATCACTGTGTGAAACGCGCAGTTGAACAAATCTAGATCTAGATCTACGTAGCTATTTTGTGTGAAAGTGCCGAGTTTCATCTCTTTGCAGATCACCTGACGATGTGACAAATCATTTGAAGACGCCGTGGTGACTTCCCCGTGAACAGGAAGTGCACGCTGGGCTTTTTATTGCTTTTTCTTGCCTGAGCGGTTCCCCCGCCGCCGCCGCCGCTGCAAATGAAAATCATTACGTGCAGCCGGGGGGAGCAGCGCCAGTGTTCCTTAATGGTAACCAAACAGAGGCTGAAATTCCCAAATGTTATTCCGTTAGCGCCGTGCGATCGTTCAAACATTGAAACTCATCCCCGCTTGTTTGTGGCGCGGCTCAGCGCACTCCTTTTCTTTTTTATTCCACCAGATGACAGCACGCTGCTGACAGTTGGCAGCGCTCAAACGCGGGCTGACAGCAGTCATATTTCTTCATCATTAATTAGGCGTCATCAGCGAGGATCTGGGGGCTCATCCCGGACCGGCACTAAGGCCATCGTACGGGAACAACATGTGACACGCTCGCTCAACCCACAAGGTTTTCATGAACAAGCCGCCGCTTGGCGGCCTCGTTAACATTGTTAGAGTCCAATTCATTTCACATCCCCTTACACACTTCAAAGTGTCACTAACGAGAACCACTGACCAGGAGGAGGTGGACGGGTAGGATTAGGGTTTGACCATATTTGCTCAGATTGAAGAGCCCACCAGTTCACCAAGCCCTGGTCCACCGTCTCATTACTGGAACTAAAATGTGCCCACTTAAGTCTTCAGTCTTTGTTCAGAACAGGTTTTACAAGCCGGGTACATAGAGTAGGACAGCAAAGGTACCTGCATTTTTTAAATATTTATTTATTCTTTTTCACCAAACTAAAGAGCAAAAATAAAATCAATAAAGGAGACTTTCACACAACTCAAGACAGCCGGTGGACATGCAGTACTCCCGGTATGTTTAAAAAGAAAAGTAAACGGTTTAACAGAACTGCTTTTAAAACAGTAGGCTACTGAAAATACTACTGTATAGTAATAGTACTGAAAGTACAAATCCAACTTGAATTCCTTACCATTCATCCACCCAGTCATCCCACCATCTGAGCCAGTAAACCAGTGATTGTATGTTAACGACACCTGGCCCGCTGTCGTTCCCGGTGTCCGGCAGGTGCTTCGTTACACAGGACGAGGACCAACGCTGTGCTCCGGGACGCAACGTACACCTAACATGTACAGTTGGACCTTTTACCTCTATAAAGTAGTGCCTGTACTTCCACTTGGAAAACGCCGTCTTTCCCTGTGACTCCGGACTCGGCATCTCTGATAGTTTGTGTGTGTGCTTCTATGTGCTGGTTTGTGTGCAAACACCCGCCCACCTGTCTCTGGTTGGCTTAACATAAAACCGTATCCAATCATCGTTACTTAAATGCGGTTGATCTGTCGCCCCTCCCCTCGACTTTTGCAGCTTCTGCGTCTGTGTGAACCAAGTGGGATGACCGCGTCGTAGCTTCAGTAACTTGTAGTAACGGCGTTTATTTTTACTCCGTTATTCCCATCACTGGGAATGAAAGAAGTCCTTTAGCGTCCGCTGGCCCTCCATTGTCTTTCGGAGTGGGTGGAGAGCAGTTTCGGTGTCCTCCAAATGAGCGCAGATAACTTGCTCGGCTTTGCGGATCCGTTTGCTGGTGCCGCTCCCCCAACAAACCACAGCAGAGTACAAGGCACTGGCAACCACTGACTGGTGGAAGATTTTCTGTAGTTGTTTTGTTGGGTTTTAAACGTACTATTCACGTTATTCCACAAACGTGTGCCATTGAAAGTAAATAAAGCCTAAGAAACCGTGGAAGGAAAGAAACGACATAAATGAGTCCATTTAGCCCGGCGTAGCGTCTCCAACTGCGAGTTAATAGGAGGAAGGTCCTAGAAGAAAGCATTCATGAGCTGCGCGTCAGCAGATGGGCCGTGACATTGCTCCAGACGAGCCTCCAAAACGTGACTTTCCCCACATTCTGTGCTGGCTGTGTGCACTTGTTGACGGGAACAGAGCTTTAAAAAAACCAAAAAAAGCCAGCGGAAGAGATTGTGTGAGCAGACAGCATCTCTCTTCTTCTGTCTGCCGCACGCCGCCTGATTCCTAAGGAAAAAGTATGGATGGCTCCTCATCTAGGGATGAGTTTGTGTTTGTGCACGCGAATGTACAGAATGGGCTACGCCGGCCGTCTCTGGCGGGGGAAACGGGAATCGTCTGGAGAGCCATCTGTCCGTCAGACAGCAAATGTTCTCAAGCCTGCAACATAATTATAGCGGAGATATATACAGTAGCGCTTGGCGTGTACTTCAGGTGTGTGTGTGTGCTTGTAAAAATGTGGAAATGAACCTTCAGTCTCTAAAGCTTGTTTGTTTGAGCACCAGTGGCAAGGCACCGCAATACATTTATAATTCATTACATGACTAGCCAAATGCTGTCTGGAGTCACTACTTTTATCCACCAAAACTCCAGACACACCCATTTGTCCTACTCTGCACACAAGTTTACCCTCAAATATGTTTGTACTCTCAGCTGCTTTCTACCTCCGCATTTTGTTGCCGATTGGCTGGCTTGCAGTGCGTTATTTCCTGTGTGTACGGATGCCTTCTCCTCCAATTTTGGATTAACATTTGCTTCATTTCAGCAAAAATGAAAGGAAAGGTGTACAAAACTGTGGTGAGACCAGCCATGTTGTTTGGTTTAGAGACAGTGCCGCTGAAGACAAGATGGGAGGCAGAGCTGGAGGGAGCAGAGATGAAGATGCTGAGGTTCTCTTTGGGTGTGACCAGGATGGACAGGATCAGGAATGAGCACATCAGAGGCACAGCACATGTTAGAGGTTTTGGAGATAAAGTCGGAGAGGCCAGACTGAGATGGTTTGGACATGTCCAGAGAAGAGATAGTGAATATATTGGTAGATGGATGAAGTGAAGGAGGACATGAAGGTAGTTGGAAGGTGCGAGAGAAGAGGATGCAGAAGACAGAGTTAAATGGAGGCAATTGATTTGCTGTGGTGACCCCTGAAGGGATAGAAAAGAAGAAGATTTGCAATGAAAATGACAGTTCCAGCTGCAGTAACACCCCCCTTCTCTCTTCAATTACCATCACTTGCTTGTGACAACAGAAGCTAACCAGCTAAAGCAGGGGTACCCAAAGTGTGGTGCATATGCGGCTCGTGGCTGATTTGTTATCGGCCCTTGGCACCTTTTAAAAATACAATGAAACAAGAAAACGCTAAGAAAAAAAAATCTGTCACAATACTATGTTAAGTATTTTGAAGCATAAAGGAGTAATATTAGTACCAACCAAAATTAATAGAGTTGCAGCTTTTTTTTTAGAACTAAGTTAGGTAAAAACTGTAATATGATGAAAGCAACATACTATGACAGTAAAGGCACATTGTTCCAAATAAATATTTGTAAAACAGCAACAAGGAAAAACGGGAAAAAATCACAGTACGCTTTGTCACCTACAACACAAAGCCCAGATGCAGGCTCTTTTTAAAAACAAATAGACAGAAAGTCAAAGTGGGCCACGCTTGCGGTGGGGCTGGCCCACGGCAAGCGGACGTTTGAGCGTAGGGTGTTGTTTTGTGTTTGTTTGCTGTGCAGCCTTTGGTAGGCCAGCAAGAAACATCGCAAATTCTATTCCTAGGGCTGGTATCACTGTATCATTTCTAAAGCTAGAATTGCACCTCTTTCATTAGCTGACTAAATAAACTCCAGTGGCGTGCAGCTTATTGTTAAGTAGCACCAGAGGCCCTGCAGCGATAACACAACGCAAACATAAGGAATGATCGTGGTGCTTTCTCAATCACCCCCACCGCTTACACGCTCAGAGATTGACCTCATATTTAAGGAACGTCCTCATCCTTCTCGTGGCTCTCGGCCTATGCAGCAATGACCATTAGAAGTTATTGTTTCCCACGCTTGCCGCCCGCTACGGGGGCGGGCAGAGCAGCGTGGCGCTGGGAGGGCGAATGCAATTTCAGTCCGAGGAAATTTCCAATCACGTCGGCGTGGTGAGGATGGAGAGACGAAACAGTTGCTTTGTTCTTCCTAATGGGGCTAATGCAGAAGTGTGGCACTTCTCTTTATTGTTTTTGTCCTTTCCACCGACTCCTCCTTGCACTGCACACGGGCTGTAATGGAGAGCACCGGTCTCCGGCCTTTCCGAGCACACGGATCAGCTTGCTCCTGTCAAATCGATGACAGACTGTTTGGAAAAAGGTGCGCTTCATTCCGCGGTAGCATAGTAATGTAATATCACACACCACATGACTAATCGTAGCGTGAGGGATGAACACAGCGTGTTTTTTGTTGTGGTCGTGGTCAGCGCCCAAACTCCAGTCTTACACAACAACAACGTCTGCAGTGCCTTTGTTGTTCTGTCGTTTTGGATTATCTTCCTCCTTTCCTTTGGGCTTGTCCCTTCAGGGGTCGCCACAGCCAATCAATTGCCTCCATCTAACCCTGTCTTCTCTTGCGCCAACTACCTTCATGTCCTCTTTCACTACATCCATAAACCTCCTCTTTGTTCTTCCTCTAGGCCTCCTGCCTGGCAATTCAAAACTCAGCATCCTTCTACCAACATATTCACTATCTCTCCTCTGGACATGTGCAAACCATCTCCGTTTGGCCTCTCTGACTTTATCTCCAAAACCTCTAACATGTGCTGTCCCTCTGATGTGCTCATTCCTGATCCTGTCCATCCTGGTCACACCCAAAGAGAACCTCAGCATCTTCATCTCTGCTACCTCCAGCTCTGCCTCCTGTCTTTTCCTCAGCGGCACTGTCTCTAAACCAAACAACATCGCTGGTCTCACCACAGTTTTGTACACCTTTCCTTTCATTTTAGCTGAAACTCTTCTATCACACATCACACCCGACACTTTTCTCCACCCATTCCAGCCTGCCTGCACACGCTTCTTCACCTCTTTTCCACACTCTCCATTGCTCTGGACTGTTGACCCTAAGTACTTAAAATCCTCCACCTTCTTTATCTCTTCTCCCTGTAACCTCACTCTTCCACTTGGGTCCCTCTCATTTACACACATGTACTCCGTCTTGCTGCGGCTGACCTTCATTCCTCTCCTTTCCAGGGCAAACCTCCACCCCTCAAGCTTCTCCTCCACCTGTTCCCTGCTCTCACTACATATCACAATGTCATCTGCAAACATCATAGTCCATGGAGATTCCTGTCTAACCTCGTCCGTCAGCCTGTCCATCACCATAGCAAACAAGAAGGGGCTCAGAGCTGATCCCTGATGGAGTCCCACCTTCACTCGGAACTCCTCTGTCACACCTGCAGCACACCTCACTACTGTCTTACAGTCCTCGTACATGTCCTGCACCGCTCTAACATACTTCTCTGCCACTCCAGACTTCCTCATACAATACCACAGTTCCTCTCTGGGCACCCTGTCATAAGCTTTCTCCAGATCTACAAAAACACAATGCAGCTCCCTCTGACCTTCCCTGTACTTCTCCATCAACATCCTCAAAGCAAATACTGCATCTGTTGTACTCTTTTTTGGCATAAAACCGTACTGCTGCTCACAAATGCTCACGTTTGCCCTTAGTCTAGCTTCAACTACTCTTTCCCATAACTTCATTGTATGGCTCATCAGCTTTATTCCTCTGTAGTTGCCACAACTCTGCACATCTCCCTTGTTCTTAAAAATGGGCACCAGCACACTTCTCCTCCATTCCTCAGGCATCTTCTCATTATCTAAGATCTTGTTAAACAACCCGGTCAGGAACTCTATTGCCACCTCTCCTAGACACTTCCATACCTCCACAGGTATATCATCAGGACCGAGTGCCTTTCCATTCTTCATCCTCTTCAATGCCCTCCTCACTTCTTCCTTACTAATCTTTGCTACTTCCTGGTCCACAACAGTCACCTCTTCTACTCTTTGTTCTCTTTCATTTTCCTCATTCATCAACTCTTCAAAGTACTCTTTCCATCTTCCCATGACACTACTGGCACCTGTCAATACCCTTCCATCCCTATCCTTCATCACCCTAACCTGCTGCACGTCCTTCCCATCTCTGTCCCTCTGCCTTGCCAACCTGTATAGATCTTTCTCTCCCTCCTTGCTGTCCAACCTAGCATACAAGTCATCATAAGCCCCTTGTTTGGCCTTTGCCACCTTTACTTTCACCTTACGCTGCATCTCTCTGTACTCCTGTCTACTCTCTTCAGTCCTCTCAGTGTCCCACTTCTTCTTAGCTAACCTCTTACTCTGTATACACTCCTGCACCTCCTCATTCCACCACCAAGTCTCCTTATCTACTTTCCTTCCAGATGACACACCAAGTACTCTCCTACCTGTCTCCCTGATCACAGTAGCTGTAGTTGTCCAGTCATCTGGAAGGACTTCCTGGCCACCCATAGCCTTTTTCAACTCCTTCCTAAATGTCACGCAACACTCCTCCTTTTTCAGCTTCCACCATTTTGTCCTCTGCTCTGCCTTTACCCTCTTCATCCTTCTCACCACTAGAGTCAACCTACACACCACCATCCTATGCTGTCTGGCTACACTCTCACCTACCACTGCTTTGCAGTCACTGACCTCCTTCAGGTTACACCTTCTACACAAGATGTAGTCTACCTGTGTGCTCCTACCTCCACTCTTGTAGGTCACCCTATGTTCCTGTCTCTTCTGGAAGAAAGTATTCACTACAGCCATTTCCATCCTTTTTGCAAAGTCGACCACCATCTGTCCTTCAGCGTTCCTCTCCTGGATACCAAACTTGCCCATCACCTCCTCATCATCTCTGTTTCCTGCACCAACATGCCCATTGAAGTCCGCACCAATGACAACTCTCTCACTTCTAGGGATGTTCTGCATCACTTCATCCAGGTCTGACCAGAATTTATCTTTCTCCTCCATCTTACATCCTACCTGTGGAGCATACCCACTAACCACATTGAACATCACACCTTCGATTTCTAGCTTCAGGCTCATCACTCTATCTGACACTCTTTTTACCTCCAGGACGTTGCTAGCAAACTCCTCCTTCAAAATCACCCCTACTCCATTTCTCTTCCTATCTACACCATGATAGAACAGCTTGAACCCTGCTCCTAAGCTTCTAGCCTTGCTACCGTTCCACCTGTTCTCCTGGACACACAATATGTCTACCTTCCTCCTCTGCATCATGTCAACTAATTCTCTACCTTTTCCTGTCATAGTTCCAACATTCAGAATCTCTACTCTCAGTCCTAGACTCTTAGCATTCCTCTTCTCTCTCCTCCTAAGGACACACCTTCCTACTCTCCTTCTTCGACCAACAGTAATCCAGTTTCCACCGGCACCCTGTCGGTGAACAGCACCGGTGGCGGGCGTTGTTAACCCGGGCCACGTCCGATCCGGTATGGAAGTCATTTGTTTGATTCACACGTTCTGGTTTGGCCAAGTTTTACGTCGGATGCCCTTCCTGACACAACCCTCTGTATTTATCCGGGCTTGGGACCGTCACAATAAGACACGGGCTTGTGCCCCGTTGCGGATACATACATACATTACATGGGAGTTAAAAGGAGCAATTAGGCACGTGAGCTAGGCCTTGAAGCCACTAACCATATTTGAAGTAGCTGCTGGGGTGAATTATACTCCTTGGCATCGGAGGTTTTTTTCAGCGGTTACGGTGAGAAAACCCTGTTTGCCTAACTTTGACCCCAAGATTTATTTTCTCTGCCTTAAGGTGTAAATGTAACAATAATCCCTCCTTCCTATTTCCACAAAGTAAGATTTTTACTTTTTAGTAAATAGAATATTTTCATAGTAATGGCTTAGAAATCGGCGTTTCCGATCTTCTAAATACGTTCTTAACATTATTAGAGCTCTTTAGACATGAAATAACACCCCCGTACTCACCTTTACACTCCTGTTACCCGATATAATCCAAAAAAATAAGCAATTTAAGACATAAATAAAATTTGTTCTCAGTAAATGTGTCTTGGTGCTAGTAAGGGGAGAAGAATGGGTGGCGGACAGGAAGTGACATTGGGAGTTTTAGCTTGTTATTATTGTTTTTATTATTGTTATTGTGCCTGTTGTGATTGAAATTAATCTGCAATCAAAAAAAGCCTGTTTCTCCGACGATCAAGTCTACTGACATCCATTTAGGCGTTTTTATGCTGGAAGATTACGTGAAAAAGATGTCGAATTATTTTTGCTGTATGATAATAGGCTGAATTCAACCACAAAAAATCATGATTTATTCCACAATAGGGTATATATTTGAAAAAGCATTATGGACGGAAGCAGCCCAGTTTGAGTGGCTATGTGGCGTAGGCACGACTCTAGAAAACTTAATTCCCGCTTTACTTTCCAGCAGGAAGTCACGACGCGTTGTTGTTGTGACAAGACGTGCTGATGTGTGTTGTATACTGTATGCCTGTACTTGTTTCTTACTGTGTAAAGCTGCGTTTGCAACTGTGAGATGCATGTTACAAGGTTTAGACGATGAAAAATAGGCATTTTTAGGGCTTTTTGCGGGTGCGGCCATTTTTCATGGTTTTCCTCCAATCCCAGGGGGTTTGGGAACGTTCTAAATGCTGTGCAAAACGTGTAGAAAACCTGGTGGTGGTGTAGGCTCCTCGCTCACTCGTGTCAAAGTGTGTGTCCGTTCGGGGGTTTGGCGCGATCGTATTTCGTCTGCGCGTGTGACAAGTACAATTTCACAGCAGAGGAGCGCCAGACGAGACGATTTGTTCAGAGAGGCGAAAGTGCTCATCCGGCACACTGTGGCCGGGAAAAAGAAGCGTAGTGCAAGTAGAGAAAGAGAGCACGGAAAAGCTATTACTCCTGTTTACAGGTTAGCCACTCAAGGCTGTTCTTCATGGATGCTGAGTGCAAGCGTGTGCGTGTGCGTGTGCGTGTGCGTGTGTGTGTGTGTGTGTGTGTTCGACAGGGACACTGTGAACATGCAGCTTGGTCACCGTTGTTACATCACACAAAGACGCGATACTCTTCATTGGCTGTAAAAAAAAGAAGAATACCATCCGGCGTCCTTACAAGCTGACGCGCCGTTTGGGTGTTGCTGTAACCATGACGACCAGCCTTCCTCCCAACTTTGCATTGTTGGCTTAAATAAAAGTGCACCTGTCCTTACAGCTGCTCTTACTAGTAGTCGTAGTTTTGTGGCTTTATGTGTTTGCTAGCTATTAGTTAGCTGCTAGTTAGGTTGGTAGTTATTTGGTTAGGTTTGGTAAGTTAGGCGATACCGTCAAATTCCAAATGTGTCCATGAAAGAAGGCTTCAAATTTTAGGACTTATTTCCACATTTGACCATTGCCGTCTGCTTGCATCAGGGCCCAAGTGGGGCAGCGACCCACTACATGCAGTAAATTGAGCTGAACTCAATAAAAGTGTGTGTTACTGCCATCTACAGGACGGGAGTGGACCGGGCCCTAAAGCAATACTTGAGTCAGTTCCTGAGGGCGTGAATTTTAACACCAAAGTGCTTTCCCAAGTTGATTTCGTCCCAGAAATGATAAGGGCAGTATTTCTTCTTCTTTGTCTTTTCACTACTTCCCGCCGCCACCATTTCTTTCCGTTGTTGTGTGCACTTCCACACTTCCACATTTGGAGTGCATACTGTACGTGCATTGACACTGAGAAGTACGGAAAAATGCAGTCCGTGCAGTCGGATTTTGCATCCAGCACGGGCAAAATGATGAGGACAGCGATCACCATAATCACTTGAGTGGTTCCAAAAAAAAGAAGAGAAGAAAAAGAAGTGGCTATATATTGCGGCCATCATTTCTGGAAAGTGCGCGGTGACAGTAATGGATTTGGGACAGCTAAATCTAAAGTACTATATAAACTACTGTAAGTACAAAGTACGCAATGAACACAGCACTTTGGATCCTCACACATGATTCTCTTTTCATGGCCCTGCAAATGATAGATTTTTAGTCATATAAATACAGTGGTGCCTTGGTTAATGTCATTAATCCATTCCAACCAAAACGGACTCTAACCAAAGCAAATTTCCCCATAGAGAATAATGTGAATCCAAGTGGTGCCTTGGTTAATGTCATTAATCCGTTCCAACCGGGGAGGATGTTAACCAAAGTACCACTGTATTGTATATTTTTTACTTACTTACTCATTCACCCTCATTCAGTCGGTAATAATACATAAACACGTGACAACGCAGTTTTTTGCTTATGTCTTTGTGTTTCACTGGGTTTTTTTTATCAAGCGTTGAGATTTTACCCCTTGTTTGGCGGTCCGTGAACGCACCACAGCTGGGCCTGGCAACACCGTGGTTCCGATGCCATCTGTTCATGGATCACCGTACACAATCCCTGATTAATGGTGAGTAGCTGCGGCTTTTATACTTGAACTGTGTTTAATAAATGTGTGATGCATATTTGAGGGCTTCAACCCGAATCATCCACACATAGCGAAGTGTATACAGTATGGAAGTATGCAAATTGAAACCGAGCGGGCCTTTTGAGTGCAAAATCTGGGTTTTGACTGCGTTTTGCAGCGAGATTGCAGTTCTGCACTCAAAATGTGTAAGCACAGAAGTGTACCAATCAACGCAGCTTTTGATGGTATCTGCCACCAGTTTTGCAACGACTCTTATTTTTTTGACGTCGATAACGAAGACCATCTGATGTTTGTCTCCCCGCCGTCCGCCTTCCTGGCCCTCCCCAGCAACCGACTCATTTTGCCGCCTCAGGCTCCGAGCAAATACAAAAAAGCAGCTCATAGGCGAGCAGGTGTTCATCTGCAAGTTTTATACCTTAGACCCATGAGGCCCTCTCGCCTCCTGTGAAGACAGATGTTGAAGACCTCGCCTTTGATGGTGGAAAAGCGGCTGAGATGACCGCGTGAGAGGGAGTCGTTCAGAGGACAGACACTTCCTGCTGTCGGGCTGAGACGTCTTGGAGGATCTGGGGATGGAGAGAGGTGCACTCACGCCGGCGTGATGAATGCTATTGATTCCTTGGGAGGCACGAAGAGGTCGGCAAACTTCTGATGGACCTCCACTCTCTCCTGACACCAGCTTTCCCCGCACTGTTTGCCCTGGCCTCGCAGCATCGGATTGCGAGCGCCGGGCCGTAGCGCTTATACGGTTATTGATCGCTTCTCTGGTCTTTGTATTAGATGGAGACATGAAGGAGGGGGACGTCACGCCCCCTGCGGGCGCCAGGACTAGACGCTCTTTCCGACACTCATTCCCGACAATTCAGCCCAGTCGCTCACTCTAAAGAGGGAACATTTAGACAATGCACTCAAGCACTGTGTCATGTACAGTATGCTAGGAAAGCATCAATATGCTGGATCAGCCACACATTGTTTTTAAAGGCAGCAGGGCGCTCCTTTCATATGGAGGATCTTTGACTGGTGTTTTTTGTAGGTGGTACTTACAGTAAAAACGTAGCAGCAATCCTGTTACACATAGAGGATCTTTGACTAGTGTTTTTGCAGCAGGTCCTTAAAAATAGTGTAGGACTCCTGTCATATAGAGTATCTGCGGGTGATGTTTTTGCAGAAGGTCCTGAAAAACAGAGCAGAAATAAAGGATCTTTGATTGGTATTTTAGCAGGAGGTTCTTAAAAACAGCGGATCTTTGACTAGTGGTTTTGCAGTAGGTCCTTAAAAAGAGCAGAACACTCCGGCTGTTTAGAGAATCTTTGACTAGTGGTTTTGTAGGCAGCACTTACAGGTGGTACTTACAGTGTAAACATAGCAGCAATCCTGTTACACATAGAGGATCTTTGACCAGTATTTTTGCAGCAGGTCCTTTAAAATAGTGTAGGACTCCTGTTATATAGAGAATCTTTGCATGATGTTTTTGCTGCAGGTCCTTAAAAACAGAGCAGCACTTTTGTAAAATAAAGGATCTTTGGTATTTTTGCAGGAGGTTCTTAAAAACAGAGGATCTTTGACTAGTGGTTTTGAAGTAGGTCCTTAAAAACAGCAGAGCACTCCCGATGTATAGAGAATCTTTGACTAGTGGTTTTGCTGGCAGGACTTACAGTGTAAACATAGCAGCAATCCTGTTACACACGGAGGATCTTTGACTAATATTTTTGCAGTATGTCCTCAAAAATGGCATAGGAGTCCTGTCAGATAGAGGGTCTTTGGGTGTTGTTGTTGCAGGAGGTTCTTCAAAACAAAGCCCTTCTGACTAGTGGTTTTGCAGGCAGTACTTGAAAACATAGCAGCAATCCTATTATATATAGATGATCTTTGACTTGTGTTGGTCCTTAAAGACAGCTGAGCACTCCTGTCATACACAGGAGCTCTGACTAGTATTTCTCCAGTTGAGTATTAAAGACAGCAGGGTGCCCTTGTCATATAGAGGATCTTTGTGTAGTGTTTTTGCACTTTTAAGGACACTAATGAAACACAAAGGATGATGCATTTTATGTATTTTCCTCTCTGGATGCTTCAGCGCGTGTAGCACTCCATCATGTCAAAGGACACGCTCATAGATCATCATCTTCATTGGCTGCGTCACTCACGCAAAGTCCAAGGTTGCCTGCTTTTTGATTGACGGCTGCAGCATCTGTGTTTTTGTTGTGTGTTTCTTCTATTGTGGCTCGCTGAGGCGCACTTCCCTCTCGGCGGCCCATTTAGCCGTGCAGTCACTGTGCACACATAAAAACAAGCTTCCCCTCTGACGAAAACCGACGAGCTCCTAATGCACTCTACTTTCTCACACCTTTATTTTCATCCAAATTGGACATTAAAGCGTCAGTGGATGGATTTGAGTCGGCATCAAGTATTCATGTCGGGTATTTTTAACCTGTCGAGACATCAGGGTCATTTAGGTAAAAGGTGATGAAGCCAGACGGCGCTCATTCTAGTCATGAACGCTACTGACAGTGCTGTAAAATGCAAATACTGAGTCAAAAACGTGCTAAAAAGTGACTTTTAGACTTTGTTGCTCGCATTGGTTTGACTGCTGTCGCAATGCCACTTTGTACCTGAGGGGGCAACAGTGAGCACAGAAACAAAGAGTTTGAACTGCAGCAGTAAAGGCAGCCATGATGGAAGTATTGGAACACGCTGCATCAAGATAATCGATTGGACCGAGGAATAATTTGTATCAGGGTGACTGACTATCCTGTTTTCCCAGGACATGTCCCAGCCATCGGGGTTAGGCTGTTCTGAAAGTGATGCAAAAGTCCTGGTTTTCATTTTTTGTGGGCCATTAAATTGGGCCGCAGTAGGGGACTCTGCTGGGCTGCTTTTCGAATTTTAGAGGGCACAGTTTGTCCCAAACATATTGGATACATTTCAAACCTTAACAAGCATTCTTTTTTCACGCTCTTTTGTTTTTTGGAATTTGTGTCTTTAGTTATACAGTGCAACATCGACTTTTGTTATTCATTTGTTCTACAACAGGTGGACAAACTTTTTTGACTCACGAGCCACACTGGGTTAAAAAAATTGGGCTGAGGGACCGTCTATGTAGAGTACAGAGTGACATATCACAACACATCCACAGCAGGTTTACACCTAAGCGCTAAACATAACATGTAACTCAAACTGTCATACATGTGGCCGCAGGGCATGCTGGGTATCCCAGTGGCGGATGACTGCAGTCTGTAAATTCAGTCACTTTGTTAGAGACATCCAAAAGAATGAAGAAAAAAAAATACGTTTTATTCTGTTCCAAATTTCCAGCACTCTTGATTGTCTTTGGCCCCATGGTGGGTTATTTAGCAGTCCAACTCAATAAAACAAGCACTGACGGTGAGTTTAAATTTGACTGTAGATATTTTTTAGTACAACAATAACACACGACAAGGCATCTTTAAGTATCTCCTTGCTGGGCCGAGTGTCCTGCTTTTTTAATGATCCAAAGATGGTCGCCCTGCTTTGTATCGCTCTCCTCCTTCATTCTTTGCCGTGCATCTCACACGCAACATAGACCTTGTGAATGAATGCAATGCGGTATCGGGAAGCGCTTTGCAACGTGAGTGGGCGTTCAAAGCTGCTAACGAGCAGGGAAGCCTTCTTTCTCGCCAAGTGTGCAGTTAAAGCATTGATTGGCGCCTTAGGTGGTCTTGGTGCTAACAAAATGCTAAGTCCCCGCCCAACACATACTCTTTATGTGTTCTATTACGTTGTTGTCATTGGGAGCTGCAGATATGAGCTCCCACGTCACCGGTCCCTTGAGGGGAAATCAAATGTACACGCTCTCATATTACGCCAAGGGATGTCACAGTTCTGCCTTGGTGCTGCTCTTGCCTCTGCTGACCGCTCCAGGACCGTCTAGTCAAGTCCTGCTGCGGACCAGACATGTTAATGCAAGGGTGTCCAAAGTGTGGACCGGTGACCATTTGCAGCCAGCGGCTGGTTTTTTGTTGGCCGGTGGCACATTCTAAAAATACACAAAAAAGCGCAAATTTTATGAAAATAAATGTAAAACATTAGGAGACTAAAGTCATAATATTATGAGGAAAACAGTTGTAATTTTAGAGCAGTAAAGTAATAATACATAACTTGATTATTACATTCATTATATAAATTAATTATTACAATAAAATAATAATATATTGAATGAGAAATTGTATTTTTAAAACATTTAAAAAAAGATACAACTCACGCATTCACATGCAATTTCTTCACAAACTGTAGCAGTTATGTTAGGAGAAACAAAGCAAACCCCAAAATGATGAAATATTATAAGTTATACTACAACAATTGTGTACAAACATTATGGAAATAAAGTCATGAAAAAGATTATGTAAATGTTGAAACGTTTGTAAAATTGAAATGGAAAAACGACCAAAAAAGTGCAATGAAGGAACGATACTTTTTCACCGATATCACAAAGCTGAGGTGCAGGCAGTTTTTAATTCCAAAATATAATATTTTAATTTCAAAAATATATAAAATATGAAAGCAGCTCATCCATCCTTTGATTTTATCGTATGCGGCCCCCGACGGAAACGGTTTGGGCACCCCAGTGTTAATGTCAGCATCGTCTTTCTGACACCATCTCATCGCGCCGCGTGTCTGCAGCCACGCTTGGACTATCATCAGCCTCTATTCACCAATAAACGGCCCTTTTAAAAATAATGCGCAGTCACATGCGATAAAAGGGACAAAGCCAAGCAAAAGAGCGGAATATAATTTATTCATAGATAAAACTAAGATTTTCTAACAAGTGATGATTTACATGCAGAGTGGTCCATCTTTGCAATAAAACATCCCAGCTAAAGGACACCAATCAGCGGTCGGCGTTCATCTTACGTAGTTTGGCCGGCAGGTTGTCCTCAGGCCTCCTGCCGGCTGACAGCAGGGGGCTGCGCATGGGGACCGCCGCTGCGGGCAGTGTGGGCATGAGGCTGTGCTGGTACAGGTCCCCAGTGGACTGGGTCATGGGCTCGAATCCCACCTTCAGCGACTTGAGCTGCAGCCGGTTCTCATCCTCGGGCCCCGATGAGGACCCGAGGCGCTGCAGCTTGAGCGGCAGGTCGCCGGTGCTGCACGCCTTCTCCGAGTGCTGCGAGGTCAGCATCAGCACCTTCCTCTGGAGGTCCTCCTTGCCGGACGAGCTGATCCTCTGCAGCTTGCTCGGCAGCCGGCTCCCGGCGCCGCCGTGGCGGCCCCTCTCTTCCGAGGCGCTGATGCAGTCCATGGAGACAACGCGGTCGTGCCGCGCGCCGTGGCTCTCGGTTAGCGCCGGCGTGGACAGAGGCGAAGGCGGGGAGTTCTTGTCCTCGTGCTCCTTGACGCTATATGAGGGGGTGGGAACTTCAAAGGTGCTGTGGAATTGGGAGTAGTCCACTCTGAAAAAGCCCTCCTCCAGGGACATCACGGGCAGGAATCGATGACCCCACAGAACCTCGTCCTCGGTGTAGGAGGTCCTCGCCTGGCAGGTCATACCTACGGGACATTGTAGCAATGAACATTAAAGGTGGCCACATTGGCGGAGGAGGCATCAAACGGAACGACATACTTGCTCACGGTGCAACAAACCCAAAACACAACACATCCACAGCAAGTAAACGCATCACATACATCAACTATTTTCATTGATATCAACAACTAAGCGCTAACACAACATAACACGTAATATAAAACTCTTATTGCCAAATGCCCGCCAAAGGCATGCTGGGTAGTCCAGCAGCAACAACAATATGAACTGTGAATAATATCAAGAGTGTGTCAACTTCTCCTGTTTGACGTTCTCCTGAACATATTTGACAACCAGGCAAAAATGTGACAAAGACAACAAAATGTTGGGAGAAAGAGTACCACAGGCTACCCAGCATACCTTGCGGCAGGACCATATGGCTGTTTTCGGCATGGATTGCGTGCGTAGATGTTTATTTGTACGCTCACATCATGTTTCCAGCTACACATTCGATGTCAGTGGGTTAAAAAAAAGAATTTAGAAGTGCCTGGCGGGCTGGATTAAGGTGCTTGGCGGGCCTGATGTGGCCCGTGGGCCGCAGTTTGTCCACAAAAACCTATTTCTGCTTTTTATATGATGCAGTGCTGAGTGATTTTTCCTGACATTTACCGTTTGGTCGTGGGTCGGCGTCACGATCAATAAACACTAAGTGCTTATTTTTTTACCACAACACGCGGCTCGGGAGTAGGAGTCCGGTCCCATCCTTGGGTCGTAATGTCATCACCTGTTGCTATTCCAGGCTCAAAATGTCTCGCGTTTCGTCTTTCACTTGCTTCTTCAAGCCAAAAGTATGACTTTTAATCCCAGTGGCGTGAAGGTCTGCAGACCGGGGACGCTTGCCGGGCGTGTGTGCTCGGCCGCGCCGCATAAAAATCAACGCTTGCTCGTAGCATCTCATAGATTCCTTCCCTGTCACAGCGAGTCAATTGCATGAGTAGTTTTCACGCCGGATGCTCTTCCTGATGCAACCCTGACCGGGAACGGAATCCATGGTCAAGCGTGTACCAGTACACCAGGGAACACGTTTTATGTTATCTACTAGGTATTTACTATATAAACATATTCTATATATACTATATAATTGCTCCAATGGACGCCTCTATTTTATTGACAGGAGTCACCTTATATGTGTGGCATTAACAGCTGTGGCTGTAGGCAGCCACCTGATGATGTTTTTTTTTTCCGTTTTTTTAAACCAACCCACGTTGATATGCTGAGGTGTTTTTTAAATATTTGTTTACATATGAATGTTTTTTAGATACAAATATTTGTATGTATTTCAGAAACAGCCTCCAGCTCAGCTTTGTGTTAGTATTAGTATCCATTAGTGCAGTTACTCTCCTTACTTTACACTTTTTTCTTTTCTTCTCGTACATTTTTACGTCTTGACTCTCATAGTATTCTTATGATGGTAACATTAGAACGTTTACACAAACTCATTTGCTTAAAATTGCAACTTTGTTGCATTGTATGTTTCTCATTATGGTCTCGGTTTTTTAACGAAATGACATATTTTGGTCTTTAATATTTCAACTTTATTTCTTTCTCTTAATATTTTGACTTTATCCTGAAATGTTTTGGTCTTTATTCATGTAAAATTGCTGCTCTTCTTCTTCTTTTTTTTAGTTCTCTTGTTTAATCATAATTTTAGAACGTGCAGGAGGCCAATAAAAAACAGCCACGGGCCACACTTGGGACACCTCTGATCCCACAGGTTTATCTAGCTCTGCATGCGCTTAAAAAAAGTTGTGTCACACATTTGTTTTATATAATGAACTCCTTAGCTCTCTTTATTCTCACCGAGCATCCTGATTGTTAATACAACATTGGTTCTGTGGTGGTTGGTGTGTAGTTCAGGAGATGCTGTTGTTGAGGTGCGGAGGGTTGTTTTCTTGCTGTGCTGCTTCTGGAGCTGCTGTCCTGTTCAATATACTTGTTCTCCTTTTCTACTTTCTCATGCACTCCACATCATTATTCACACATTTATCTTGTTATAAATATGTATACATAATCAAATAGTCCAATCATTTTTCTCGCCTACTTCCAATTACACCCTCTCTGTGGTTTTGGTAAATACATGCTACACCTTTAAAAAACGTAAAAACAAACCATGCTATGACTGTCTGCTGACCCCTGATGGAAGAATTGCTTCTTATTAGAAGTACATTTGATATTTATGATACATTTCTGCTGTTGGACTGTCTATGGTGGAATCTTTGCACCGCTGAGATGTCCTTCAACACCGCAGCCATAAACTGCACACTGGTTTTAAAGGCACTATCAACACAACTGAGACCCTGTGGCCTGCCTGCCTCCTGCCCCTCTTTTTAAATCTCCTAAGCCTATTGAGCTCAGTGCCGTGTCCTCCGTGCCGCCTAAGTGAGCGGTATCTTCCGTGGTGCAAAGAAAAAAGGGCGGTTGGGTTTATTTGTATTTGACCCCAAGGGATGACTCCGGCGTTAAATATGTCAAGCGGAGCCCCGCCTTCTCGCCCACAGGTGGGCGTCCGTCCCACACGGCCGCCTGTGCACGTACGGCTCGGCGTCGGCCGACAAAATCCGAAAGGCGGCGGGAGTCGGACCGAGAGCCGTGGCTCATTAATCAAAGTGACTAACGGCGCTTTTCGTGCGTGGAACCGAAGCATAAAGCCGTTGTGCTGTAATGAAACATCCGCCGTGATTTAATCAGTGTCGTTTTCATGCGTCGCCGTTATTCCTACCTTTCCACGTTCCTCTAATACGCCGAGCCAGGAAGGCGCCGGCCAAATGAGATTTCAGCGTCTCGGTCTCAAGTGTCGGGAATGTAATGCGGACTGATGTTCATATTTCCGTTTCGACTGAGCGCAAGAAAGCAAAGAAAATGGCCTACCGGTGGTCTCCACGATGCCTTCCAGGATCACCACGATCTCAAACTGCTCGCTGGTCAGGGAGCGCTGGGACAGGTCGAAAAAGGGGCTCTTGGGGTTGATTTCGTGGCAGATGGTGAGAGGAGAGACCAGGAAGAGCTGGTCCGCCCCCGTCCCGAAGCCCACGTCCAGCTCACACTGGTCCAGGGGCAGGAACTCGCCTTCGGGCGTCTGGCGGGACTGACAGGACAGACTGTAAGTCAGGTGACTCGCGCTCCTTCTCATGCAATCTTACTGGTTCTATTGGAAAGTTCTATGATTCCCAGTTTAAGTAACCACATCATCCAGGGGTGTCCAAAACCGGCCTGCTGCACATTCTAAAAGTATAACTGAACAAAAACAACAACAGCAAAATTGGAAAAATCAGCAGTAATTTTACAAGAATAAAATCAAAATATTAAGAGAAAAAAGAAATATTATTTTACAAGAAGAAGGCAGATATTATAAAGAAAAATAACATCATTTTAGGAGCACAAAGTTGAAATATTAAAGAAAAATATCCATGATATTATTAAAAACAAACAAAACAATGACCAAAGTTGTCATTTTTGGGAAATTAGGCTGCGGAAAAGATTTGGAGAATAAAGTCAAAATATGGGAAGAAAGTCATAACTAGAAGAAGAAAGTTGAAAGTATAGAGTCAAAATATTAAGAGGAAAAAAGTTGTAATCTAAAAAGAACTTAAAAAGTTATAGTAGATTATTTAATTATTTATACGAGAGCAGCAGCAACACAGCACAATTGGACAGCAAGTCAAAACTATACCCACACTTACCGCCCGCAAAGCATGCTGGGTAACCTCACTACTCTTCCCCACACACACTACACAAACAGAAATCTGAGTTGAAAAGTTCCCGCAGTTTGGATCGCCTCTTGTCATTACAGGTCCCACAGACAAACCGCAGGTCTAAAACACTTGAGAGGACAGTGTTCTTTGGGGCGGGGGCACTTAGAAGCGCTCGGGACCCAACACATTTTGGTAAAAAACAACAAAACTCAGAAAACCGGCTGTTTTTTCATGTTTTAGTGGGTAATAATACATCAACTACGTGATCATGTGCAGCATTTTGCATGTCTTTTAATCATGGGTCGAGATGACAAAGCCTCAAGGAGAGGCCTTTGACGGCTTACATGAGAGACTAGACTGTCGGGAAGAAGAAGAGGACCTGATGGGGAGCAGGATAGGCTGATCAAGGACAAAGATAGCAACGTGCTCACAAGTCAGGATAGCATGAGGGCAGAAAATGTGTATGAAATGAAGGTTGAACTGCATCAAGGATCAGCCCCGAGCCCCCTTTTTGTTTGCTTTGGTGATGGACAGCTTGACAGATGAGGTCCGACGGGAGGTTCCGTGGACAATGATGTTCACAGATGACATTCTGATCTGCAGAGAGCAGGTGGAAGAAAACCTGGACAGGGACTAAGGGTCAGTTTCTCGGAAATGCTGTCACTGTCAGAAGGACCATTTGTGTGGTGGAGTCATCTCAAGTAATCTGGCGGAAATTCCTCTCGCGGAGCGTGAATGGATGCTAGAGGGATTATCTTAGTTTAGCAGAGCATGCTATGCCCGTGAGTATATTATCACCATGTCGTGTTTTTTACCGCTGTACGGTATTGTCAGGACCGTTTTACAAAGTTCCGAGTGGAAAAAAGACTAGAGGGACGTTTATTCTTGCGCCCAACAGACATTACAGTTTGTGGAAGATGTTGGAGCAGAAGTGCAAGAAGCTGACATCCCATTAGAAACGTTAGCCAAGCTACATCCGTTTTCTCAATTCCTGGGCCAAATTGGCCAATGATGTATTGCACCGATAAATGTAAGTATTTTTGCCTTTCCTTACTGGAAAGTTTGTTTGCTAAACCCAAAAGCACGCACACCGTATGCTGGTAAAATGTAAAAAAACAGACTGGGAGAGGAAGATGGGAAAAGACGGCGACCCCGAACGGGACAGTCCCATTTACGAGCTTCTTTTCATCCAAAGCGACAATCCCTTGCGGAGTTGAAGCCTTGGCTGAGGCCTTTCTAGATTGTTTTTCCAAATGAGAACCATTTCCACAACGCTTGTTTCAAGTCCCTCCTGCCAAAATATGCATATTCTTTCTCGTTATTAGGTGTACCTAATTAGCCTCTCTCCTTGGATGACTTCCCGCAGTGTCCTGTTCTCCTCCCAGTTCTTTTTGAAGTGACAGCACACTTTGCAGCATCCTTTGTTTTCATTTCGGCATGTCTTGTTCTTGCCAAATCAAAAATAAACAAACATTCGCACACCTCCCCGCACTGGCGCTCGCCAATTGGGGAGACAGATTTGGCCTCAACCACAACGGACGTTTGAGTGGCGATCACACCCAAAAGTATTTTTTCTCTTTGGGGTTTAGCCATGGCATGGATAGGATGAGATCCTGCCCCAAGTGGAGGAGTTCAAATCCCTTCACGTGTGAGGGAATGGATGGAAGGTTAGCTCCACAGGCGGCTCGGCGCATCAGTCTGTTGGGAGCTGAACCCGAAAGGCAAAGCTGTCGCTTTACCGGTCGACCTACAGTACGTTCCTAAGTGACCGAAAGGACAGGACTGTGGTAAAAAACGAGTTTCTTCCGTGCAGTGGCTGCACTTCCCCAGAAACTCAGAGTAGAACCGCCAAATGAGGTGGCTCGGACCTCTGGTCAAACAGTGTCTCCCTGGGGAGGTGTTCAGGGCACGTCCGGCCAGTAGGAGTCCCCGGGGAACACCCAGGATGTCTTGGAGAGACTTTGTCTCTCAACTGGCCTCGGAACGTCTTAGGTTCCGCCAGGAGGAGTTGGACAAAGTAGCTGCCCTCGCGACACAACCTTGGATAGGTGGATAGGTGGATGGATGGGTTCAGCCAAAGTAAAGAACAGTAATGCGTATGACCTTCCAGGAATGACCTCAGTTGCATAATCATATAGGAACAACTTACCGTTGCGGTTTGTGTGTCAATAGCAACACTTGAGATCTCAACACGACCCAAGAGTGTTGAATTTTGAGGCACCTTTTGGAAAACATGCCTGACAATGCTCTCTTGCCTCACAATTGTGCACAGTGTGGATCCAGTAGCACCTCGCTACTGGGATGCTGATTCCCCAACTACTTGAACCCGTATAAGTTGGTCCCGTTTATGAAGGTGGAAAGAATTAGGCACTGTCTGCGTGGCTCCGACACAAAGTTTGATCAAATGTGGCACGCATTTCAAGATCAGGTTGCCTCCCGAAAGCTGGACGCCGCCCCCGCTGTGTAGGCGTTACCCCCAAAACTAATGTACCTTTTTGAGGCCACTGTCAAAAAACAGCCCAGAGCACATAGCAGGGAAAACATCTTTGTATTATTATCTTTGAATTATTGATGTATATTTGCTTTGTTTTTATCATTTTTGTTATTATTTCAATTATTATTTGGGTTGTATTATATTTAAGCTTTCTGTTTTCTACATTTGGTTTTGTGGGTTTTCTGTGCTTATTCATTGCAGTGTTTCATCAGCCTCTGCTGTACTTATGGGATTGGAAAATTGAAATAAATAAATCAGAGTCAAAAAGGTCATATCGATGGAAAAATAGGACCGTTTATGTCGAGGTCTTGTTTTGTACGACTATAGGGGCGTTTGTTTCCCCAAAATTGTAGGCTTTGTACCAGAGGTACATTACAGTTTTCATGACTTAGGACTCAACTTGACAATGTCATCAAAGACTTTGACTTCAGTGCCCGGGACTTGACTCGGATTTTAGTCTGATGACTGAAAAACATGTACGGCTCACCACTTCACTTGACTTCAAATTTGAGACCCAAAAAGGTCAAATCTTTGGACAAATAGGACCGTTTATGTCCCGTTAGGTCTTTTGGGACGTTTGTTCCCTAAAACTTGTAGAGGTACCAGAGGTACAATTTTAACTCGACTTGACAATCTCATCAAAAAACTGAATTAGACTTTGACATCATTGACTCGGCACTTGACTTGGATTTTAGTCTGATGACTTAGAAGCACTTGAGGTTTTCAGTGATGGTGTTGAGGAAACTGTGCCTCCTTGAGAGTAAAGACTTGACTTTCTCACTCCTCTGATTTGTTGTGTGCTTCACTATGGAGTAGGTTCCTGTGTGGAAGCATGACGAATCCCACCATAGTGTCATCCGCATGTAGGACTCTGTGGGCTTGTTTCTGCGCGTCTAGTTTCCATGACCCGGGCCGGCGCTGAAGCTACAGTACAGTCCCAACTACGCACGACCTCTCCCTGACATTGCCCTGCACGCCGTCAGCCCCCCCCCCCCCTCCCGGGAGCCCACAGAGAGTGAAATGTGAGTAAACAGCGTTTTCCAATTGAATATGAATGAGATGCGCCGGCGGGGTTCTTGTCTGAGCCGCTCCGGTGGTCAGGAGGCCGACATTCAATTGTCGGGTACTAAGCGGCTCGTAACGGCCGCCGTGGCACCTTAGCTCCGTCTAGCGTGTCTTACTAGCTTACGGACGCCGACACTCTTTGTCTGTCTTTTTCGCGTCACGTTAAGAAGACAAATGAGTGCACGCGAACACGTCGGCGCATCCCCCTTGTAGCGTCTAGTCCGTGTGCATCAGTCACAGCTATTGTAAAATGTCACCTGCTATGCAAAAGTCACTTTTTAATCATGTTTGTAGAGGAATATGTGTCCCTGCAACAGGAGTATCCAAAGTGCGGCCCAGGCCGTTTTATTTTTATTGGCCCTGCTACATATTCTAAAAACACAATTTGACAGGAAAACTAAAAAAGAAAAAAACAACAGCAAACATGGAAAAATCCGTCGTAATTTTACAACAATAAAGTCAAAACATTAAGAGGAAAAACAAACAAAACAAGGTATAAAGTTAGGTTGCAGAAGAAGTTAGATTATGGGAATAAAGTCCAAATATTATGGGAATCGAGTCATAATTTTGAAAAGACAATTTTCTTGGAAAGTCCAAAATACTTGGAAAATGTAAATAAATAAAAAATACAGCAGTAATGGCAAAAATAGTTGTAATTTTACAACAATAAAGTCAAAATATTAAGAGGAAATACAAACAAAACAAGGTATAAAGTTAGGTTGGAGAAGAAGTTATATTATGGGGATAAAGTCCAAATATTATGGGAATTAAATCATAATTTTGAGAAGACAATTTACATGAAGAAAGTTGAAACACTTGGAAAATGTAAAAAAAAAAAAAAAAAGATTAGAAGGATTTTATGACAGAAAAGTTGTATTTTAATGACAAAAAAATTGAAGTGTTTTATTGGCCAGTGGCACCTTCTAAAAATATAACTAATAATAATTTGAAATTAAAAAAAAAAAGCATTTTTAAAGGCCGGACTATTATGAGAAACAAAAGAGAAAAATCCCCTCCGTGAATCACCACCTTATCGTGGTGGAGGGGTTTGAGTGCCCGAGTGATCCTAGGAGCTGCGTTGTCGGGGGCTTTATGCCCCTGGGAGGGTCTCCCAAGGCAAACAGGTTCTAGGTGACGAGCCAGACTAGGAGTGATTCAGAAGACCCAAATGATGAAAAACAAGAGGAGTGACCGCACCCCGCCAGTGTGACTTGGAGGGGCGTGGTTGGGAGGAACGGCCTCCCTGACCTGAACCCGTGTGGTGTTGTTGCTGGACTTCTGTGCGAATCACAGTTTGTCCATAACAAACACCATGTTC
>QODF01000193.1:1950016-1977932 GCA_024372805.1 Oostethus manadensis | reverse complement strand
TATATATATATATACTGTATTTACACACATATGCCCCTACTATATATATATATATACTGTATTTACACACATATGCACCCACTATATATATATATACTGTATTTACACACATATGCCCCTACTATATATATATATACTGTATTTACGCACATATGCACCCACTATATATATATATATATCACTTTGTATATTTGCATATCTCCACTCTCTGATGTGTATTGATGAATGAATGAGTTCATTAGCCAAGGCAATTAGGAATGGGGGGGTTCTTTTAGACACACACATGCACTATGCGGGACATCTTCCATTATACTGTCTTTTTGTTGTTGTTTTTACTGCTGTCATTTGTTTATTTCATTAGTTTTGCAGCTTCAGCTGTTATAAATATGCTACAAATACCCGTGGGTACAATGTGCATGTAATATTAATGATGTAACATGACGTCATTATGCTGGCCAGTAAAAGATTTATTTCATGTTTCGCGTCAAGCAAACCAGTAACGTTGCACTCATAATGACATGAAGTATAGGCTTCTTCATGCTGCATGTACTTTCTGTATGTTTGACACAAATCAAGTTGCACAGAATAACAAATCAACGTTGTCTTGTGGCGCGTGCCAGCAGGACCCACAATGCACCGCGCCGAGCCAAGATGGAAGACCCCAGCAGCTGCCGGAGAACAATGTTTTGCCTCTAGGTTTTTAGGGCAAACGGACCGCAGAAACACAACCAGCCCGGCCCGAGGAGCGGCGTGTGGTCATGCAGCGGTAAGAGACGCTCTCGGTGTGGGGGGGGGATAGTCCGGCTACAAGCGGTTCGGCGCGGAAGTCCAAACTCGGTGCGGGACGAGACGACAAAGCGGCGGACTGCCAACACCGGCCGGCCGCTACGCTAGCCCGCTAAACTAGCCGCCGAGCATCATTGTTCGCCGCGGAGCTTCGTCGGGGGTCGTGCCTCCCTTGGCGCTCCGTCACCTCCCCTGTCGGAACCGAGCCGAGCCGCGCCGCGCCCCCGGACGGAAGCAGTACATTTGAACATAATTTGTCATTTATTTGATGCTTTTTATGTTGTTGGCTGGCGCACGAGCTCAATTCTCTTCTTCCTACGAAAACAAAAACGACTTGTTTTAACGGATTGTTTACACCATCGCGACATTCCTTGTGCGTTTTTCTGGAAGTGCTTCGACGTGTTTGTTGGGATTATTGGCGGTTCTGATCGCACATCATTTATTGCCCGGCATCACAATTAATCCCCCCCCCCTCCCCCGGACATGGTTAGCCAAGCTTGCTAATTGCTAACCACATTTGATATCATTTCGTAAAAGCTACGGTGCTTTAAATTGCACGATAACTGTTTGAAAAGTGGACTTCTGTCCGAAAGTGCTTTCAGTTATCGATCTAACGATTGGAGACTTATTGCGGGATATGTCTTTGCTGCATTGAAAAAGCAAATAGAGTAAAAACAAACAGACCCCTACGTGCACGTGCTATCGTTGCATGCGCAGCGATGTTGCGCAATCAGTGCATTTGCAAACAAGCATAGCCACAGTGCAGCCCTTTAAGGTAGATGTTTATTTCAGAGTTCCAAAGCTTCAACTTTTGTACTCTGTAGAAAGACCACACACTCTTGCTTTAACAAGATATGTATTTACTTTTACCTTTTCTCTCGGCATTGTGCCCTTTTGCTCTTTCTCCACGTTCTTTGGGCTTAATTCAATTTTGACAATGTTCATGTACAATGCTCATGCAAAAGCCACGGGCTGCACTTCATATTCTTAGTCAGTCTTGAACTCCTATATCATATATATATGATATCCTCATTCGTTGAGATGCACCAGCATGCAGTATATACAGTACTGATTGCTGTGATTGACACACAAATACTACACTGTATTGTCTGCCTTTTGTTTTTGTGTGCGTGTCAGACGGTCTGATGGTTGTCTGTAGGAGATGAAAAGTGTCACATGCCGCTCTAAAACTCATTATTCGCCATCTAAATGCACTTGTGAATACAATTGAGTTATTTTGTAATTGAATGAAGCGGATCCACAATGTGCTTAGCTGACGGCGTGTGATTACACGTTTGTGCTACGCACGCTGCGTGTTTACGCGCTCATTGGCGTATAATCCCATGCAAATGGGATGACTGGGTCAGACGGAGCCACGGCGCAGATTAACATTCAAACGGCAATCCTCTCATGCTTGATGTTGTTGCTGGAAAACCCGGGATATGCCGTATGCGAGCGTAGCGCTCGCACGGCTCGTTTGTCGCCGTGCCAGACCGTGTAGCCCTTGTTTTGACCCGCAGGTCATCACTTTGTAATCCACACGAGTGAGACAATTAATAAACTCAGCCCTAATGGTTCACATCAGCTTGTCATTTCCGACGTTGATCACTTGCAGGATGACACCCATTGGCACGCCGTAGTCATCTCGCCATGAGCATCATCCAAGACAAGCTTGGCAACGACTTCCTGCGCGGCGGCGGCATGGACTCCGGCTTCGGCCCCGGCATGATCATGTTTAGCCACCTGCCGCCGGTCGCCAGCTTCACCCGCCTGGCGCCTCAGGAGATGATCCTGAAGAAGGAGCGGGACTCGCCCGACTGCAGCTTGGGCTCCCTGAACAGCAGCGTGGGCGACTACGTCCACGCGCTCAGCATCAAGCAGGAGAAGGTGTCGGAGCACGATTACCGCCTGCCGCTCTACCCTGGAGCGCTGGGAAAGAGCACAGAGCTGCTGGAACTGACGGTCAGCAACAACCAGAACCTGCTGCTGCACGAGCTCAACATGGCCAGCGTGAGTACCTGTGATGATGACACAGCCGCGTTTCCTGTACGTTCATGTCGATTTCGTGCTACTTGTTCCCCCTCGCCCATAAACACACCATAATGGGGCTGTATGGGAATGAAGCTTGTCGTTACAACTCCGCACGGTGGATGATCGGGGTGTCAAAAGATCTTGCAAGATTACAACCTGACAAGATTCAGAAAAAAACACCTCTCAGGCAGTAGGCCGGGGAAGATACTAAAGAAATTAGGGACGTCGATATTGTCCAACTCTTATTTTCCGATTCCGATGTGTGTAACATCACATTTTTCCTGTTGTGGAATTAACGCATTTGTTGTGAAGCTAATGGATGCAACATCAGCAATTAGCTTCTCCACGTGGCTGTAAACAACATTCTACAACATCTGAGGAATACTTAGTTGTGCATGGTGAAGCATGGCTTCAAGAACACCACAAGTTTGGTGAATCTGGCACTAGTGCCTTTTCTTCTGAGGAGTCTCCCACAGATACTACCGCATCTGTCTGCTGCTTTTTTAAAAGAATATTCCCACTACCCACAACATCGACAAATAATGCTCTCAAAACGATGTTGATGGCCAAACTATGCAGTCTATGTGCCAGATACTATCAAAGGTAATTGTTAAATCTTACCTGGGGAAGGTTATTCCCTGCGATTTGTTTTGAGCAGTAAAACCAGTCACACTTTCATGCAGCACATTAATGAGCATCATCTCTGCTCCGACTCTTGCCACATCCAATATGGCGGCGCAGATTGAAGTTACAGATGTGCACCATCTCCTGGTGTAAAGTATTAACGACTCGAGACATCATTTAAGCAGGCAATTAGGCAACGTTGCAACTTTGGCGCTTAAAGGGCTATATCAGTTTTCAATATCGGGGAAAAAAACTATGCCGTTATTGACCGATATTACATTTTTATTCCAATAATCTCGGACATCCCTAAAATAAATGAATCACAATAAATAAAAAGACAGGTGGATCATTTTGCCGGCCTCAGTGTATTGCCATGTGCCACGCGTGTCTGTTTGCCTCATCTCCCGCCTCTAAGCAAGCAGGAAGGGGGTTCACTCTGTGCACTGGTTTCAGCATTTTGGCGCGTCATGAAGAGAGTGAAGCCTTTTTTCATACAGTGGCTTTGCCTCGGCGGGGCCGCAATAATACACACGATAGCAGAAGAGTGTAGCCTTGTGAGGAGCAAGGTAACGTAGTAAAAAAACGAAGTAGTTTGCAATATATTGTCTTTTTTCTATAAATTCTCGTCTCGTCTGGTATCTGGTGACACCCCGAGTAGAACTGTGCTTCTTAACACACATCATACACGCACGGTGTGCAAATTTAGCAACTTTGTCGCTACGTTTACTCACCATTCAGATACTTTTTTTCTTTCACAAAAAGCAACTACCAACAAATCTAGTCACTTTTTTCTGGAGATTGTGACTCAAAGGTAGTGCTGCCCTGGGCCCTCCCCCGTTTAAAGCACTCACAAGCTGCTGCTTTGTTGGACGTTTTAGAAAAAAAGTACAACAACCAGAAGAAAGTTCAGTTGTTTTTTGAAAAATGTTTATTCCACATTTTTCGTCTCTCCCACAGCGTTATTGCTCTCTCCTTTAGCGTCCATTACAACGACATGCACATGTGTTGTTGCAAATTATGCAAATTATACCATCACGTAGACCACAAGCCGAAATAGACTGCCGTCCCGTGGGAAACACCCAACACACAATCAAGAATGTTGTCCCGCTGCCTCGGGAAGCCAAGCAAAGTCTGGCGTGCTGCTCGTGATCCATCTTTTATTCCTTCATCTTTTATTCATGCCGTACATTGCTTGTGTTAATAACATACCGAGATGCTAGCCGTCTGACTAACAGTTGCAAATATTCATCAAGCAAGTACAGTAAAGTCCAATTCCTTATTTATGAATCAAATATTGTCTACAGTATGTTCACGCTGCAGGTCAATTCTGCTTTTTTTGTTGCTTACGTGTGACCTGTCATCATATGATAAGTAGCCGATGTCCTGCAGTCTGAACAGTCGGGTTGCTTGTATCCAACCTACGTCGAAAGGTGCGGTTTGTAATGCAGGACTCCCCGATGAAGGCAAAATATGGACTCCTGTTGCACAGAATACTTGAAATTGGCGCTTTTGCACATGCATGTCACTTCCCCGACACTTTGCATTCACGTTAACAGGTTGCATTTTTTTGGCACGACCGCATAAAACATTGCATTTGAACATAAAATATGAATTGGGCATCATACCCTGCAGTGTGAATGTAGCCATTTTCATAGTTGGAGCGTGAAAAACATTTTTACAACCTTCTAAATACAGTCTTTTAACATTATTAGAGCCCTCTACACATGAAACAACACCCCTATGTCATCTTTTTACCCCCCAATATAGTAGACATGAGACAGACATTATTTATTTTTGATACTTCAGAGCTTTTTAAATTCTACTCTTTCTGTGTTTCTCTGGAATTACCAAATTCCTAATAGGATAACAACTGCAGTTGTAGATAATAAATCCCAAGTGCAGGTGTAAAACTGATCAATGCGGCATATTTATAGAATATAATAATGAATGAATGCGTAGTCTTTCACAAGCCTACCAGACAATAACTTTCAGAGCACTGTGCTGTTTATTTAACTGCACAGGTGGTAGTAAGGCTCAGTTTTGGCTGCCATCGAAGTGTTCATTTAGCAATGTTATTCATTATTGTACTTTGCAGTTTTTAACCAGATTCACATACTCATTGTGTTCTTTGTGGTAAAAATGCTTTCCACCAGATTGTGCAGGTGTATCATCATGACAAAACAAAAGCACATTAGTATTCGTCAGGGGGAGGAGCCGTCTTCAGGAAACGTGCAGGGGAGGAGCTTATGTCTAAGCAGTCGCGGCGACGTAAATCTACCCCCCCCCTTCTCTCGGCAGATGATGTCACGGCTGCTAAGCCTGAATGAAAACGTCTTGGCGAGGACACAGCTGTCTTGTTTGAGCTCGCCCTCCGTTGCAGACGTCTTTTGTGCCCATTCAGGCAGACGCGCACAGTCCTGACAATAGGCGTGGATTAGCAGTCTGCTCAAATGGCTTTAATGGAAGGCATTTGTCACGTTTCAAGCCTACAACTGCACTGACGTCATCACCAGCAGGTGTGTGTTTTACAGGAAAGTCCAGTTCTGCTCCTGTGAGGTGATCAGCGGCAGACTGTTCTTTGGACATGATCCAACAGAAAAAGCCCTCGAAGGGAATTGTAGGTCACTTATCCACAGGAGGCTTGTAAATTGAGGCTGTGCCCCCCACCCCCCTCGGATTTATCGACGGCGTGATGTTTACACCATCACGTGTTTTATGTGCATACGCTCGCCCGTCAATGAAAGCATTTCCGCGCGCCGCCTCGCTCTCACGGCGTCTCCCTTTTGTCATCCTCACAGCTGCCGGGTCAGCTGGGAAAGGAGCCCGCTGGGAGGAAAGGTCGGAGGTCAAATGGGGACGGACAGGAGGGCAGACCGAGGAAGAAGCGGAGCGAGAAGGTTTGTGTTGATGTCTTTAATATTGCATGTAAAGGGCACAATTTACTCTGTAGAGTTGTTGGTGTTTGTTGTCGTGTCTGAAGCTGTTTTCAGCGCCGTCTGCTGGGACAATAACCAAGGGAGGGCTTACCTGCCATCCAGTCTCCGCCCTCCCTGCGCCTGTGAAGGACTCGTCCCCAGTCAGTGTTGCGGCATAGCAGCCAACTGTCAGCTAGGACACTTTGCACTTCACGGGCCGAGGAATTCAGTGGAAAGCCTGCCAAATCCACTCTGTTCTTAGCGACAAAAGAACAAATCTGTTCCGAGGTCAAACTGTGGCCTTTATGAACTGTGCAGGCCATGTTTTAAATCACAGTTGACTCTTTTTAACTGCCATACAGGCTTATTTTTATTAAGGTCTTTTACTGAGTAGCTGGGAGCAGAATTTGTACGCTGCTGCCTTTGTGGCTACGTTACATTAGTCGTAGCCCTTCTGTGTCGTCACAAAAAAATGTTTTAATCGCTAATGCCCATCAGTTCTCGTCTTCCTCCCATGCAGTCCATGCTGCTGGACGCCGACGGCAGCAGCTTGTCGCCGGGAAGCAAGCCTCACATCTGCGAGCACTGCAGCGCAGCCTTTCGGAGCTCCTATCACCTCCGCAGACACGTCCTCATCCACACAGGTAGCAGCACCCCATGACGCCGACACTTGCAAATACCCCCAAACTCCACCGTTGCTTCCTGTTATGACCAGTGTAACGCACTTTGTTGCGCTATGGCATTGCTAGCATAACCTTTATTTTTCGGCCATCATTCACACTCGACTCATTCGATGATGTAATTGTGCCGAATGGTGCGACACGCCACACCGATTTGCCCCTTCATGATAATTGCTGGCGCACCGATGCAAATGATTGATTAGCTGCAGGTCACATGCTGCCTCTCCATGTTCACACTTTGTGCTCCTTTATGATATAGAATGTATCAGTGAAGCTTTGCAGCCCCTACTCCTGCGTACACCTTTATATCATAATGGCCGTCACATTTTCATCACCATTGATTACATTTAAAAACAATTCCGGGTCAAAATGTGTATTGTGCAATTTCTACAACTTCATGCTCTTCTGTTCTCGTTCCGTGAGGTGTTCAGGCACACTCGTAATCGTAAGTGTTAGGCGCCAGCTTTTCATATATATTCACGTAACCCCCGTCGGAATTTGCATACCCGACTTTGGGAACCTAGGACGTAGACAAAATACAAATACTTGAGTCAATTCATGATGTTTTTACAATATACACATAAAATGATCTTTTATATTCAAAGCTCGATTTAAAAATAACATTTTGTATATTTAAGTTTTAAGATATATATGGTTTATTTCCAACATGCACACAGTTTCATGTTAACAAAAAGGAGTTGCTCACCTTTAATACAAGAAACACCTTTTGATTCAAATTAATATCTTCTTTATGACAAAGATGTCTGTACTTTGTAAACAAAAGGCATACACAAAAAAAAGCTTAAGTCCAATAATTTATACCTAAAAATGAAGTGGGTAGGTTTTGTTCCATAAAAAATACTTTGTTTTTATATATACAGTATATATAATGTGCTCTATGATTACCATTCTTTTCCTCTGCTGAACTTTCATTAGCACAGTTGAGATGGTTTGTCTCGTATCTTCACCCGATACGCTACCATCAAGTGCCCCTGAAGGTAGACATCAAGAGGGGAGTGATCTGGGGATGGAAACTTCCGAGGCCACCATGTAAAATTTGTGTTTAAGCGCGTGCACGTAGTGGTGTGTTTGCACAAGATCCGCCGTCACATGCACGTGTGTGTTATGCATTGTGTGAATGTCGTCTTTCTTGCAGGTGAGAGACCCTTCAGGTGCAGCCAGTGTAACATGAGCTTCATCCAGAAGTACCTCCTCCAACGGCACGAGAAGATCCACAGCGGTGAGTCATCGCCCTCGAGCGTCTTTGCTCCCGGCGACCCCGAAAGGCGTCTTAAACTGTTCCTTCCTTTGAAACATCGTCAGGAGAGAAGCCATTCAGCTGCGACCAGTGCAACATGCGCTTCATCCAGAAGTACCACATGGAGAGACACAAGCGCACGCACAGCGGAGAGAAGCCGTACAGATGTGAGACCTGCCAACAGGTTTGTGATGTCCTCCCTTTCCTGCTTCTTGATCGCGCCGACGTTCAGCTTCTCTTTTTGTGCGTCAGTATTTTTCTAGGACGGACCGCCTGCTGAAGCACAAGCGGACCTGCGGAGAAGCGTTACGCAAGGGACTGGAACCCAGCATGATGGACATGGGATGTGTGGACATGGGCGGCTACGGAATCACTCAGGGAAACACCGGGAGAAAAAGAGGCCGCTCCAAGACTCTTGGAGAGGGAGGAGCCCGGAAGAAGAAAAAGGGCGATGGCGGGACGCTAAGAGTTCCTCACGTCCCCGGTGCTGTATCCGGAGCGTATAGTATTCACGAGTACTCTGTGGAGAACCAGACGGCGTCCTCGGCCACTGAGCCCGGTCCCAGCATGCAACACCAAGGTCGAGCTCCAAAGATGGCCTTCAAGAAGGCCCATCGTAAAGGTGCAGACAAAGGCAGCAAGGCCGATTTGTTGGAGCAGAGCGGAGCCGGCGCGGATCACAGTCTGGGCCTCATGCAGGCTAATGGCGCCAAAGTAGGCGAGACCACCAGCAGTAACTATGACGACGCCATGCAGTTTCTTAAGAAGCGGCGCTACCTTCACACCACGCACAGCGTGACATCAGGGCCCGCTGTGGGTGTGGGAAGTGGCAACGAATATGATGTAGGCCTGTTGTCCACACACCCGTCTGTCATCCAGGGCGCCGTGTCCGCCGTGGTGGATGGCGACGCCCCACTCAGTCTGGACAAATCCGGGATCACCGACGAGGTGCTGCAGAGCCTCCTGGACCACTACAGCCAGAAACCGGACGGCTCCCATCACGACATCCACTTTGACATCAGCGACCAGCAGGTGGAGCTCAACCCCCCCGATGCAGATGTCCCCAGCCCGCCCGGGGACAAGACCACCATGATGAACGAGTACTCCCGCTTCCTGCTTCAGGCTCTGGAGCGCACCAGCCACACAGGCGGCTTCCCTCTCGGGCCCGGCCCCGCGGCCTCCGCGCCCTTCACCACGGCCCACGTGATGAACCCCCTCTACTCTGAAAAGAGCATCTACACTACGCCCCCCCTGGAGTGCGGCTTTGGGCCCTCAGCGCCAAAGTCACACTTTGCCATGCTGGCGGGTTCGTCGCCGCAGCACATCTTCCACCTGAGCAGCCTAGACACCCCCCCACCCCACCAGCAGCTCACCCCCTCGCAGGAGCTCAGCGAGCAGATGGAGAAGCAGCACTCCTCCACCACGCCTTCCTCCTACCAGATCAGCCCGTCTGACCTGAGCAGCCAGAAGGAGGCCGCCAAGAACGCTGTCTTCCCGCTGACCTCCGCCAAGGCCGCCTACCAGATAGAAAACTTTGCGCAGGCTTTCGGCTTGCAGTTCAAGTCGGAGGAGCGCGGCTTGTCCTATGGCAACGACTCCAGCGGGGACGTGGAGCACCGGATACGGACGCCCGTGTCCGAGTTCTCAGGGTACAGCACCTTGTTGTCTGACGTCGGCGAGCCGACCAGCTCAGCTTCTAAAACGCCGACCAGCCAAAGCTTCCGATGAGACCACACTGTCCTTAAAGGTATTAGTTTTATTTTTTTAATTGAATTCTTCTCGAGCTGTGTTGGTCTTCACACAGGACAATTTGAGCCGATAAATATTGTTTAACTTAAGTGCTCGTCCGTCTAGTATTAGTATTATTTTTATTATATTATGAATATTTCTATGTCCCACCAGCAAGCTGTCTTGTTCGAGCGCGCCGTGTTAGCTTAGTAAATAATAGCGATGGCAGGGAGAAGAAAACGCAAAAAAAGGAGTTTGTGTTGCAAGCATTACTCAGGAAACAGGAAGTTGCTGACATGCTGAATGAGTGAACACTGAAAACACTTTCTTGGCAGTAGAGATTACGGTACGCAATGTGAAACTCATCTTTCCCCTCCGTATATTTATAAACACTTATATATGAAAGACATAGCTTACAGATGCAGGAGGTAGAATGAGGGCTGTTTCTAGAGGACGTAAATAAAGTTCTTGGAATAGTTTCAAAGAGCTAAACTCGCGCTAGGGCTTTTCTGGCCAACAGGGGGTGCTGTTGGGCAGCAATAGTATCTGCGTCCGCCTCACGTCCCCTACTTGGGAGTGTTAGGGTCACACTGCAAAGACAACACAGTCAAATGAAAACACGGGGAGCATCTTACAAGAATAGTCTTCATCTTTTTTTTTTTTTTTTTTTTAAACAACCGTAATAATCAAGATTTCCGCAACAACCAGAACCGACACAGAGCAAAATGAGCAAAAATACAGGGGAAAGAAGAAAATAATAATAATTATAATAATGATAATACTAATTTCATGTACACACATTCATATACATATATATATATACATATACACACACATATATACATACACATATATATACATGTATACATGCACATATTCGTACACGCATACATACACATATCCATGCAGTACATACATACATACACACACATACATATTATAGTCTATATCTAGAATAGTCTTCATCTTAGACCATCCGAGATCCTATTTGTTAAAAACATGCTAACTAAATGCTTCAAGTGCTGTCACAAGATCTCGTGAGATTAAAATGTGTTGTTCAATTCAGAGAAAATAATCTCGTGGGCACTAGGACCCTGTAACCATAACAAATCAATGACCCAAATAAATTTAAAATACATCACTTTGCTGGCCTAAATATATTGATGCGCCTGGGTGTCTGTTTCCTCATCTAACAGGAAGAAAGAGGGTTCACTCTGTGTAAATCGTGCTCCTTAGAACAACGGCATGAACAGAGTGAGCCCTTTTGCCAGCCATATATAGTCTATGTCTCAGTGGGTGGAGGCGGGGCCGCTAGCATACTCACAGAGTGCAGCGAAGTGTAACATAGTAGAAATTAAATTAGTAGATTGCAACATATTGTCATTTTTTAGGCTAACTTCTTAGCTTGTCTCGAGTCCAGGAAACAAAGTAATGCTAGCTATGCCTTTTATGCTTGTATTTTTACAGCTTTATCTTGAAAAATGGCGTAACCTTGTCTTCGGCCAATGCCTACTACCACTTTTCTTCCTACTGTTATACTTGTAGCAATACCACTTTTTCCTCCTAATGTATCGCATAGTTAAGACGTCTTTCTTGCAACATTTTTTCAACTCAATCCTACAAGTTCTTGTACAATTCGGTTTTTTTGTCTAGTCAAAATACAATAGTAACATTTTTCGCTATTTAATTTTTGTAAACATGAAACATGTCTCCATAATAGAACTTTGGTAGATTTTGTTCGTGTTTTCGCTTGTCATTTTATACAGCTTTACTCTTGCACCGGTTCGCCTTCTGTCTTGCTTCTTTCTTTTCTTAGTCGATTAACCTGACGCTTGTCGCTTCGATCAACCAAGTCATCAGTTGCAATATGAACCAAACACAGACAGTTAGTGGTTTGGTCCGTGACAAAGTGTCCATCAGTCAAGTCAAAGCTGATATCTTGATTCTTCCGCGATTCATCCATTAATTGTTGCATCTGTACATGCGCAAAAGTCAACTTGGGCCGTATCCACACGGGAACGTTCTTGGGATTTTTCAAACAAAGTTTTGCTCAAACTGTCCCAGATTATCAAATCGTTGCATCCTGACAGGAACAGATCCACGTGACACACCAAACCATAGAAGAAGAAAGAACGCGTGCACCTAAGTCGGGTTGGCTTTCCAAGCCTCGTCTAGACTTAGGACAAGAAAATACCAGGAGAGCGAGTCACGACACCGGAAATATTCAGATATGTTAGATTTTCGTCAAAGCTCACTTCTGGTCGCATTTTTAAAATAGTTTCCGTGTGGCTGAGAGGCTGAAACGAGAACATACTTTGCCGTTTTGACATTTGTGTGTGGCCAGCCCCTTTAGTAGCGCAAACCCCGACGCCGTTCTGGTATTTGTTGTCTTTTCCGTGTGATCCTAACGCTTGTTCGTTGCGGCGCGCATTTCAAATCCTCCAAATAGCACTTTGCGCCGTTTCCTTGCATGAAGTCCAACTCACACGTCGCAAAGGAATCCTTTTTGGCCGATGTTTGAACGCCATGAGGGGGGTTTGGGGGGGTTCTTATCTTTGCTATTTTTCGCTTACATTTTGGGACGGGGGTGGGGGGTGTGGCCTTCAAATGGGGATGGTGTAAATGTCCTGAAGACCCTTTTAGATATTTTAGTTTCCTATTGAATTTGATGCAACGCAAGAAAAGAATGATTTGTCTGCATGTAGACTTTTTTCCCCAAGCAAAATCCAGACTTGAAATTGGCTTGACGTCAATTGGATGCTTTTATTAAAAACACGCTGTCTTCCATGGACGGGACTGTGCCGACTCCCCTTCGCTTCTGGCTGCTGGGGGGGGTCTGCCTCCTACATATACCTCATATCAGAAGAGATGCAAAGGAGCGAACGACTGAGGATTTCTACAAATGTCTTTGTCTATTTTTGTACTGAGGACGACGTTTAAAGGCCAATCAGAGTTCGCCGCGCTCATCTCTTATTGTTTACAAGCCTTAGTAACGCTACTTTCGACAAAACCGTATTATCATGAACACTTTTCAACGTCTTCTTTTTTTGTTTTTACATTATTTTACAACCGCCAAATTTTGTTCTCACGAGACTGTACCTGTCCGATGGAATGAGTCGAAAAGTGGTTAGGGAGAAAGTAATAAAAACGACTTGAAAAAACGTCTTGTTTAGACTTTTCTGCACGCATGTGTACATATCTTTGTGTGTATGCGGTGTTTCTCCCAGGAAAACACCTTTCCTGCCGTCTTGCCTGTGGTGCCCACGATGCATTTGCAAATTGTGGGTTAAAAAACCTGTTTAGGGCTACAGGTGGGGTGCCAAACAAACATTCATGAAAGGTACAATTAGACAGTAAATTCTGCGCCCCTTTCCTCAATCGCAGCCAATCACGTTCGTGTTATTCCTTACATTATTTAAGCCTCCACCATTTCAAGTTATGTTACGTTTAACCTTAGATTTGTACCAGCCGTGTAAGATTATGAAAAAAGACCTGGACCAGGAACTGCAGCTGCAGCATGAGGATTTATTTCTGCTTAAGTTGCATTGAGGAATGAAACTACTTCCGTAATTTGCCAAAGGGAAGTAAGCGTTTATTTCTCCTAAATGACAACACCTGAGCTCCCCAGGTGGACACAATGTCCTCTGGTGCGCCACGCCCCAAAAAGTCAACTACGAAAGCCCACTGGTGCCTGCCTTGCTTTAGTGTAGGTCACATGACCACAGTATTTGCCATCATCATCATCATCATCGACGCGGTTGTTGACTTTATCGAAAAATTCGACTTTCTGTGTGAGTCACTTGATGAGCGCCTGATTTGTCACGACTGCAGGGGGAAGAAACGCCTCAGAAAAATTTACCAAGCAGGAAATCAAAGACGTTAAACGGTAACTTCAACAAATTATAAATGATTTTTTATTTAATGTTTTTTAGATATTTTACAATGACTAACTTTTTTGGGTGATGGGCTGGAAAGTTTGGCATATTTTTATTATGACCGAAGGTATTTCTTATTTTTTTTTAAATTGGAATTACATTACCATATGCAGTTCCTTGCATATAAGGCTACAAATAATTTATATAATATGGACTATGTTCATTACAGACTAACCAGATGAATCACTGTTATTAGTATGTTATTATTGCTACATGGCAAACAGGTGCAGTAGATTCTCAGAAAATAAACATGATATTTTGTGAAAAAAGAGGTGTGTATCAGCTGGGCCCTATTTAAGGATGTTTGGCTGTTCAGCTAAAATGATCTCCAATGCTATGAAAATGGATTGAAGAATAACCAGAATGTCAAAGGTCCTGACCAGCTCCAGGATGATCAAAGACAGTCTGGAGTTACCTGTAAGTACTGTGACAGTTAGGCGTCTATGTGGAGCTAATCTCTTTGCAGTCCCTCTGTAAAAAAAAGGTAGGCGCAGAAGAGGTTACAATTTGCCAAAGGTGAAAGGTGCCAGGAGTTGGTTTAGTCCACGCCACACAGATGTGAAGCACTTATAAATAACTAAATATTATTTTAGGAATTCACAGTGTTGCCAAATCCTGGAAACAAAAAAGTCTGTACAAAATAGTTTTGAGCTTGTAAAGTCAACGGCAGACAATGCTATTTTTTGGAACACACCCCTTTCAACTAATTGCCCAATCGCATAGCCTCAAGAGCGCATATCATGAATGTTGTTTCTTTGAGAATCTACTGCAACCACTAATAACAGTACTTCATCTGGTTAGTTGCATTGCACTGCTATTATTTTGAACATTGATCATTTTTAATCAAGCTTCCTACTGCTGTCTGACCTAGATTATGCCTCTCTGACGTTACCCTAAAATTCAACACGCTAACCTAATATTTATATCGAATTATGTCATGTTTTGCTTATATTTTCCCAAATTTAGGATTATTTCGATTATAGCTTTGTAAATCAGAACGGGTTATGCGCTAGCAAACAAAAGCAGGGTTTAAAGCGGGCCGGGTTGCTAAGGCCGAGACAACAACAAGACGGGAAAGTGAAAAATGGCGAGAGCCGGCTGCGTGTTTGAGCGAGATAAGAGCGATGTCGTGAGCCTTTTATCCCCCAAAGCGGAACGTAAGAAGTCAAACAGTCAGAAATAAAACCTTCATTTCTCTTCATACACTCCTTAGTCAAACATTCATATTCATTCTTCATCACATACCACAGCGGTGCGCCAATGATTAACTACTCACAATAAAATGCTCAAAAAACAAAAAAAAGAGTTGGAATTAGGGAATTTACAAACATGAAGACTCACTCGGACTATTTATCAAGAAATACTGTAAATGAAACATTTGCGCATGATAGGATTCCTCATTTATAAATGGAGCATTTTCATTGTTACGGCGTAAAAACCTGCTTCTAAATAGGATTAGAGCCCTCTAGACATGAAATAACACCCCTATAGTCACCTTTACACTCGAAAAAGATAGAAAAACGACATCAAAGCTTGTGTGTGTTGCTTAAAACCGCAACAGTAGCCTGTGTTAGTCATTATTGTGTCTATCGTTCAAACTTGCAATAAAAGCCTGTTATTCTGGCCATCGAGTCTGGTGCTTGTGTGTCTCCAACATCACAGTAACATTTTGGACATTTGAAGGTCTTTTATTTGTATTTTACTTCATTTAGCCACTTTTATGCTTGAAAATGCTTCATAAAAGCAAAAAAACCAAACATAAAAGTTGCAAAGATACTTTCCTTTAAACTAATAAGTGGCTTTTTTTTTTTTTAAGCAGCCAAAGTCAAAGCGCTCCAGACTGCAGGCGAGGGACTATTTGCGGCCCGCAGCAGATTCTAAAAGTCAAACGAAAAAGGAAAACTAAACAAAACAGCAAATTCGGAAGAAAAGAGCAGCCGTTTTACGAGAGCAACGTTCGCGTATTCGATTGTGTGTTGTGGTTGGCGTCAGTTTTGAGCCGTATTAACGTGCAATAATTACTGTTGTGTGCTCAGCCATAACGCCCTCACTTTCGCTGGATGCTTGTCGCCGGGCAGGTATGCTCGCCCGCTACCGGATTTTGGGCATAATAATACATTTCTTTATCGTTTTTCACTTAATAAGTCCCAAAGATTGAGTAGTAGCTCGCCATGGATGGTTAGCGAGCCCCGGGCTCCGGTAAGGTTATGTCCACACGGAAACGCTCATACCATTTTTTTTGGAACTCTGCGAGTCGTTCTGGAGTGTAATTCGATAAAACATCGGAAGAACGTCGACACGTCAGTCCAAATATTCAAATATTTCGTTGGCGGGTCGGCAAAGCTTACCTCGGGTCACGTGATGGAGACAGATCCCACTCTGGAAGACTTTTTTTTTTTTTACCACCACCAGTTCAGGGCACCCGGAACGCCGTTCCCGCGTGATGCGAGGCGGAAATGCCAAGAAATGTTCCCATGGTGTACACATTCAAGTACTGCTTTGATGGCCCAAGGCCCCACGTTGTTCTTTGTGGACAGCTTCGAGACCCACTCGGCACACACAACGGTACCGCACAAGCACGGGTGGAATTCCTGCGGACAGAACGTAACGTTATTCCCCGTTGTGGCGGCTTTATGGGGATTTATCTATCGTAATCACTGGTTAAAACTAGCACTGATGATAGGCTCAAGGGAAACACGTCACAATAAAACACAAACCTCAACGTAAAGCGACTGTGATGGCGTAGAAACACATTCATATGCAAACATGTTACACCAACATCCTGTTATGTACTACACAGCTTAGCAATACTAATATCATTATTCTGCCCTCATTATAGAAATCATATCACTAATTCTTTACCGGTTGTTTGGTAATAATGTTTTTTCAAACTCAATTGACTGCTGCCAGCGAGCCGACCGCCCTCGGCCGGGTGTCCTACGCTGTGCATTAAGAGAGACAAGATTTTGTTTTTTCTCTGGAGAGAAGACGGATTTTTTGGATTTTCTCTGCTGAGAGAAGACGGATGCTCTCCTGCATCCGAGCCTGCGCTTGCCTGCCCCGACCCGCGGAAGTTGTCCCATACTGGGGTTTTAAAACACGATTTTGGGGGCCTGCTGCAAAAAGGAGCCAGCGGAGTCCATTTGAAATGGGCCAAAAAGTACAAACGCACCCTTGACCTCCAATTCCGGATTGTAAAAGATGCCTTGTAACTGCATTGCGCCCTTTTTGTTATCTTCATGTGAACGCTTAGAACGTGCAGCTGTTCCTAATGTTGTGTCCACATCAGCAGCTAGCTAGCCGGCTAAGGCTAGCATGCGCCGAGGGGTTGCCTGCTGCTGATTTATTGGGTCGTTTTGTTCTCAAAACGGCTTCTCCTTGGCGGCGGTATGGCTCTACAGAGTTTGTGGGCCTCCCTTCCCAGCAGCGCTGCGTGCGCGCCAGTGAAAGAGCGCAAACAATCGCTTAAAAATAGCACTTGATTGCACACTAGCTTTTTTGTGCGCCCCGGCGCCATTTGGCAGGCCGGGCCAAGGGGGCGGGGTCTGCCGCGGTTAATGATGATGGGCAGCGGAGACGGTCCAATGGGAGGAGAGGGCGAGCAAAGCCTATAATGCTGCGGTGGGGGTGAAGCACCTGTAGCCGCCATCCGCCAGCCCGCCAGCACGCACCGCAGCCGGCACGCACGGACCGCTACACGCCGGTACCGCTCACTTAGGAAGCACCAGGACCGGAGCCATGTTTCTCCACGGTCTGGGTAGTTTTATTGTGCTGTCTGTCGCCGCCATGGGTGAGTTTGTCGACTAAAGCTCTTTTAACGCGTTAAAGCGATTTAGTTAGCATCACTTCAATATTGTTCGTTTACATCACTTGGGAAAAAAAAGTTTCCATTCTTCTGCTTGTCCGGCTGTCATTTCGGGCCGAACATTTCAGGCTGTTTAAAGTAGTTCAAAGTGGCAACATTGTATCCTTTAAAGTACCTACTTTGAAACTTTTTAGTATCTTACTTTCAAGTTCTTCTACCTTAAAAGTACTTCCAAGTACATACAAGTAAGATTGCATCATCCTAATGTGTCGCAGGAATAAAGCACGTATTCATGCTTAATTACACTTAGGACTCCTAAATACTCATATTTACAATTTCTGCCCATGTGATTGGCAGGTAGAGTTCTCAGCCTTGCTAGGTCATCAAGCGTGACCTTGACGGTAGCTTCAGCAAACACCACGCAGTCATATTACATTGCACCCCCGAAACATCAGCACACATTCTTATTTCGGCGCAAAAGCACCGCAACCCAAACTTTGAATGCAAGGTTATTTTGGTAGGTGCCCTGCGAGACTTTCCAGTAAAAAAAAGGTCAATTGTGTCCTGCCAAGTGGAAACGGGACTCAGCGCTGCACTATTGAACTCCAGCATTGCCGCGTTTCATTGATACCACAGCGGGGGGGCAAAAATTGGTACACGGGTTATTTTGGTACCCTGCAGCGTACTCAAGTGTGCCGCTCAGCGGTAACGTCGGGGAACTGGGGTGCCAAAAACTGGCGCATGGCAGTTTGGAACATTTTTCAGTGGCAAAAAACCCAAATTGTGCACCGAAGTGCGCAAACGGCCAAAACCTGAGTTCCCTTACAACATTTTACAACGGAAGTGCATGGCAAGGCGTGGTTACGTTTTTGCTGTTTCGGTTGGCAGGGTACCAACCTAACTGGGTAGGGGTGCCAAATTTGGTACTAATTAGTTGTTTTGGTGCCCCCACTCCTAAAATGTGAAAGCAGTTTGTGTACCTTATTGATATATGATTATGATATTGATTTAGCTGCAGGTGCAGCTAGTGGTGGTTCTTGGTTATTTTCTGTCGCGCCCCCCCATTTGAAATGCTATTGACAACTTATATTTATCTGTAATAATTTGGACATATTGGCAGATTTACACGGAACATTGAAAGTACTCCCAGTTACCTCCTCTTCTTCCTCCCATAGTCTTCATGACTTCCTCCCCGGCTGACATGAGTCTTTGTACGGACCAATGCATACAAAGTTGTGGTGGGTTCGGGGCGGCGTGCAAGAGGATGCTACGCCGCCCCGAGAAAGCGCGTGCTGGCTGGCCGAGCTTTAATTGGATACGTGAAGAGGCGGCGCGACCGAGCCATCTGTTGCTGTGAGAGAATCCACCAAGTGTTTGCTCACACAAGAACGACGATTAAAATGACGTCATCATGTTGACAGACTGATGTTAGCAAGAAGCTGAACGGGACAATAATACAGTCAATGCAAGAAGGCCAAACAGGGAGGAAGACTAGTACAGAAAATACAGTCAAACGTGTTTACAATTATTACTGTCATTGTTTAAAGTGACATGGAACACTACCAGTCTGACCAGTGAACCGAGGAGATTTATGTACTATTTTGTCATATTTTTGCACATTAAAAATGTAATATGTTCATAGTTGGGGCGTAGGAAAACTTTACCATCTTCTAAATACGATTAGAGCACTCTAAACATGAAATAACATCCCTATAGTAACGTGTATTACTCAATATAGTAGCCATAATAAGAGTAAATAAGACGTAAATAATACTCGTGCTTGTGTGTGTTACTATAAATGTGTTCCCCAGGGGAGTTTTTAGTTTTGTACATCCGCAGCGGGATTATTGTGCCTGTCGTGAGATGATTCAAACCTGGAATAAGAGCATGTCGTTTCGGCGATCAAGTCTGGTGCTTGTGTGTCTCACCACACATCATTCACAGCGTCTTGGGATGTGTCTTCTGAATACATTTTTATGTTTGAAAATATGGAAAACTGGCCTTAATATGCATATAACCGGAACTGATATTTTTCTAAACACACAAGAGTGAAGCCTCAAAATTCGACCTGCCAAGCGGGAGGACTGGATACTAAAAAAATACATCAGTAATTACATTTTTACAAAATAAAATATACATGTGTGTGCTTATATTTACATTGGCTGAGATCAGAGTCGAATCCATAGAAATACTGCATTGTTGTCTAATCATACAGCATGTCCTGCACTATCGGGACTAATCCAGTTTTACTGCCACCAAATCAATGGAGTTTTTGCACCAGCCAGTGTAGTATATTGTCGTTAGGGGGCGTGAGCACAGCATTCACAGCAACATGGCGGCTGATCCGAAGTAGGAAACGTTGTAATAGTACTTGTGCCTCGCCACTGCTGTCTTTGACATAAGGATGTGCAGTCACGTGGCTCTCGGCAGGATGGCAGCTGCACAAAATGTTTGTGGTCGCCTTTTATAGAGTGGTTTTAAAGGGGGGTGGGAGGGTGCACACCTTTAAACGGCAGCACGGAGGACATGTTTGCTCTCATTAGACGGCATGGAGTCCGGTTCTTTATCCGTCCTCAGCGCGTCCCTGAATCTCGATTGCGTATTCTATTACTCCTGTCATGTGACCTCGCGTGTCGGCCGTTTGACAGCTGGAAGCAGACGTCTCCATGGCGACGCACACCGGCGTACTGTGTGGCGTCGGGAAACTGGAAGGCCAAAATGCATTGTGGGTAAAGCCGGACCTTCCCATCCGCATCCTCCTGTACGTGTTTGCAGGCGACCTTAGACCCAGTCATCCCTTTTGTGTCTGCAGGGGATAATCCTGCTGCAGGATAAGTCCTCACCGGCAAGACGCTCCACTCTTAATTACTTCAGCAAGGCAACGAAACACAAACCGCTTTCTACTGGATTCTGTTCTTTTCTATGACAATATATTATTATTTCTATTTGTGCACTACGTGAAAATGTCAGCTACAAAAATCAATGCGATTCCTCTAAAGATATGTACACATGTTGTCATATAAATCAGCATAATATTTTCATAAATGTACTACATGAACATGTAAACTACAATAACGTAAAGCAATTTCAAAACTGTAATCATTTAGGCAAACTATATATGTAATATGTCTTTAGCATAAAAATAACTTATACCAACATGATTCCTCGAAAGACTAACTCAATTTGTTTTAGATGTGTGTATCATATATTTCATAATTAAAGCTGAATTATGTGTACTACATGAACAAGTAAACTACATTTATGTAAAACATTTTTAAAACTGTAATAATTGAGGTGATCATATATGCACTTATGTTAATATGCATACTACATGAAAACGTAAGCTACAATAATGTGTATAATAACTAATATCCAAAATATATATTTATGACATATCAATGTGTACTACATGAACATTCATTCATTCATTTTCTATGCCGCTTATCCTCATTAGGGTCACGGGGATGCTGGAGCCTATCCCAGCAGACTTTGGGCGAGAGGCGGGGTACACCCTGGACTGGTCGCCAGTCAATCGCAGGGCACATATAGACAAACAATCATTCACATTCACATTCATACCGATGGACAATTTAGAGTCGCCAATTAATCTAACATGCATGTTTTTGGAATGTGGGAGGAAACCGGAGTACCCGGAGAAAACCCACACACGCACGGGGAGAACATGCAAACTCCACACAGACATGCCCAACGGAGATTTGAACCCAGGTCTTCCAGATCTCCTGACTGTGTGGCCAATGTGCTAACCACTCAGCCACCGTGCGGCCCCTACATGAACATGTAAACTACAATTACGTATAGCATTTTAAAAACAGTGTAATCATTTAGGTGAACGGATATGTACTCATGTTAATGAACATGACAATGTTTGCTACAATAATGCGTATGATAACTTTAATATAAGCGTAATATATATCTCTGTCTGCTACATGAACATGTAAGGTACAATGTTTAACATTTTTAAAAGTGTAACAATTTAGGTGAACTTATAAGTACTAAGAAAATGTAAGCTACAACGTGTATAAAAACTTTAATATCAGTGTAGTAATGTCCTTAAAATCTGTATATTTGTATATATTTTTGGGACACGATTAACGTCGCACGTCTTGTTTGACCCTCGGCCCACACCGTAGCTCCAGATTGTGGAGCCAGATGCGGGAACAAATATTGAGCTGAAATGGGCCATGAAAAAGGGTAATTTGAACGCTAAGTTTAGCTTCAAGGACAAGACCAGTTCTTTGTGTCACTGTGACCTTTCACCAAGTACGTCGCCTCTGGGAGAAGAGAGCACACTGCAGGTCACAAACAACACGACACGATTGATCTTCTTTTTGTACATAAGAAGTTGATTTTATCTGTGATTAATTATGAGTTAACTATGGACAAAATGCGATGAGTTGTTGTTTTTTAAACAAATTGATTGACAGCCCTGTTTATATATTTTAGATATTGTTTTTGTGCCTTTCATGAACATGTAGGATATAAAAAAATACAAATTACAAGTACCAAACCCTAAAATATAATATAAAGTATTTTTAAAATTGTACATATAAAATAGTTATCAATTTTGTGAACTTCACAACAGCAGCAGAAAGGAATTTAATCAGGTTGTTTTTTCTGCAGTACACCACTAGTAAATCCGATTTATGATTTGTGTAATATTTAACGAGAGCCTGCTTCCTTTCAGTCCCCGTGCTTTTATTGCAGCGGCCACACGGCGAGGCGAACACACACTAAATGACAATTATATGGAGATGAAAGGTGCTGATAGCGCCTGCTCGGGACACACCAGTGTTTGCTTATGTCACATGGCCGTGGGACTACGTTACCATAGCGACGCCGACAGCCTCCCTTACCAGTCAATTGTGGGATTTCCCGCTGCTGTTTGACATGTGATTGAAACCTGGAAAATTTGACACAAAAGGATTTTGGTCGAAACAAAACCTTGAGAGTGGAAAGAATGTAGAAAGGTGTCTCAGCATGACATTTTTACTCAGCACCCCCCCCCGGTTGTGTGTTTGTGTGGACCGTAATGAAGGGCTAATGAACACGAGCATGGCTGGATCTGATTGAAGAGGTTTTTCCTTAATCTCCCATCACTGGTCATCCAATCCGAGATTAGCGCGCCGCCTTGTAAGTCGTAACCCAGACAAGCGCGTCACCCAATGACACCGCTGAGTGTTCTCTCCTCCAGCGTGTGGCCGCACACTATTACCTTCGCGTGCGTCATCATTGTGTTCTGGGTGTGCTTGTGTGCATCAACGTCGCCGTTCCTCTCCTCCCAATCCAAGCATGGCAAAGTTCCTGTACACACAGAAAATAATCAAGCGAGGCCCAGCAGCTGATAGTGCCCTCGGCTTTCTCAGTGTTTACGTAAGGCGTCTGCCGCCCCATCTGGATGCCACTAACATGTTCCCTGGCTGGTCGAGAGGCTCGGGGAGCCTCAAAGACGTCCCGCCAGTTGGAGCGCACCCCAGGCCACCCCCCAACTTCCGTGTGTTGCCTTGTAAACGCCACGCCAGAGGACGGCTGAATGGGAACAGACGTCGGCGTCGAGGAAGTGGATCAGTGACCTCTTTTTCACTGCTGAATCCTGATGGTCATTTTGAGCATCTAATCCCTCCTGAGTGGTTTGTTCAAATGTGTGAACGTCAAATGACGAAAAGAAGAGATAAGGGAGATAAAATGTTCTTTGTACAGCAAAGAACAATCTTTGTACAGTGTACTCCATGTACTCACAGCACAAGTCTGAACTATTTTACTATGATGGTCCCAAAACAACACAGCTGTACCTTGTTCCTCTGTCGGTTGTCTTATCAAGCAGAACCTTACAAACATGAGCTGATGCCCCATCCTTGTTTTGACCGTAGGAACGGTAGGAATAGATCCTGACAGCTCCACTCTGACAGTTGAGGGAGGGTCCGCCGATGACGGATACACAATCCCTGGTCTATTCAGAACCTTCCTAGCTTTGACAGTGACCACAGCTTCTACAGTTCCTCCGCCAACGACATCTGTAGTCGACACGACAGAATCCGTGACCCACGCCTACAAAGAGACCACCTTCTCCGAGCCACGCAGCACAGCAGCGCAGAAGATGGATGACGCCCCAAGTGGCGGCCCAATGTCAACCAGTGCGGATGGCAACACGAATGAGACTGTGACGACGACGCGTCCTCTCGACCCGACAGACGTCAGCATCGATCCCACCACAACTACAACCATGGCAACCACAACCTCATTGGGTCTGACCAATGATGACACAACTTTAATGTCAATGGGTACAGCCGGAAACGATACAAGCCCCATGACGACAACTGGTGTCACGACGTTGACGACGACATCGGGTCCAGCTGTCAACGATACGAGCCCCTTGACAACAACTGGTGTCACGACGTTAATGACAACGGGGCCAGTCGACAACAACACGAGCCCCATGACGGCGGTTGTTGTCACGACAGTAACGATGACGTTGGGTCCAGCCGACAATGATACGAGCCCCGTGATGACAACCGGTGTCACAACAATAACTACGACATCGGGTCCAGTCGACAACAATACGAGCCCCGTGACGACAACCGGTGTCACAACGTTAACGACATCGGGTCCAGTCGACAACAATACGAGCCCCGTGACGGCAACCGGTGTCACGACGTTAACGACATCGGGTCCAGTCGACAACGACACGAGCCCCATGACGACAACCGGTGTCACAACGTTAATGACGACATCGGGTCCAGTCGACAACGACACAAGCCCCTTGATAACAACCGGCGACACAATGTTAACGACAACGGGTCCAGCCTATAACAATACGAGCCGCGTGACAACAACCGGCGTCACATTGAGGACGACAACGGGTCCGGCTGGCAACGACACAAGCCCCTTGACGACAACCGGCGACACGGCGTTGACGACTATGGGCCCTGGTGACGATACGAGCACCATAACAACTGGTGTCACGACGTTAACGGGTTCAACCAACGTGACAAACTCAATGGAGACTACGACCTTGATGACAACCTCCGCTCCATCCAACGACGACACAACAACTGCAGAAATACTCAACCCGACTACACCCACAACAGTCCTTACCTCTTCACACCCTCCAGAGACGTCCACTGGTGTCTACGCGACAACAGAATTGACCACCGTCTCAGCTAGACCCCCTTCACCCGCCCCTGCAACCACAGAAGGTACGGCCCGAGTCATTAGTTTGCTTGACCTTGGGACTGACGTGTTCTTGAACGTTCCAGTGACAGGTCAAACAGGAGCAACCGGCCATGAAGCCACAAGTCACGTGATCCCACCCTCACCCACCTCTGAAACCCCGCCTATCCCCACGCAGGGTCCAGTCATAGGTGTGTACCTTTTGGCCGAATTTGTGGAGATTCCAAACATCTGCTTTGCTGCACATTTTCATCTTTTCCTCTAGTTTGTCCCGCCAAGCCGTGTCCCCTCGAAAGCGTCTGCCTCAACGGGACCTGCCAGTGTCTCTCGGGAAGCTTCCTGGTGGACGGCAGCTGCAAACGCAGTAAAGACGACTTGAAAGACAATCTCGGCCATGATGCTGCGGCTCTTACTTTGTTTTCTTCTTGGTTGCGCTCAGGTCAGGTCTTTCCTGGACAGCTCCATCTGAGCTCCTTGAGCTTCACCAGTGACATGTTCAACAGGTCCTCCGAAGCCTTCCAGAAGACGGCAGAGAGCATCTCCACAGCGGTTAGCTCGCACGTCACACAAAACTGGAAAACATTTCAGGCCGTCATTAAACAAAATTATTTGCAGCTCGCTGGCGCCTTCGCTGGTCAGCCGGCGTACATTCGCTCAGACGTGGTGCAGCTCGCGTGAGTCCCGCCCCAAAAATAAATGTCAACTTGTGTTGGGAAAGCATGTCACCGCGTTGTGTTCCCTGCAGACCAGGAAGTGTGATAGCGGCGGTAAACAACATCTTTGCCAACACGGCAGCCTCTCAGGCGGGGGTTGAGCAGACCATCAAGGACGCCATCGCCAGCAGCTCACAAGGACTGCTGCTCAACGCGGCGTTTAGCAGTCAGTCTGACACCAACGAAGCACCGACTCGCTCGTCTTCCCCGCTTTTCTAACACCTTGCTTCTTTTGACCCGCTTTAGGCACAGACTTGTGCGGTCAGGCGCCGCTGCCGTGTGACGCCGCCACCGCAGCGTGCACCAGCGCCAACGGGCTGGTCGGTTGCTCCTGCAAAGACGGCTACGTCTCGACCGTCTACTCCAACACCAGCTGCAAAGGTAAATCTGCGTGTCTCGATTCAAACCTTCTACAGTCAGGAAAATATTCATATATTTTTTTTAAACCGTGAAGTTACCAGATTGGACTAACTGTTTTGTGGTTGAATATGACCTATAAGTTACTTTTTTACCTAAATTAAGCAATAAGAAGGCATTCGTGTTGGTGACATGTAGTATTTTACACCGGTCACTAGGTGTCAGTAATGTAACCCTGTGGGTCTGTCATGCTCCTGCTAGGCGACAAATGTTTCCATGCCCCTGATTTCAAGTACTATTGCCAACTGGTAATATTTATCTGTACTGTACAAACTGATCTTGAAAGCGAAACCGGGGAAATGCAACAAAACGGCAGAGCTGTGAAGCACACAAGAGTACTCAAGAGTCAAACTGCATGTTGAGTATGATAAATGTGGACATGTTGGCAGGTTTACACTGATAGTACTCCCTGCTTCTCAGGCCCGCCCAGCTTTTTGAGAAGCACCGGTGTAAGGGTGACTGTACGGGTGTTATTTCATGTCTAGTAATGTTTTTTTTTTTACAATCCCTCATGATTTATTACTCGCCCAATAGTCACGATTTGAATGAGCACCAGAAGGTAGCTTGCGTTTGCTTTGCCAACAAGGGGTTCACCAAGAAATAAATGAATACACTCCAGATATGAATGGGGAAAGAAAAATCCAGTACTGTTAAGCTATATGGTATCCCCATACAAGTAGAGCTGTTATGTAACTAGCAATGCATGGTGTTGGTTACATATGAAATATTATTTAAGTCATGATTGAAGTTTGTGGAACGGTTTTACATGTCTCTGGCGGTAAAGAAAGTAAAACATGTCTCCTTAATATTGATTGTTGCTGTGGTTACAAAAATAGTGTCAAGTAACTAAAAGTACATTAGAAAAATAATATCGATATCTTTAAGAGGTAAATAATGAAGTAAAACAAAAGATAATATCTGGGGTAGACGGGTGTTTCATATTTTTAATTCAAAGGGATCATCCGCAATCCTTTTCTGTGCCCATGCATCCATTTTTAATGCGCTCTATTAATGCTGCAGCTAAATAGAGGCAGCTAATCGTGAATGTGCCGGTTACTACGTGCTCAAAGCGTGGATATGAAACCATAATAGCGGCCTTTCTAGGCGGAATAGGTGTGTCCCATTGCGTGCATTAATGAGCTGCCTCTTTTTAGCTGGCTTTATATCTTTAGAACACACAGAAAAGGGAGACGTGTTTTCACATCTCACATAAGGTGCGTGGAGGATGCAAAATTCCCCAAAGTGCACTTTTCCTTTGAAGAATAAGTGATGTGGTGGAGTAGGTGTTTTTGGAGTTAAAGGGATTTGACCAAATACGCACGCAATATTCAACTTATGAGCGAAGGAATGAATAAACCTCTTAGTTGTTCATGCCTAGATTTACGCCTAGTGTTTTATCAGTATGATGTTGCGGGGTGCCCAACCCAATGCTGCTTCGATTTACGCCTAGTGTTTTATCGGTATGGCGTGGCAGGGTGCCCAACTGGATGCTGCTTAGATTTAAACCTAGTATATATCAGTATGATGTTGCAGGGTGCCCACCCCAATGCTGCTTAGATTTACGCCTAGTGTTTTATCGGTATGGCGTGGCAGGGTGCCCAACTGGATGCTGCTTAGATTTACGCCTAGTGTTTTATCAGTGTGGCGGGGTGCCCACCCAAATGCTTAGATTTACGCCTAGTGTTTTATCAGTATGGCGTGGCGGGGTGCCCAACCAGATGCTGCTTAGATTTACGCCTAGTGTTTTATCAGTATGGCGTGGCGGGGTGCCCAACCGGATGCTGCTTAGATTTACGCCTAGTGTTTTATCGGTATGGCGTGGCGGGGTGCCCAACC
>QODF01000193.1:1900264-1949895 GCA_024372805.1 Oostethus manadensis | reverse complement strand
GTGGCGGGGTGCCCACCCAAATGCTTAGATTTACGCCTAGTGTTTTATCGGTATGGCGTGGCGGGGTGCCCAACCGGATGCTGCTTAGATTTACGCCTAGTGTTTTATCGGTATGGCGTGGCGGGGTGCCCACCTGGATGATGTAACGTAGATGAGTGGACTTAAACGATGAGCTGTTTTGTGTGTGCAGCATGTCCGAGCGGGCAGCATGCGGTGGGCGACAGCTGCATCAAGTGAGTACACGCATTGGAAATGCAACTCCCGGCGCCCCCCAGCAGACATTGTGTGACCTTTTCTCGTCTTCCAGGTGTACCTTTGGCTACGGAGGCCTCAACTGCAGCGACTGTGAGTCGTGTTCTACTTGTTCCCCTTCTAGAACTTTCACGGTGACCACGTGTGCTTTTGCAGCGGCGCTACTGGCGGTGGTGGTGGTTTCATGCGTGCTGGGAGGGATTCTACTCATCTGGACCTTGGCTTTGCTGTCACACTGCTGCTGGTGAGCCCAGGAAACTATTCCTTCACGGCGTCGATAAAGTGTAGTTCTATTGTTCACCACTAGGGGGCACTGCCTCCTCGTTGCAAATGAACTCCATTAGAAATAATTTTTTTTAAAATCATTTCAGTCTAAAAATGTATGAAAACATGTAATAGTGTGTGAAAATGGCTTTTTTATGACAAAAAATTTTAACAAAATACTATGTACAGTAAAAATATAGTATACAAATATCAAATATAAGACTTAATGTACTTTTTCCCGTTCAAAAGCTTGAACGTGATCAGTTGTTCCAGAAATTGGTATTGAATTTAATTAAGTATAAATATTAAATATCATTTTTCATTTAATGAAATTTTTTAATTGTAATTATTTTCAAAATAATAATTTAAATATATAAATGTATATATACTATACTGTATAGATATAAAAATATATATTATGTATTGTATTTTATTGAGCTTATATATTACATTGCATACATAATATTTTGTATTGCATTAATAATATTTCATATTTTTTTTAAGTACAATGAACAAAGTGTACGCGTACTGAACATTCAGGCAAATGTAGAGATGTACTTTCTCCGTGTGTCCACCAGGCGGAGGTGCCAAGGCGACCTCAGCAGCAGTGCCAGCAGTCCGTACCCGGCGGGCGAACTGGTTAAGCCGTGGCCCTCCGACATCACGCCCATCCCCCGCGCCTCCACCACCGCCACCTGGGATGCGGTGCCGTCCATGGAGATGATTGAGGCGGGCAGCACTCGTGCCTTGGTGGATAAGAAGAGTCACACCAACGGCGTGGTGAGCAGCTTTTTTGGAACGTCAATCAATCAATCGATACATCAGGGATGGGCACGACAAATTATCAAGGCTTTTGTTCTACTTGAAGCAAAATCAACAACCAGCAGGGGGAGCCCTAGTTTGCCCAAAACAAAGACACTTAAAATTGTAAACGTTTTTTGTAGTTTTTTTAAATTAAAAATAAAATATTTTTAGATACATTCATTTGAAACAAATATACAGTATATTATAAATAACATTAAAAGAGTAAAATGATGTCTGGGAACGTATATAGTGTAGCACGAAACCCATTGATGTTGTTTTGGACAATACACTTTCATGATAATGACAGGTGGAAAAAAATGAACAAAAAAATGGCGGTAATTTTTCTGAGCAGTGATGGAATGCCCAATAGCCATCTTTACTACATTTCACAACAACACTGAGTTTGAAAATGAGCTAGCATCATATCACGTGTGTAGCATACGAGCTAGCATCATATCACGTGTGTAGCATACGAGCTAGCATCATATCACGTGTGTAGCATACGAGCTAGCATCACATCAGGTGTGTAGCATACGAGCTAGCATCACATCAGGTGTGTAGCATACGAGCTAGCATCATATCACGTGTGTAGCATACGAGCTAGCATCATATCACGTGTGTAGCATACGAGCTAGCATCACATCAGGTGTGTAGCATACGAGCTAGCATGACATCACGTGTGTAGCATATGAGCTAGCATCATATCAGGTGTGTAGCGTATGAGCTAGCATCATATCAGGTGTGTAGCGTATGAGCTAGCATCATATCAAGTGTGTAGCATACAAGCTAGCAACGCATCACATGTGTAGCATACGAGCTAGCATCATATCGTGTGTGTAGCATACGAGCTAGCATCATATCGTGTGTGTAGCATACGAGCTAGCATCGTATCGTGTGTGTAGCATACGAGCTAGCATCATATCACGTGTGTAGCATACAAGCTAGCATCATATCACGTGTGTAGCATACGAGCTAGCATCACATAAGGTGTGTAGCATACGAGCTAGCATCACATCACGTGTGTAGCATATGAGCTAGCATCATATCAGGTGTGTAGCGTATGAGCTAGCATCATATCAGGTGTGTAGCATACTAGCTGGTTAGCTCCCTGCTTACTCCTGACCACCAATGTGTCGCTTTAGGGGCGTCAGCTGAAGCAGACAGGATGGAAGAAGGTAAGGCTTGTTGGCTTTCCACTCTTCCTCCTGCTGGTCTGGTGTGCTCCTGTGGTGGTGGTGGTGGCTGAGCGGCGGCGTTGGCGCGTGTAGCTTGTACATCCGTGCGTGTGTGTGTGAAACTAACAACCGCTTTGGCTCACCTTTCAGTCGGGTTCGTACGACCTCCACCCAGACGCCATGAAGACCTTCAAAGACAAAAACCCGTCCCGCTACTCGTATCTGGTGCCAGGCCACGAGAACCCCTACTTCCTGCCGGGGGATGAGAAGAAAAACTGAAACGGCCGCCCTTCCGAGTGGGCTCCCAAAACGTTACTTTTGTGTGTTTTCTTCTCCAATCAAAGGGCGGAGGGACGAGGAAGGAGGACGCTAAAGATGGCGGCCAGCAGGGGTCGCTGCGTGTTTGTTTAGCCTTGACAACGGTTGATTCTGCTTCTTCTCTGCAGAGATTGTGATTTTTTGCTATGCGAATCATCTCCAACGACACAAAAAAGGGCTGGTCCCTCGATTTCCATTCTCCGGGGATTTGCTTGTTTGAATTTGAGCATTGAACGCTTTTTGAGGTTTTGATTGACTTTAATAAGAGTCGCGTTGCTCACGGATGTGCCAATTATCGTCTCTCGCGCTTCGTGCGTTCTTTTGTAAACCTGTAAATATGAATAAATTAATTTAAACACCTGCCTATTTATTTAGCACTACACACGTGCACCGTTACCTTGCACCGCGAAGGCTGCACGCTGTGACACGCGTGAACAGGCACACCCCCTCATCACCAATGTTGCCAAAACCCCCCCTAACAGGAAGGCTGAGCTCTCACTTGCAATGCCCTGCCAAACGCCTAGGGGGCACTGTTTCCCAAGACACATCCACATGCGAGCTGTGTAATAAACATTTTTACATTCACTTTTGTTTCAGTTTTACCATTTTTTAATTGAAGGATTGAACAATAATTACAATTTTGACATTTATATCACACCGATTGGCTCGTTGCAATTAAAAAAAAGTATTACGTGTAATTATAAATTAAAATCCATCCATTTTCTATGCCGCTTATCCTCATTAGGGTCACGGGGATGCTGGAGCCTATCCCAGCAGACTTTGGGCGAGAGGCGGGGTACACCCTGGACTGGTCGCCAGTCAATGGCAGGGCACATATAGACAAACATTCACACTCACATTCATACCGATGGACAATTTTAGAGTCGCCAATTAACCTAACATGCATGTTTTTGGAATGTGGGAGGAAAGCGGAGTACCCGGAGGAAACCCACACACGCACGGGGAGAACATGCAAACTCCACACAGAGATGCCCAACGGAGATTTTGAACCCAGATCTTCCAGATCTCCTGACTGTGTGGCCAATGTGCTAACCACTCAGCCACCGTGCGGCCCTATAAATTAAAATGTTCATTTAAATATATTAAATGTAAATGCACCACATTTCACTGTACATTTTTTAAATTTTATATCCGTTTCACCATTTAAAAAAGATTTTTCCAATTCTACATTTAAATTTGATCATGTTGCAGTGTAAAGTGTATGAGTTACAATGTTTATAATGTGTAAATAACGCCCCACACTTCATTTTATATAGCTTGTGTTTGATCACTTGTCTACCAAAAAATTATTTTTTTATATATAAAAGATTTTTTTCTAATTGAAATGCAATTAATACCACACATTGCTGTACATTTTTCCATTTAACATTTTTACATTAAAATTACATTTGTAATACAATCTTTACCAATGTATTAATACAATTTAAATGCTATTCAAATACAATTATTAATGATCTAATTATATTGGTTTACTTATTACTTTATTGTGAAAGAATTAAAATATTTTTCATGAAAATGTTTCAACTAGTATTCATTGTATTTAAATATAAACCTATGTAATAAATTTGTGTTTTATATCGCATCATTTTACTCTCTCAAATTGTTTTTAATTCATGAAGTTTATTCCTGAAATGAATGATTCATTATTACATTTCAGCATACATGTTTACTTTTACCAACAACTGACATTACGCTTTTTCTGACAAAAAGGATGGTAGTAATTCTCCCAGTACTTTTCCTCACAAACACCAAAACAATAAAACCATTAGTACCAGCCTGTGTGATGACGGCGCTTCCGGTCTTCTCCCGTATCCAGACCAGACGTGTCTCGGCGACCCGAGGTGTCATCAGACCCGGCCCGGAATCCAACCCAATAAGCATCGAAGCACCAGAACAAACCGCAGGCGTGGTAGAACCTTGGGATGAGAAGCAGAAGCAAAAATGACGAGTGGCTCCTTTATGGTATCATCTTGATACATCACAATCACATAAAACACCTCAAAGAAACGTTTGGCGCGTCAAGTCATCAACATTAAAGCGCCCTCTTCTGGGCAATCCTCATTATGTATCTTTTTTCGGTCTTTTTTGACCTTCTAAATACACTTGTTAACATTATTAGAGCCCTCTAGACATGAAATAACACCCCTATAGTCACCGCTACACTCCTTTTACCCTATAAAGTATGAGAGCTCCTTGTTTCTACTGTTTATACTTCCTGCAGTGGCTATCATCTCATTCGTGTAAAGTGACTGACACCTAGTGGCCAGTGTGGCCTACTACATACCGCGTCTTTGAATGCATTTTACCTTATTTAGACATTTTTACGCTTCATTTAGGCACATAAATATGCACATTTTGTCATTATAATCGGCCGTACGTAAGCATGATTGAAGTAAAATGCCCCCGGCGCCGCACTTTGGACACCCCGGCAGTGAAGTCCCCCTCAGCTGTAAGGATGCAGACAGTGCACCCCACCCCCCGCCCCCCATTAGCTGTAACTGACTTTGGCTAATGCAGCTCTGTAGCAGTCACTCAAGTGCATCCAATTATGAAACATTTCCCAGCAGCCTTTGGTTTCACGTAAACCACACCACTCGCCTTCATCTCGCTCGTGAGAAAATAACATTTTCTTTTTCACACACACACACACACATGTCTGTGGGTGTGTGTAAAAAGAGGAGGGGGTAGGAGGGGAGTCATATAATCTGACTCAGTCAGGTGTTGGGGCGGAGTCGGGGGGTCGGGCGGGAGCCAATCCAATTAGTCTTTGGTCTATGACATCATCGGAATGATTTTCATTCTCCAATTCAAAAGTCACACAAACTTAACAATACTAATAAACAATACACTTATGACATTATGAAAGTATATTTTCTATGTTGATGATTTGCCAGGATTTTTACTGACACTTCATGTACTGTAAATATATTTTTAATACAGCATACAAGATATATCAAATATTTAATATTTGTCTACACATTTTTTTTAAATGTCACCATGTTTTGGTTTTTTAAAAATAATTTTTCTTAACTGGTGGACATTTAAAAAAAAATCGGACAAACTTGTAAAACACACTTGGGAAATACTGGGAGACGTTTTCTGTGTGGCAACATTTCTGCAAAGAATTAAAATATGAATGCTAATTAAATGATAATAAACAATCAAGTAACCAAGCAATTTGCGTTCAACAACATCCAAAAATTCAGACAAATCCCCTCAAAATACAAATAAACAGGTTGAATATAATAGTTTACCAATATAATGAAAATACTAGAATTTAATTCATACTTGAATATGTTTCCTGTCAAATTTGATCTACAATTTAAATATCCCATTCAATTCCTCATTCCAATGAAAAAATCATTATTTGTGTGATTGTTAGTTCCCGGTTTATCCAGATTTGCACCAAAACGTCGGGGATCGGGCGGCCGATTTAGGAGGAGATCGGCGTGACTGCGTGCAGAGTTCAAAGGTCACACTGGTGCTTCTTTTGGGGTGAGCGCTCTGCTAACAAGCGATGACATCACAAGAGTGACACCGTCTTCCCGTTTCCATGGTGACAGCCGGAGAATAAAAAGTGTCAATCTGGTTAAGGATTGCTAGCGTGATTACACACACACACACACACACACACACACACACAGCAGATGTGAGGGGCGGGGCTGCAAGTGATGGAGGGCGGGGGGGGAGCAAGGGCGGCCCAGTGGGGGAGGGGGTGTCTTCTAGGGGAGGCAGCAGCAGGTTTGGAGGAGGCGGAGGAGGAAGAGCGGCTGCAGTCGTCGTGAGAAGAGACAAGAAGGTAAGCGACGCTTCCTCGTGGTTTCACGTCCGTCTTTTCCACAACAGCCAGCAGATGGTCTGCTCCTTTATCCCCCCATCCCGCTCCCGGTTTCCCTTTTTTTCTGCCCCTCCATCTGCCGGCTTGGAAGTGCGGCGCGGTACTGCAGGGGAGGAGGGGGAGGGAGGGAGGGGGGGTTGTTAGCATCCTGATGCTCTCGTGACACAGGAGGAAGTAAGATGCTAACATAACAGCACTGATTTCTGTCCGTCACTGTGAGGTGCTACCACGCCCTCCTCGTGATGATGATGATGATGGTGACAATGGTGACAATGGTGGCGGCGGCTTTGTGCCAACGTGATCAAGTCAGCGGATTATCTTCGTTCCCTTGCATGCGCTGGCTATCAGCAAAGAACATTTCACTTCCTGCTAGCCTGTGTTAGCTCGTCGCTAATTAATCTAACCCATACATTAGCTATCAGTGTGACACCAGCAAGTCCATATTTCCAGCTTCCGAGTACAAACAGTGCAGTGGAACGCCACTCAAGCCCCCTGTGGCCAATCACACGACAGCGGACCTAGAAGGGATCCTTGAGGAACACCTTTGCTTCATAGCAAAAGCGGAGCTGCACTAAAATGGGAAGTATAATTCTTACAATTAGATTATTGGGTCAGAATGTGACCCGATAACCCGCACGGCTCAATCCGGGGTCTGCAGAATGTGAGTCAAAAGCGCTCGCCATCGAGCTGAGAGCAGACTGTCGACTCGCTGTAGATCGCGACCCTTAAGGTGTCAGGGAGAGAGGTTTTGCACATTTGCGCTACATATCGGTGCTCTCAAACAAACGACCTGTTTGCTGCCGCCTGAAGTAGCAGCACGTGCACGATGTCTCACGGATCTCTTTCACAGCACTTTCTGGAAGCTTCTCATCCGTTTTCCAAGCAACAGTGTTAGCATGGCCCGTAGCCACTGATGTCAGCCGCCCACTCTGCCCCGCTAGTGCCGCTAAAACCGCTCACCAAAACATCAGCGCTTAGGACAGTACACCAGTAAGACAACACCACAAATCTAATAATTCTGATGCCTTCCAGGAAATTCAGGTGGAACGCCACTCAAAAGTTCCTACACATCAACTTGGGGCAAATCCCCTAACAGTGGACCCAAGAGGGATCCCTGAGGAACACCCTTTGCCCTTGGATACACTAAAATAATACATTTCCGAACCATTAGATTGCAGACTTGCCTCCGTGTTGTTTCTCTAAAAGACAGCCCGCTTGGAACAGCATGACGGTTGACCCGACAAGATGCTGTCGTAAGAAGCAGCAGACGCTCCGTTGCGTCGTGTCACACGCTACGCGGCGCCTTTTCCAAGCTTCCTCTTTTTCTCTCTGGCAACAGACAAAAGTATTGGGACACGCTTCCCCTCATAGGAAGTGGAAAGTGAAGAAGAAGTGGAGTTGGCCTTCTCCGTTTGCAGCTTACCACATGCATAGATAAAAAATCTGCCGTCCAATCAGCTGACTGGTGAGCTCCATCATGTTTGTGTGATCCGCCGCTAAGCTCCTAATGAGATTTCAGCAGCGGAACGTCATTTTTGTTGGAACGCCACCCAGAAAGTGTCATGTCTGAGTCTATTTGTGGAGCGCTGACGTGGACTCCTGGCGCTCCGGGCATCTTCTGTTCGTTTGGGTTTTCCGTCCGTATTTGACCGGAGATAGTGGTTTCTATGAAGATGGGTCATGTTTTTTGTTTTCTGTGCTCATTAAGCAGCTTTATGTGTCATCCTGAAGTCCAGTGAGCGTAAAGTAACCCTCCCTTTCCTCCAAGGTTTTCTCCTCCTCACCCGGCTGACCCATGAAAGAAACCATGCCGGTCCTCACAGTGGGAGCAGGTGAGAGTCCTCCATCATCTTGTTTGGTTTGTGTAGATTCTCACTCATCCTGGTCATGGTAGTCTGGGTTAGGGTTAGGTTATCTCTCTGGTGATGTGTGCCTCCTGGGGGTGGTCGCGATAGCGTGTGGCCAGAGAATGACCGTCCGGCATATTAATACGTCGTTCTCCTGCCCGGTGGCAAAACATCACTTTAGTGGCCAGTCTTTCCATGGAAGGAGACAATCTTCGGTGGGGAGATGTCAGAGCTGAGGCAGTTCAAACCCTCAGACCAACGCTGGTTCACCCCAAGAGCAAAATCCAGAGAAGCAAAGTCAGCAATGTTGTTTATGCAGTGTAGTGAGGAGCGAAATGACCCCTACCATGGAGAGACCAAGCAACCATTGGTCTTTTCCCCCTAGAAACACATGGCCCTACATAGCAGAGCACTGTCTTCAGGTCCAGAGACGGCACCTCATTCTCATCTAAAAAAGAAAGGATAATCCTTTGGAGGACGAAGGTGTCCAAATACTGAATAGGGAGGACTGCTTACAATAATGTCCATCACCTTAACACAACAAACGTTCTCCACTTGGCAGGGCTCCACGAAACGCTGGCCCTGCTGACCTCGCAGCTGCGTCCCGATGCCAATCACAAGGAGGACATGGTGTTCCTCAAGGACGTTTTCAGCGAGAGGAGCTTGGGGTACCTGATGAAGGTGAGGGACAAGTCTCACCTCGTGAGCTCTGCTTGCTCCTCTAGTTCCTCAAGAGCACTTTTAAAAGAACAGAATTGGGTCCTGTGTTGCAGATCCACGAGAGGCTGAGACAGTATGAGAGACAAAGTCCGACTCCTGTTCTCCACAGTGTTTCTCCTCTGGCTGAAGAAGTAAGGACTACACTGTTCCACAATCCAGACCAGATCTGGATTAAACTGCTTCGACATGACAGTGTACATGCAGAGAAAATTGTGCCAAATATCAACTTTTTGTAGAAGTTTTAAAATATCCGCATCAAACTATTTGAATTTCCGTTGCTAATAAAGTATGACGACATCAGCAGCAGCCATATGAAATCTGGCAAAGGGAATATAATCTCCTTGGGGGAGGTAATACCTTCACCCTGAGTGGACTCCATTACAAGGAGCGATAGCTGCTAAAAAGAGTGCTGACTCATGCTGAGGCTCATCTCATCAAAAGCAGACATCCCAATGCCTCGGCTGGCGGAAGGCAAAAGTGCTGACCTGGGCCGCTCGTCCTGAGTGGGCTCGGCAGGAAGCTGCTGCTGTGGCGGTTGCGCGCGTTGGCGGCATCCTCACGTGTGCGTGATGTGTGTGATGGACAGGTGGCGGACGAGCTGCAGAGCAGAGCCATGAGCTCGGAGGAGAGGGAGCTGGTGCACCTGCTCACGTCGCCACATCTCAAGGTGGGCAAAACAAACGACACACGTTTGATACTAACTTTATGTCATTACTGCAGGAACCGTGACATTCTTGTACCAATACCTCACTGACGGTGTCAATCAAAACTCTAAAGGCAGAATTTTCGAGGGAGAAGGTGCAAGCTCGAAAAAAATAGTTTGTCTAGCGACATCTAATGAGGAGTACTCCAAGGAAACGGCAGAGAAAAGTGTCACCAGCCAACAGGATGGGACCTAGAAGTGATGCCTGAGGAACACCTTCCGTCTTTGGTGATACGCAATGTAATTCAACACCTAACGAAGCGTCTGTCGCATCCCATCAGGCCCTTCTGTCCGTACACGACATCGTCGCTCAAAAGAGTTTTGATCCCGTCCTGCCGCCGCTGCCGGTTGACTACGAGGACGAGCTGGAGGAGGAGTCGGTGAAAATAGTGCGTCTGGTGAAGAACAAGGAGCCTCTGGTCTGTGGCGGCGGTAGCATCCAGGTGCAAAGGCGTATGCGGTTGTATTTACCCCTTCTCCTTCCTGCACTGCAGGGCGCCACCATCAGGCGAGACGACGTGACGGGGGCCGTGATCGTGGCTCGCATCATGAGAGGAGGCGCCGCGGATAGAAGCGGTAGGTATGGTAACGGCATTCCCTGACAGACGTTGCCATGGAAACATCGGCCACATGTTATTGATAGTGTGTGTGTCCAGGGAATCAGACTAGAGTATCGATCAGTTGTCAGCATCTTGGATTCCTTGTTGCGGCTGCAGCCGGGAGACGTCCGCAAGGAGACAGAATAAATCTTTCCTGGACTTCCTTTGCCTTTCCTGGCAGGTTTGGTCCACGTCGGAGATGAACTTAGGGAAGTCAACGGCGTCTCGGTGATCCACAAGAGACCGGACGAGATCAGTCAGCTTCTGGTGAGTCACATCCAAAGCGAACAGCAGTCGGTGGCGGTGCAGAGCTGATTTGATCATGTGATCTGTAGTCTCAGTCGCAGGGATCCATCACGCTCAAGATCATCCCTGCTGTTAAAGAGGAGGACAGACTGAGGGAGAGCAAGGTGAGCCAACAAATGCGCTGCTACTATCCCTTCAAATCTTGTAATGCTAATCTGTAGCCACCTAGAATTGCGGCATGAGGGTGGCCCAACCAGGAAACCTGTGGCCTTTGGAGGAGTCGTCTCTGTAGACCGCATCGGGTGGGCTCCTCAATAAGGACGCAAAACTCACAGACAGGATTTTATGTCTGTTACATCCTTCCAGGTGTACGTGAGAGCCTTGTTCGACTACATTCCCTTGGAAGACAAGGCCACTCCTTGCCAGGAGGCAGGACTCCCCTTCAAGAGGGGCGACATCCTGCAGGTGGTCACCCAGGACGACCCCACGTGGTGGCAGGCCAAGCGGGTGGGCGACAGCAACCTGCGGGCTGGGCTGGTCCCGTCCAAGCAGTTCCAGGAGAGGTGAGAGGAACCAGATCCCCACAAGCACAGTGGAGGACTCGGAGGTTACCGCTTAGATTTCTGAGGTTACCCTTTGGGAACATAACCCTAACAATCGACTCTAAATAATCTCCTCCCCCATTTTTTCTCCTTCTTCTCTTCCCCTGCTTGGACGTCACCAGGCGACTGGCCTACAGGATGAAAGTAGGCACGCTCCCCAATCCCAAGTCCCCCAAAACGCCAGCCTGTAAGTTCCTGCTTGTTGTTTGCTGACCTTCAGCGTCTGTATCTGCTAAATCTTTAGGATGAGTTTAATGATTGGCACTGTGGGATGTCCTCTCTTCTGCTGCTGGACATGTTTCAAACAGATGGGGTGGGGGAGTCAGATATGAATTCATCTCACCCCTGCTCGGTCCATCTGTCCAGCGACAGGTTAAGTGGATCCACATGCCTCAATACGCTTGTCACTTTCCATGCAGACAGGAAGGTGAGGGGCATTCAGGTATTCAGGGTTAGGCGCAAGGGGCGGGCGGTTATCTGCAAAGTGTAAGCTGCAGGCGATCCGATTAGGCAACCACGGCTTAGCAACATGGCGGTTGCCCCCTGCAGGGAGCCTCCTCTCCCACCGGGCTAGCTTAATTCCCCTCCAGCCCAGCAGGGCCCACCGCTGTTCCCATTAGCGACTGTTACGTCTGCTTTGATCCTGCATCTCTAAATCTTCTTTTTCGTCACATCCGCAAATAAAAAGCACATTTTGAACGCTGTCTTCTTGTCTTGCAGTTGACCAAGCGTGCGATAAGGGTGAGTAGGATGGCTGGTTCCACACCACAGTAGGCTTGTCTGCATGGGTGCTATTCTTTCTCAGTTCCTCCCCACCTTTTAAATTGAAATAGACTGCGGTCCAGTCAGGCCACAGGGGGTGAAGACAACATTACGTCTCCTCATCCAACCTCTAAAAGTCTGGTTGTGGATGAGCTTTCATGTTTTGGGCTGAATCGTTTGGGTTTTTCATCCGTCCTCCATTTTTTTTCCCATCATTATCCCCAAAAGTCCTTCTCCTCCCCCTTCTTCAAGTCCTCCACAGACCTTCCGTAATGTTTCTACCCTGTGCTGACCCAGCCCTTCTTCTTGTTCCCGCTTGCCTCCCTGCAGACGACTGTGACTGTGAGGGCTATTTCAATGGACAGTACATAGGTGAGAGCAGTGCACACCTTTCCTATCCTCCATCACCACGACATCCTCTTTCTGCTCTTTGACTGTCATGGCTGTCCTTCCCCGGATGCTTCAGGCCTGGGGTCCAATGTTTGGCTGAAAGGTTGACTTCTCTGTCAGGGTTGAGGACGGAATCATGGGTGTGTAATGCCGGCTTTCCACCAAGCAGTGTTCACCTTGGTACGGTACACAAAGTTGCAATGGTTCTAAAATAACGGACTTGTGTCACACACCTTTCTGGACCCTCCCATTTGGGGTTCAAACCAAACTTCAAGAGAATGGAGAAATATTGCCTCCGTTGTTTACCGTGTCGCCTTCCTCTTGTTGCATCGCCATGTTGCTATGATGTCATGCTTTATGTAGCAGACGCTTCCCACCCCACTGGAGCGCTTGGTGGAAACGTGGCCGAGGGTAGCCGGTCTGTTAGAGTGAGTTGTCGAACAGGAACACTAGCCAATCAGAAGTGATGTAGAAAATCAACATGTAGAGTGATTGTGTGGCCCACGATCCCGAAGACCATAGTCACTAAAAGTAGGGGCTTGCTCCTCCTGTAGTTCTCTGGAAATCAGACATGTTTTAAGTAAAGACTTGCGGAAGGTTACCACATTCATCTGAATATAAGACGGTATTCCTTCCCTAGAAACAAGTCTGAAAAAGAGTGGTGTTACTGTATATTCCAGGTGGTTTTATAAGGTAGGGTTACACACTGCTATGGGAAGACTTGCCTTCAAGACTCGGACTTTGGAAGATACCAATCCGCTTTGTTCAATCCTCCCCGTCCCTCAGCCAAACATGACCCATCTGCTCCTCCTGCTGGAATGCTTACATTGGGAATCCAAACACAGCCACTAAAACTTCACCTCGTACCTCGACAACATGATGATCCGCCACATGCAGCACTCTGCTTGGAGCCGTACGCCACCCGACAATCCCACCTCCTCCTTCCGTCCCCTAAACCCTGCCTGCATCTACCCCTTGACCCTTTTCCCTGAACCCAAGCCCCATGAGGGCCTCCCCGCGTAGAACGCATTGCGCACTCGAAGCTGCTCGCTCACCTGGGTGTGCACGTGTGAAGGCAAGTCGGGTGACACTCTAACACCACTTGTAGTCTCTCCTAAGTGTAAGGCAGTGGCGCCCTCCTGTGGCCAGGTGTTTTCCTGGGAGTTTTATTCAGGTACAGTGGCCGGCTTGTTCCCTCGGGGGTAGTCCACTGTGGCAAGGCGCCTCAGCACTAGCTTGTGCATGTGTCGCCATAGGATACACGCAATTAAGCCTGTAGTTTCTGGATAATGGGATCAAAATTCACTGTCAGCAAAGTGATCGTTAAAACAACATCAGTGAGCACTTTATTGGTCCTAATGCATGAACATCAACGGTTGGTCTCAGTTTTCCACTAAAATCAAAGTTTTGACTCCTTTTGGCATTCATCTGATTCTTTTTCAATTTGCTAGTCGGGTTAGAAACATGAAGAACCATACTTATTTCAGCTTACCATAAATCTATTCCTGTCATCCAAAACCCCCGTAGCTGGTCTACGCAGGAGCTTCCGTTTGAGTCGGAAAGACCGGCAGGGGTCCTCAAGCGACGGTTCCGATCTGGGGGACTCGGGCTTCCTGACCTACGAGGAGGTGACCCGCTACCAACAGCGGCCCAATGAAAAGCCCCGACTGGTGGTTCTGATTGGTAAGAGAAGTACAAAGTACAACCTGTAGATATCTTTACAAGGAAAACGGATCCAGAGCAAATTAAAGATGCTATTTTTTTTAGCCGTGTCATTGTGTTAATGTCACTAGCATGGGCAAAACTGGACCACTTTTGCATGTTCATGGATTTTATGTGACATGACTTGTCCTTAAAGGTTCTCTTGGGGCACGAATCAATGAACTCAAGCAGCGGGTGATTGCAGAGAACCCACATCGCTACGCGGTGGCGGTACCACGTGAGTACCACATGACATTTAGCTGGATTGCAAGATGGTGTGATCTTCAACGGGTTGTTTGTGCGCCTGCAGACACCACCAGGCCCAAGAAAGCTCACGAGAAGGAAGGAGTGGAGTATCACTTTGTCACCAAGCAGCAGTTTGATGCGGACGTCCTCAACAACAAGTGAGTCTGTCCTCCTCCTGAATGTTGACCCATGAAGTTTTGCTAAAAGATGGACTGATTCTTCTTCAGGTTCATAGAACACGGAGAGTACAAGGAGAACCAGTACGGCACCAGCATCGAGGCTATCCGCTCAGTGCAGGCCAAGAACAAGATGTGCGTCGTAGACGTTCAACCTGAGGTACCAGTGAAGAACAGCGATCATCCACTGAACCTAACCATTGTTCTCACCACGGGGATTGCTTGTTCTGATCATTTCATGACTCTCCAGGCCCTGAAGAGGCTGAGGACGGCCGAGTTCAAGCCCTACGTCGTTTTCGTCAAACCGCGGGTCCCAGAAAGCAGAAGGAGACGCACCACCGCCGCCAGCTCGCCCGGAGGTGTGGAGCAAGGCAGAGTCACAGTGAGTGGAGACTTTTTCACTATGAAATAAGACATCCGTGACTATTGAGAGCTTTCTTGTCCTAAGATTCAGACTTCTTAAAACATTTAGGGATCAGGGAGTCCCAACTGATCCTTAATTTTTCAGGGAAGCAGAACAACCCAGATCTGCTGAAATGATCAAATAGTTGCGGTCTCAGGTTGTTTAGTGGCCTCTAAAAGACAGATTGGGATTCGAGTACTTCCAATGATTCCTTCAGTAGACCAACCCTAATCTGTTGGAATGATCAGTCCAGGATAATGGCGATCAAAAGTTACTCATCCATTGGTAGTTCAGGTCCCAGGTGGCCTCTAAAAGACAGATTGGGATGCAAGTACTTCCAATGATTCCTTCAGTAGACCAACCCTAATCTGTTGGAATGATCAGTCCAGGATAATGGCGATCAAAAGTTACTCATCCATTGGTAGTTCAGGTCCCAGGTGGCCTCTAAAAGACAGATTGGGATGCAAGTACTTCCAATGATTCCTTCAGTAGACCAACCCTAATCTGTTGGAATGATCAGTCCAGGAAAGTAGAAATCCGTAGATGCTGATCGGTTAGCTCAGGTCGCAGGTGTTTTAGCGGTCTCTAAAAACAGATTAGGATGCAAGTAGTTTCAGAGATTGCCAACCTTAATCTGTTGGAATGAGAGATCAGTGAGGAGATCCGTGGGTACTGATCCATTGGTAGTTGTAGTCTCAGGTAGTTCAGTGGATTCCAAAAAACAAGTCGGGACGCAGGTGTGCTCCTTTTCCTCAACAGGATGAGGACTTCCAAGAGATGCGTCAGTCAGCCATCCAGATGGATCAGCAGTACGGACACCTGGTGGACCGGGTCCTGATCAAGGAAGACTCGGCCAGCGCCTGCACGGAGCTGAGGAGTATTCTGGAAAGACTGGAGCGTGAATTTTTCTGGGTGCCTCTCAGCTGGGTTCGGACCTAAAACCTTAAATATCAACACATCACGCCATCTTCCAAACCGAGCCTCTAAGCGTCCCCGATCCGGGACTCTACAGTGAGCCGGGACCAGGAGGAAGAGGATCTCCTCAGTCAGACTTCCATCTCCTTCTGCTCGTGGGGTTATCACTCAGTCAGTTTACCGTGACTCCCGTAGGAGTCCACCTCGTAGCATGTTTTTACTTTACGACCTCACCAAATGCTTCCTGGAAGCGCACCACACAAACCTACCGGAGGTGAAGTTTATTTTTCCAACAGTGCATGACGGCAGCTTGTTAGGTGTGTAAATAGTGTACATGTGACACCCGGTGTGCCAAAGGATCATCTCGTAGCGCCTTGTTGCAACCTGTTTACCTTCCAGCCCCTTGGAGCCTGCACCTCTCGTTGTTGTGGACAACTGCTAAATGCCAAATGCTAACTGCTAATTAGAGCAAAAGTGTTTTTTAAGTGAATAATCAGGCAATGAATGACGAGTGCATTGCATCCTGTCTTGGCAAAGTTCTTTTGAGCCTATTCGGGGAACAAACATCCCGTTTGTCCTTACAAAGACTAAAAAACAAACGTTTTAGGATACACCAACTCATGGCTGCGTTCAAACCGCTGCGGAAATGACCCAACATGTGACATGCGCACTAACGAGTATGTTAGCTCGGTATGAGAACTGACTAGGAAAAGTAACCTCGACCGCATTTGATGCTTTTTTTTGGGTTTGCTCGTGTTCTGCACCACCAACACCACCAATTTGTAAGGTGTCATGTAAAAAGTGCCATAATTAAAGAAAGAATGAAGCTCGTTAAGGTTGCTGTTTAATTGCCACCGACTGGCGACTTAAACGCGGCAAACGTTGACTTTAGTGGAACGTTTGTCTTCCTACACACCAAAGGAATGTGAAGTAATAGCGAGTGCAAACTACTTTTGATGATTATTATGACTATATACTGTATATGTGTATATATATACACACATATATATGCTATATACTGAATATGTGTATATATATATATATATATATATACATATATACTATATACTGTATATGTGTATATATATACACACACGCATATATACTATATACTGTATAAATATATATACACACATATATACAGATTCGTATATACCTATACATATATATGCATACATATATACTGTATATGTATATATATACAAATACAGTATATATACATACTCCATATACACATATCTACACATATATATATATATATACTCTTTATACACATATATATATACTCTATATACACATATCTCTATACATATAAACATATAGCTATACATATATATGCATACATGTATACACACATATACATACATATACGTACATATACACAAAAATACTGAATATATACACCACTCGGAGAGTATACAGTATATATATATACATACAATATATGTATATATATTAAATTGCTAAGTAAAAGCTAAGTTATATTTGATGATATATTTAAAAAGTATATTGATTTGATATAATAAATACTCAATTTGCTCTTATATATTAAACCAATATTCTTTTAAAATATATCACAAAATATAGCTTTATTACTATTCGATTTAAGTGTAAGTACTATAACTATTCGATGTAAGTGTAAGTACTATAACTATTCGATGTAAGTGTAAGTACTATAACTATTCGATTTAAGTGCAAATTGAGTGTACGGCGAACAGTAAAAACATCCTCGTCCATTTGTGCTGTGGTAAAAAGCGTCTTATGCTTACTGCACATTCCTGTTTTGCTTTCCATTTCGCTCGTCGGACTTCTTAGTACCCCAAAGCCTCCACAGGGGGGCTCTCCACGCTGCAAAAGGAGCTTCCAGTAAGTCTTCCAAAAAAAAGATGGTCAAAATCCTACTAATATTTCCTCAACAAACATACAGGAAGAGACATGGCAGCATCCTGAGGTTGCTTAAGTCGGAGCCTCCTGCTTGTTTTTTTTTATGCAGGAGTTTTCCATATGCTGTGAGAATGTCTTCCAATAAATCATTCCGACCGTGTTCCGGGTTTCCACTGCACACAAATGTCACACTTGACTACAATGCTGTGTGTGTGTGTGTGTGTGTGTGTGTGAAGTGCAAAGCACCTTGAGCATGTTTACACAGGCGGATGCACCGCGGCTGACCCGGCTGGAAAAATGTGCCAAAGGAAGCGAGACGGAACAGCAGCCGCCTGAAGGATCTCCTGACGTGAGAGACCCGAAGTCAGACTTTAGTTCGCCACAACACGCCGGGACCTTTCAGGTCACGGAATTTGAATTTTTGTAAAAAGTCGAGGGGAGGAATGGACCTCTAAAGTTGCACCAAACCACATCGTGCATCGCATGCAAGACCTCACCATAGCGGCGCTGCACTTCTTTTTACACTTTTAAATGAGACTGCAAACGCATTATCATCTCAGTTGCTATCCTTTCTATCCTCTCCTAGGAAAACTATGAACTTACCGCTCTGTACAGGTACTCTTGGAAACCTGCATCACCGTGGCAATCTGTCCCCAAAGAAGATTTTGTCAGCATTACAAGAAAAACAACAACATTGAAAAATGATAGATGTTGATAGTCCAACCCACACGTGCTATACCATCATCTCATTGGTTCCCGACCTGACCTGACCCCTTTTCCCACCCTCATGCTGAACAAGCCGTGATTGACCCCGTGATTCCACGCGGTGTCATTTTAACAGACAAACCTCCCGTTTTCTCCCTATTTTGAGGGTTCACCCTGTGCATGGGTTCGTTCTCCAGTTCTAATCATTTTTAACTGTACTAAAAATGGGATGGGCCACAGCGATTTTTACACTTTTATTATACACTATTATTTAGATAGACACAGAAAGAGGGAGATACCGAGAGAGAGAGGTAGCAAGAGAGATATCTAGAGAGAGATAGAAGATGGAATTAAATAAAAAATTGCACAGCTTTACTTTTTCTGTATAAAAAGCATTTAAAAATTGCTAGTGGTCACGCTGACACAGCAAAAAGTGTTTTTAGATGCAGGAAATACAAATTTAAATGCCAATTCATCTGACGGGGAACTTCTTCCACTCCATCCTTCTGTGCATCAACACACACCAAAATGCTGCAGGGTCCAAAACAAATGCAAAGTAAAAATGCAGCAAACGCAATCAAACCCAAGCGGGCTACCAGGTGGTACCGGACCCGAGGGGATGGGGATGCAACGCTGGCGGAAGGAAAAGTTTGAATTTTATTGAGTTATACGAATCCGGTGCTCCAATAACGTGCAGCATTTCTCTCATGCGGGTGTTTTTTCAGGGTTTGCAGCATTTCCGATCCTGTAATGTTTGTGCTTTTTACTTGTGCCGCGTTTGGCGTTTTCCTCAGTGTCAGAGACCACAAAGAAGAAGAAGGTATTCATTTAATGGTTTCACGCCGAAAACACACAAGGCTTTTTTTTGGCGCTAGCCCGAGGAGGGAGCGGAGGAGGCTTGCGTTTGGGAATGACGCACAACACGGAGACGGCGGCTTTGAAGCGCAGACGGGAAATCAGAATTCATCGTGACAAAAAGCAAAAAGTCCAGCGAGGTTTTCACCGCGAGCGAGATGATCATCATGCTGGGATGACGACGGGAATAAAAAAAAAAGAAATCATCACAAATATTCCCAAACGCTGCTGCTGCAGAGGAGAGGCCGCATCCCAAATCGTGTCCTTGGCATTCAACAAGTTCTAAATGTCACCGCCAGCTCTTCGTGTCCTTCTCTTGAGGCGGTGGGGATGGAGAGACACGCACAAGTTTCATTTTACAGAATAATTACAAAAAAGTACAAAACCAGCATTTTGCTGGGATTCTTCATTGGTTTGGCATCTTTTGGTTGATGGACAAAAAGTACACAGACACGCCACCATACAACACCTACCTTCCCCTTAAATAACAGCAGGAGTGTGACATCCCTACAAAGATCCTTCTTTTCTAATCACACTGGGTGAGCTGAAGATGTCGGAGGTGAGGTTGGCTGCTGGGGGGTGTGAGATTGGTCCTCCTGTTGGAGCTGAAATGGGATCAGAGTTCAAGCTGTACATTCCAGACGTGGCCCCGCCTCCCCGGGCGTCCAGCAGAGGGCGGCACCGGCAGCGCGCGTACATCGAGAGGCATCACTCCAGTGTGTCCTTGTGGCAGCCAGACACTAATGGGCGGTGCCTGGGTGGGTAAGCCCCCGCCCCCCATCCAGTCCCCGGAGCCCCCCCGGGCCTGAACTGTTATTAGCGCCCCCGTCATCCTTGCTTGCGTCCTCCGGGTACATATGTCCCACCGGAGGACGCGGCGTTGGCCGTATGGGACGTCTGCGAATGAGGAGGGGGTGCGGGGCCTCAGCAGGCGATCTCCTCCAAGGTGCCCAAGGTGGTCTGTAGAGGGACGGCCACACTGTGGCTGATGGACTCCGAGTGGTTGGCCACCGGATCACAGGAAGTCTTACAGGAGAAAAACATCAGCAAAATAAGAGCTGATTAGTCAACACCACACACGCAAACACACGCACACACACACGCGAACACACACACGCACACACAGAGTATAGCTGCTGGGTGCTACCCACTCATGACGCTTCAGTGGAGCTCTTATGGTCATCATTTACTGTGAAAGCTCCATCAGTCACTACAATTGGAGACTAGAAATCAGACTACATCTGTCCTATCTGGTCTTTTAGCGTAAACTGATGAAGCATGTCTGACCATGAACTGATGGAGCCTGGCCTATCTAGTCTTTCAACATGAACCAAAGGAATCTGACCTATCTAGTTTTTGATCATGAACCAATTAAGCATGTCCTATCTAGTCTTTGAGCATGAACTGATGATGCCTGTCCCATCTCGCCTTTGAACACGAACCGAAGCAATCTGTCCTATCTAGTCTTTGAACACTAACAGATGAAGCCTGTAATATGTAGTCTTTCAGCACAAACCAATGATGCATGTCCTATCTAGTCTTTGAGCACCAACCGCTGAAGCATGTCCTAGCTAGTTTTTGAGCATGAACCAATTTAGTATGTCCTATCTAGTCTTTGAGCACCAAACGATGAAGCATGTCCTAGGGTACTCTGAGCATGAACTGATGGAGTTTGGCCTTTCTAGTCTTTGAACACAAACCAATGAAGAATGTCCGAGCTAGTCTTTGAGCAGATAAAGCCGGTCCAACCTAGTCTTTTAGCACAAACCAACGAGGCCTATCTATCTATCTATCTATCTATCTATCTATCTATCTATCTATCTATCTATCTATCTATCTATCTATCTATCTATCTATCCTATCTAGTCTTTGCAGATCGATCGATGAAGCCTGTCCCATCTAGTTTTTGAGCACAAACCAATGACAACAGTCCTATCTAGTCTTTGTGCACCAACCAGTGAAGCATGTCCTATCTAGTCTTTGAGCATGAACTGATGGGATCTGTCCTATCTAGTCTTTGAACACGAACCGAAGGGATGTGTCCTATGTAGTCTTTGAGCACTAACAGATGAAGCCTGTCCTATCTAGTCTTTAAGTATAAATGTATGAAGCCTACTGGGAGGAGATGGAAGTTGGAATCGACGGAACGCCGTTTGATCGCCGGGGGTTGGAGGTGTGAAGCAGGTTTGATGGTTGTGGTTAAAGAAACATACAAAGACTCTTACCACATCTCCTCTGCGACCCTCCTCCTCATCCTCTGGACTCAGCAGGTCCAGTAGTCGGTCTCGCACCACCTGGGGATCCCAAGAGTCCAACAAAGTCAAAAAAGCGCCAGCCGGCAGGGTCGAGCTGACAGGACTGACCTCGTAGGCGTAGTCAAAGAGCTCCAAGATGGTGAGGATGCTGGCGCCGATGAAGAGGCCCATCTGACCCCCGATGTCACCTGTGGGACGGCGCCACGCGTCAGGCATCGTGTACCGACAGTTCCGCCAAAAAGGGAGGATCTTACGTACCCAGCAGGCCTGCCACCTCGTAGGCTTTCTTCTGCTCGATGGTCTCGTAGTTGAGAGCCTCGAAGAACACGTCCAACACCAAAATGTTGTCCCTGCAAAACGACACACATTACGGCACCATCCTACTAACGAAACAAACAAAAACATGTCAGAAGGTAAACGGCAAAGAAAAGACGCAGTAATGAGACATTTTTAAAGTTAAAAATGCTGCTCACAGCCACTAGGGGGCATGTATGCCGAACTCTTCCTGTATTTTATTAGCATAGTAGTTAGCATAGTTACGTAGTAACACATTCCGCGACATTCCTACTCACAAAGTCGAGGATGGGAGTACTCACGAGATGTACTTCTCCGACTTGTTGAACTTTTTCTGCAGGTAGCGCGCCGACGTCTTGCTGGGGATCTTGACCATGGACAGCTCCTTGTTGTAGCGCGTCACGTTGCACGGCGTCCTGCACATGCAGCTGCTGCTCTCCGCCGCCGACAGCTTAGCTTGACGCCACAAATAATGACGATGACGGCGTGATGAAAACGTAAGGACGGACGCAAAAAGTGGGCGGGGTGAGAAATGACGGCGGGCGAGGTTTATGGGAGACACAAAGGAGAAGCTGATCTCGCTGGAGATATGAGACCACATTTTTGGTTTTCCACCTTTGAAATATAACAATTACATTTTTATATTTTTAGCCTTTATATATTTTTTAGGCCTTTTATCTGAAAATCAAGCAAAATGCCCCTCAAAATTGGAGGTGCGGTCGCCCCTTCGTGCTTCACTCAATCACGGTTTTTCAAATATATATTAATAATTCATCCCCGTTCTGCAGTTGAATATGACCTGCTAAATGTAAACAAAATGCACAAAAAAGCAAATTGCATGTGTTTTGGACCTAAATGAAGCATTTCCAAGTACAAAAATGGATACATGCAGTAAGAGGCACTTCAGAAGTCACACTCTAAAGACATTGCGATATGCAATACTCTACACTGGTCACTAGGTGGCAGTAATGTTACACTGCAGGAAGCACTGCGCAGAAACTGGAAGTAAAAAAAGAAACAAGACGGAACCCTCCCAATGCTAACATGTGTGGGTCCAATTTATGTCTCTTATGTCTACTACATAGGAGAGTAAAGGTGACTATAGGGGTGCTATCTCATGACTACAGGGCTCCAGTAGTGTTAAAAACCTCATTTGGAAGGTTGCAAACCGCTTTTCTTTGCTCCAATGAGGAAACTATTCCACACCCTAGGCCAACGAGGGATGACTGTACATCACTTCATGACACTTCTTCACCTCGCGAGGTCCTCCCACCAATTAAGGCACGTTCGCGATCAGCGACACCAGCGCGTAAGTTTGCGTTTTGAACGCTAACCTGCACGCTGCGTCCTCCTCACCTGGCGGCTCGAGTGCGAGCTGCTCATGTGAAGGTCAATGGCGGGCGTCTAACCGGCGACGGCGACAATGAGCCTAGTCGTGTCACGACAAAAAAACACATTTTTGTCCACATTTCAGGACAGTACATCCACTTGGAGTAGTCCATGTACAGCTTGTATAGGGTTACCGTCCACTGAAAAGGACGTTATTGTCTGAACAGCTAGCAACACAAGCAAAGAGATGAAAAGGCATGAGTGTAAAGATGACTATAGGGGTGTTATTCCATGTCTGGAGGGCTCTAATCATGTTAAAAAGCATGTTTAGAAGGTGAGAAACAAGTTTTCTCTGCTTGAACGACAAAAAATATTCCATTTATAAGTAAGGAATTCTGCTTCGTCGGTTGTGGGGCTAATTAACTGCGATAAACGAGGGATTACTAAAGTCAAAAGCAAATCAAACCCAGCTCAGGAGGAGGCTTTTTGTAATTTATGGTGCAACCCTATTATTTTTGTTTTTTTCTTGACTGGAGGAGTGCTCGGAGACATTGTTTCTTTCCTACGCTCCTTGAATGCACCACAAAAATGAACACAGATGCTTTTAAGCTGAAAGGACAGGAAAAGAAAGTGCACTTGTAAGAAAACGTCGCAACACGGATCTGTACATTGTGTTTTCTTTTTTGGTGGGATTTGTTCTTGTTTATGACTTTAGGACTTGGTCTGGCTTTTGTGGTTGGAGATCTCCATGTCTAGCTCCTGCCGGAGCCGAAGACACTGACACTGAAAGTATGGAATTTAGATATCAGCCCTTCCTGCTCAGTCAGGCGCTGAGCGGGATTACATTCAAGTGCTTTCAGTGGATTTGGGGATAAAAATAAGAGCATGAAAGCGGCCCCCGGCGTTCTTCCGTGTTACGATAAGACTGCCATGTCATGCCGTCTCTTCGCGGCGGTAATAAATAACAAATTACAAGCGCACGTTGGCGTTAATCACTCCAAGTCTTCAAAGTTTCCTCTGAACTTTGAAGTCCTGACAAGCCCGAGAAGAAGTTGTTCCCAGACAACAACTTCCAGCTGTCACCGTATTAAAAGGAGGCCTTTAATCTCCGTCGACAAGCGGAGCAGCCACACACGCCTTTTCCGTTTGCTGTTATTCAGATGAGGAAAGTCGGAAACGCGGAGGGCTTGCTCGGACAAATTGGCACCGACTTTTGGGTTGATTTGCGTGCGGAGGATCCCGTGCGGCAAACATGAGGCCAATTAGGAAGCTTCTGCAATCCTGCGGCGTCGCTCCCGACCGAAAGCTTGCAGGCCCCTTGCTGCATTTGATGCACCTTCCGCTTCCGCGTCTTTCTCGCCGAGCCGACTTTATTCTCCGCCGGCCGAGGACGTCTGGGAGGAAGCTCGGTAGTTTAAACTCACGCAAGGACTTCTTCTTTTCTTCTTCGAAGCATCAGGGCGACGTGTCTGCTTTTGTTAGAGAGTTAGCTGATTGGTTGCACCTCACCGTGTGCCCGACGGCAGGAAGTTAATCGATCAAGAAGGAAAAAAAAGCCAATCCTGCTGCTCACTTGACATTTCCTCTGCAAATGTAATCAAGACGGCGAATCTCATGAAGACTCTCAGCTGTGCTAAAGGTCAACATCCACACCAGACAAGGGCAAAGCGCGGCCCGCTGCCTCTTCCGTCAGACACCTTCATCAGAAGATGCGGCTGGCCATGCTTTTTCCACAAAATGACCGCCTCTACACTTTTGTTGATGCAGTCGGATTGGTCTCTCCCCCTCTGTCCCTTGCTCTTCTTCTCTATCCCCTCCTGCTCCCGCGCAGCCGCCCCAAATTTGCATAAAAAAAGGCATAAAAATGAAGTATGTAATGAAATCTATGACCGTCACTCCTCAACTATCAAAATAAATGCAATAAATGTTCTTTCTCGCGCTGTGTGGGTCATTACGGTAATCATAAGGATTACCTCCTTTTTGCAAATCCAGTTCCATTCATTTGAAGAACTGGACTTTGTATCGAATTACCTCCACCCCCCCCACCACAGGATGTCGCATTGATAGGTGACAGGAAGTGTAATGAAAGTCGTTGCAATTCAGACAAATTCCTGTCAGGTAAGTCATGCGAGGAATTTGCTGGTTTTGGACTAAACAGTAAAAAGACAAACACGCAGGGAACAATACAATGAAATATGCAACAGATATTATACTGCAAAGCATGGCTCTAAAATACAGAAACTACAAACCAGATACAAGCATAAATACAAAGAAAACGATATGTAGTACTCCTCGCCGGTCACTAGGTGTCAGTAATGTTACTTTGTGTGGGAAGACACACAAGCTCCAGACTTTTATTGCGGGTTTGAAAAGCCACAATCATCCCCAACACCCTAACGTGGCACACGACTCCGCGCTATCCTGGTTTTCAAAAACATACTAATGAATAAATCAGGCTCTTTCGTGCTTGAAGAAATGCAAACTCCTACTGAAGCAATTATTGTCTAAATTATGCATTTCCGAGCACACAAATGGCTAAATGAACTAAAATGCAAATATAACTTCTTTAAAAGACTCACTGAAAGATGGATGTAGTATTCTACACCTGCCACTAGGGGTCAGTAATGCTAGGAACAACAGGCTTTTCTTGCAAGCTTCAATGATCTCACAGCAACACAGGCACAAAAATCCTCATAAAAACACGGGCTACACCAAGTCAAAACTCAACTCCGAACCCCCCACGTCACTCCCCCTACTTATCTCCCCCAGAACCAGAACACTCTTACAGCAACACACACAAGCACAAGTCTTATTTATGGCGTGAATGTCATTTTTTCTCTTGCTATGTCGCCTAACTGGGTAATGCTAATGTAAAGGTGACTATAGGGGTGCTATTTCATGTCTACAGGGCTCTAATGTTAATAAACGCACTTGGAAGGTTGCAGATACACTTGCTGTCCGCCACGTCACATACAAAATATCAAGCAAGATGAGAATCAAGTAAATAAACAGCTGGAAAGTCAACATGATGCCATCTCGTAAATGAAACTGTATAAAACAAAGGCCGCCTGCTAACGTTGATGCTAATCAGCTAATGGCTAATGGATTTGTGGGTTCTGTACTCACCGAGGGCGGGCTCAGCACAGTCTTTGTACTGCTCGGGGGTGCAGTAGGAGGCGTCACCTAGCAGGATCAAGGAGAGCACAGTGATACAAATGTGGTGGGAAGCGGAGGTAATTGATGGCAGGACAATGAGGTCTTCCAGCTCCTGGACACGCTAATGTGCTAATTTATCTGCCGTTGTTATGTGTCCCTCCATTGTCAACCGGCTTTTTACATCAGCTTCTCGCTGCAAATCGACGGAATGGGACAATGTTATGGACATAGGAACCATCCTATCTTGCAGAGTTTTTTTCCTGAGTGCCAGCATCAGCATCCTCAGCAGTGTGTCGGGTAATGAAGCGTCCCGGGTGCCAGTGGGCCTACCGGGCATGTGCACCATCCTGCAGTTGCAGTTCTCCACGATGTAGCGCGTCTCGCAGTCGATCCTGCAGGCGGTCACGCTGTACACCTGGAAGAAGCCCGACTCCAGAGCCTTGGACTCGCACTCTCCCCACGGGGGAGGCAGGTAGGTCAGCTGCAGGTGGACGGGAGGCGGGAGTTTAGTGGTACGCAAGAGAACACACATGAAGACACAGCAGACATCCTCAAACAATGTTTGTCATGATATGTCATGGTTTCCAGCGGGGGTGCCCAGATGCAGCTTTTTCCTTTCCAGTACAATAGCGGTACTGCAGCCTTGAATATCAGCCGATACTTTTTGCCGTCCCGTGGGAGTACTTCCCGTGCGATGGCGCTTCATCTGTGCCATGAGGTCGGTCGTATCAAACTTCACGGAAAACTTGTGCATGGCAAGTTTTGCACGCCTTTTTACCGACATCGCTCCAGCGCCATGCTGCTTGGTTAGCGCATGGGCGCTATCCGGGCGCTGCTGGATCGACATTATGGGGCGGAGTCTGGAAACCATTGCTTGTACCAGCGGGTATATCTGAGATCTGAGATTTTGGTTTGGCTTTTGGTATCGCCATCGGGTGCAGTTGCTTTTATTTCAGTGGTGTTAGCCTCAGGGTACCTTGTTTGTTGTTTTTGGACTGCTTTTATCTATCTTTATTTCTTGTTTCCTACAGTGTTCTTGAGAGCCCAGAAAGGTGCACAGAAATAAAACGGATTCAAGTTGTTCATTTTCCACAAATTTACACAACATAAAATTCAATGGAATGGGATATTTTCATAGCGCATGGAAAACCTGCTCATGACTTTGCAAATACAAGTTTGAGCATTATTAGAGCACCGTAGACGTGAAATAACACCCCTGTTTCGCCGTTACGCTCCTATTATTCATTGCTCACATCAGCTTGCCATGTTATTATGCTACAGGGACGCTAGCAAGCTAGTGCGCTTACAATCTAACCAGTTAGCCTCGAGTTTCAAACAGAGTGGGGAAGAAGGACACTGACCACTTCCACATGAAATGGGAGGAGAATCGTTTATCACTCTGCACCCATGGCTGGCTACACCAGGGTAGGGTCAAGTAATAAGGATATAACTTTACTGCCACCTGGTGGCCAAAATACATCTCATCACTTGGATTGCAATATGTTTTGATTAATAACCGTGGCAACCATTAATTCATTTCTGAAAAAACTAAATGCGGCAAAGGGTCCATAATCAAACCGTGATATTGTGAGGGACAACTGTATTAATAAATCAAAATAATCATCATTATTGTGCTGCTAGAATCGACCAAAAACGCCGGCAAACAACCTTCCGGAAGGCACGGTGTCGGCGTTCCGTGTGTGATTAATCCAACGTGTCGGCAACCGCAGCGCTGAGTGTCTGCCAGCGCGGTGCAATGAGCAAGCCCGACAAGCTGCCGTGTTCCGCGGGACCACCTCTCCCCAGATTGCCCCCACTGTCATGCAAACGCACGCCAAGAACAGCAGGTTTTGGACCCGGCCAGGCAGCAAGGTGCCAGGTGCAAGTGGGGCCAGACACGAGTTTTTGGGGTTGTTGTTGACGCGCTCCTAAGTCGTGTCTGCGCTGCCAGGACAGATGAGGGGAAGTCGCTCCAACATCCCCACACTCCAAAAAATTACAGGCAGCCAAGTGTGCGACTGTCGCGAGCTGCGACGGCGATAAGGAAGCCATGAACATCCTAGCGGGCGCCCGTCGTCCTCCTCTGCAGCAATCCGGAACCTTCCCGTCACCTTGCAGGAGCTGATCTCCTGCTTGGGCCCCATGACAGCCAATTGTGGCTCATTCTCTCAGTCATTGTTCATTTGCAAATGCAATCATTACAGACATGTTTTGTACTACCATTGGTAGCATGTGCTAGCCCGAGTTGCTGCGCTTATATTTTTGGTTTTCAGGAAATCCCACATCATCACTTTGAATTTCATTTTTCAGGTTTTCAAAACAAATCATCACTCTTTTGTGGTTGAATGTGTCCTGGTGTCAATCACAAATTGTACATTTTGCATGTCGCAAAATGGAAGCAGAAAAATGTCTAAATGAAGGCAATTTCTAATATAAGGAACATTCAATGTCATAATGATCACTGATAGCCACTGCAGGAAGTACTGTACAGAATAAGAAGTAAAAAAAATAACAAGGTACCAACGTCTCTCCAAAATGTTGTCTTACTTTGTCTACTATAATAATAGGAGTGCAAATGTGACCATAGGGGTGTTATTTTATGTCTGGAGGGCTCTAATAATGTTAAAGATCCACATTTTTAAGCTGGTAAAAAGGTTTTCTATGCTCTAATTATGAAAATATTCCATTTACAAAAAAGGAAGCCTATTTTGCATAAATTCACTCATCGGGTTCATGTCTGGAACCAATTAACTGCGATAAACGGCGGATTACTGAAATTTAAGCCAGTTGCATACAGTACAGTACCTTTAATGTCTAAAATCAGAGGCTGCGCTTGACGTCGTCTTCATCAATCTTTCACCCCCTCCCTCAAGTGGAGGGAAGCTTTAGGCGGGCTTTACTCCTCGCTCGGCAAAGTGCGGGATTGGACCAGGAAAAAAAGGGTCTTTGTCCTCATCAGGGGTCTCAAACGTGTGCCACGGAGGGCCGAGACCCGGCTGGATTTCTTTCCAGCCGGTCACGAAAGCAGGCGCTTTTAATGATCAACACCTCCTTTGATTTGAGGGAAGGAGCAGACGCTTACGTTTAAAGCACGTGGGGCTCTTCTCCACGAGCAGCGTGTGCTGTGGGCCCCTCCCTTATCGAAAAGCTCTAACCTAAAAAATGGTTTGTATTTCAACGTACTTGTTGTGCTTGCGTCTTACATACGCAATGCGTCACGGCCAGTTATGACCCCGCCCCCCCAGTGACAATAAATGTATTATTTGTGTCCCCCCCCCTGTTTCCTGAGGACACAGGTGAGAGCGTCTCTCAGCAGAACGTTCTCCTCACGCTGGCTGTAGCGCTGCATTCATTAATGAGTGCAGCTAAATTTACTGCTTTTTGCCCGCCCGCCCAGGCGGGCAAGGCGCAGCAGTCGAGGCAAAGGGAGGGGTAGGTTTGGAAAAGTGGGCTGATGAATGAGCAGCGACGCAAACTCATTACTCAAAGAGGACGCCGTCCCCGCTGGCCCGCCGAGCTCGCATCCTGACGTCACGTCGTCCGCATCGCGTCACATGACCTGAGCCGTGTCAGTCACGCATCTCCTCACGGCCGGCAGCCGCGTTTGTTGTTCGCGTTTGAGGCCACAAGAGGCCCCATTTCCAAATCCCCAGCCGCCGTGAACGCAACGTTGGCGAATGATAAGTTGATCTGACGTGATTTGAGCGTGTGAATCTCCTTTAATGCGGTTTCCATGTTCGCTTTATGGCGGCTTCATTCTGACGTACCTTGGCTGGACATCACAGCGTAAATATTTCATTGCTAATACAAGACTAGACAACTTTAGATGGTGATAAGAGCTTCATTATTATCGGGTTTTCATTATGTACCATAAATCACGGGTGCAGCTCGTTTTATTTTCTGTCGCTTATCCCCACTTGGGTCGCGGGGTCGTTTTCTTATTATAAAAAGAAAAAAGAATGAATTATTCATGACTTTATTATTACATATTAGGCCAATGGGCTTTGTCAGCTGAGCTGGCAAATACGTGCATGTTGTTTTCCAGGAAATGTGGGATAAATACATCTCGAATGCACAAAAAGTACCAAAGTGGTCCCGTCCGGTTTCTGTAGGCATGCCTTGAAGGACAAAGTTTGCACTTCCCTGCTGGGAATGCTGTCATTACAACCAGGAGGTTATATTATTAGGTTACAACGCAAACGAGCTAAGTGGACAAAGGCTGTTATTTCCTGAATGGAAAATCTCATTCTAAATACCACAATCAAATATACTGTACATATACAGGGACACAATATACAACCAATTCATTCATAATCAAATATGTCAGCATTGACAGCTTTGAGGAGTAAACAAATGGAACACGCATGACGTAAGCTCCAACAGTGGAGTGGCCACTTTTTAAAGTGCACAAAGAGACGTACATGTTATTTTGGACAGCTAAACATGCAATCCAACCGCATGTCGAATTTCTTGTGGAAAATACAACAGCAAATTTTTGTTCAATTGAAGGAAAACTTGTATGCATGGGAAAGTCTATTTGACACCTAAGCAGCAACAGAACCAATGTTGTGATCGTGGTAAGGAGCCAACTGCTCAGTCCTGCGCATTAAAAGTGCTGATGAGTTGACTGTGACCAACAGTGCGGCAAATGTAACACGCATGATGTTCACATCAACTGCTGACATTTTAAAGCGCACGCAGAGCTGCATATGAATATGGATGTTATTGTGAACAGCTAAATATGTAATCAAAACAGTTGTGTGTTTTTGTTGTTACCTTGAATAATACCTAATAATGATTTGGAGTGCATATAGTCTATTTGACCCCACAGCAGCAACAGAACCAATGTTGTAGGGAGCAAACTGCACAGTAAGCAGCATTGAAGGTACTGATGTGTTGCCAACAAGCGCATGCCGAGGTAGATAAAGCCGCTGGACGCTGACCATGCATGAAACATCAAATGCAGCTGCTGGAGGTGATTCAAAACAACGGGTTGCCTACAGCCTCAGCTGCTAATGCTTTTTGAGCCGGCGCTAGTTAGAGCGCCGGGTGGTTATTTGCCGTCGTTGACCCTGCAGCTTTATGAGCGGGTTTGTTGGCTGGAGGAGGGCATTAGTCCGGCCTCGTTTGTGTCTTCCTGTCATTCGTTTGGCACGTCGCGCGTCACCTTGACAAAGAAACGCTTTCTGTTGTCTTATAAACCGCAGCTTCGCTTCAATGAAACCTTTTTTCCTGCACCGGCCCGACTCCATTATTCATCTTTCACAGTCGCCTCGGCTCCACCGGGACGGAACATCAAAGGAGGTTTGAAGACGGGCACCGCGCCGAGGTCGAACGCGATGTTTTGCCTGCTTTGAGCCGGGATGACGACGACAAGGACGAGGCTATCAAGTCGGCAACCTTTATTTCTGAAGCCTTCAATGAAAACACTCAATGAGGAAAAAACCCGCCACAAAGCCAACACCGAGGTCAAGATGAAATTGCGCACACACACATATATATATATTTATATATATATATATATATGCAGTATATGGGATATATGATATGACAATATTTTGTAAACAAACAGGCTTCACTACACATCTTAAACTATCAGTCAAGTTCCGTCATTTTGTTTTCGTCATTGCTGTCGTTAGCAAGAGTAGGGGGTGTCGTGTGACGCCGTTTTAGTGGGTTAGCCAGCCGAGCTTACAATCGTCTATAAAAGTCGTCTATGGTGGACGCGGGAACAAGAATAATTCGGGCAGCACCGGGATGGGAGTGGCTACTTTGACACCACACTGATTCAATTCTTTATAAGAGATATTGATTTTTACTTTTAGAGCCCAGCAGCAGGAATAAAATGCCATTTTAATGAATCCATTAATGAATAGGCCATTGTATGTTACAGTATTTTGGGGGGGAATAAGCACGCTGAGAAACAGTGCCACCTAGTGGTCACCATGAGGTACAGCATTCTCTAAAATATTGAGAGACATGTTTCAAAGACGAAACAAGACAGTTGTCGCTCCAGTTGATTTCCCCCCCCAATGGAACATTGATAGTGCCGTAAAATCGAAAAAAAAACCAAACACATCATTTATGTTTTAAAGACGTAAAAGTCAGGTTTTTTTTTAAAATTGATCAGATCAATAGATTTTATTATGTCAAGGTTGTGTAATGTTGCGCGTTGATAAATCAAAATAAATTTTTTCCTTCCGCATTTACACGCTCAGCGTGATTCCTTCCTCGGGACAGTGTTTGCTTTTAGCAGTCATAATCCGTCTAATCCTCATTATGTATGCTGGAGCCTACCCCAGCTGACTTTGGGCATGAGGCAGGGTACACCCTGGACTGATCACGGGTGGGTTCGGGTTGGCTGGGCCACTTTGGCGGAAGGACGTTAGCATCACACAGCTATGCTGGCGTTGCTAACGTCCCGCTTCCGCGCAGCTCATTCGCATTAAAGCTGCAGACACCAGACTCGCGTTTGCGTGTAACTCTACATGTTTCCGGTTTTTTAGCAAGTAGAAAGGTCTTACCCGCTGCTCCTGCGTGGCCACAAAGGTCTGGAAGCCGGGCGCCACGCCAAAGCCCAGCTCGTGCACAAACGGGGGCTCCGCCTGGCTGTGGATCTGCACCCGCACCCCCGCCTCAAACGCCGTGTCCTCTGCAAACAACACACACATGCGCTTACTTCACAGAGCATAAACCCGCGTGGAGGTTGTTCTTGACTAGTCTTCCCAGTTCACAATCGCAGCCAATGATGCGGTGATGGGGGAAAGAGCCTGGGACGCACGCACACGAGTGGCCCATTTCCAGGAAGCGGCCTTTGTAGAAATCGCTAGCACGTGGTCATGTGGTGTGCTTCGCCATCAGAGGCCGCCGTCGCTGTAGTGACGGCTTGGATGAATTTAAAAAGGAAGTAACGAGGTTCGTCAGCGGGGGGTAGAAATTCCTCGAAAATGGAGCGAAAAGAGACACGTGATCTTTGGCGCCCGTCAAAACCAGCAGGGGTTCTTGATGGGACCCACTCGGCTGATCATGCAGCTAGCAGGACGAGAAGGTTCATTTTATTTTAGTTCTTGACTTGACTGCAAAAAACCCCCCAAAAAACTGTTGTCCGGGTGACACTTGCAGAGGTGTCCAAACTTTTTCTTTATATTCAGGTGCCTTTTTAGGCTGGGAATTACGGTAATAAGAGGAAGACAGCAATTAGTCACCTGCAACGCTAAGCTCTTTGAACACATTTAATAGCGTAGCGGATTGGAAATACTGCCGACACGAGACGGCACACGGTTGGGACCACGAGAGCAAGACAAGGTTTGTACTTTTTAAAAAAAAGTGCAATGAAAAAATGACAATATATTGCAATCTACTAATATCACTTCTCCTATGTTACACTCTGTGTGTATGCGAGCGGCCCCGCCTCCACCCCCCGAGACAAAGAGACTGTATGACTGGCAAAAGTGCTTACTCCGTTCATGCTGTTGTTCTTTGGAACAAATGTGCCAAGGTACTGAAAGCAATGCACAGAGTGCACCCTCTTTTTGCCTGTTTGGAGGCGCGAGACGGGGAAAACAGATGCGCGTGCACGTGGCATTTTGTTTTGTGATTAATTCATTCATTAATTATGGTCCCAGGTCTGCTTTATATTTATATTTTGAAATATAGGATTTTATTAATATATAATCCTTTACATTTTATATTAAAACATAAATACAGTACATATGTTTTATTTTGACAGCTAAAATAGGTTGAAAATGATGACAGACACAAAGACAAATGAAAATTAGATTAGACATTTCAGGTGTTGACATGGAGCTGACTACCCAACTACTACTTCCTGTCCGACTACCCGAGGGCAGCTGTGTCCACAGACGTAGCGAACCCCTACCGGTGTAGGACTTCTCTGTCAGTTGCTTAGAAAAATCTAACATACTTCACAAATCCGTTCTATTCTCACATTATTTGGACTTTATTGCCATAATATTAGACATTTTCCCTTAAGTGAAATATTCCCTCCATCTTCTATGCCGCTTATCCTCACCAGGGGCTGTGCTGGAACCTATCCCCGCCGACTTGGGGCGAGGGGCGGGGCATGTTAGTCTCCATTTCAGCTAACGTGTTTTTGGAATGTGGGAGGAAACCAGACTAGGAAAGCCACGCACGTACGCACGTACGCACGCACGCACGCACGCACACAGAGAATCCCAAAAGATCTTCCGCATCTCCTGACTGTGGCGAACATGCTAACCACTAGGCCACCGCATGACCCTCAAACTACTACTAGGCTAATCTAACAAAGACAATAAGACATTGTAATAATTCAAATTTTACTTTTTTAATGCGTATTTTTTCTTGGATATTTGATTTGTTGCTGCTGAAATGACATTTTATTCCATTTATTCTCATTTATTTTTCTTGTTGGAATATGAATTTTTCCTCTAAATATTTTAACTCTACTTCTCGTAAAATTACAACAGCTTCTCCCCTTCTAATGGTTTTGTTTGATTACAATTTTTTTACCTTTTTTCCTTTAAATATCCTTCTTAGAAATATGACTTAATTCACATAATAATTCCTCCAAAATTATATTTTGTTTTGCTTGTTTATGCCACTAAAGTCATCTATATTTACATATGAACATAAAGTTATTTTTCCTCATTTTACTTTATTCTTGTAATTTTTTAATTCAGATTTTGACTTTCGACTTGAAACATTTTTGCTGCCTTTTTTTTTTTAAATCAAATTTTCTGTTATTTTACGATATTTTAGACTCTGTCACGGGCTGCACTTTGGACACCACCTGCAGTAGATGCTCACACATTTGCATATTTTGTTTCATATTTAAAATGTATTATTTATCCCATTCACTGTAAGTCAATGATTCAAAAACATGATGCACAGCATATACATAATCATATATAATTATACGATAATACACTTGGAAAAGTCCACTGCTGGAAAGCCCGCAGTTTTGCCCTGTTTGAGCCTCGTGCAGACGGCAGGTCCTTGCAGCTAGATATCATCCCTTCTGGTACATGAAATTGTCAAAACTGAGCTCTGGTTTCCGGGAACGAGCCCAAAGCCACAAAAGGACTGCAGCCTAATGATGTTCTGGACCACGACTTAGATTACAAAAACAAAATGCCACGCGTCTTTTTGTCTTCTTCCAGAGATCGGTACAATGCGCTTTAGGATCAATGGGGCTGAATGACGAGTGAGGAGAATGTGTGGTGGTAACGATCAGAAAAGTGCCAGTGAAAGAAATCGCAGCAGCAGTGAGTGAATAACAGCACATTCAAATCACATTAAACATTAAAAGCCAATCCAATTTGCCTTCCTTGGGGAGCACAGATTTGTTTTGCTGTTAATCATTCCCCCTTCCTCGCATGCTGGGCCGCTCCATCAACGACGCCAGGGCTAAAAATAGAGCGAGAAAGTCATCGGCCGCTTTGGAGCTCGCTTTCGCAACTTTTTTGGAGATGAAAAGCAACAAATCAGACGTGTGTGATGAGCGGCATGCGTGTTGTTGACAGCGGCGCCGCGCTCATCACGAGGATGATGATGATGATGGGAAATGCTGGCGACTTCCAGCGAGGACGCGTGACACGAACGTGGCGGGACTTGGCGCTAATGCTAAATGAGAAGCACACGCTAGCAAAGAAAATGATGCCTTTGAAGTCGCAGCGGCGGCGTTGACGGCACGGAGCGAGGCAGCGGTCGGGGGTCTTGTTTTGGGAAGCGGTGAATGATTGTTAGAAGGGTCTCCACGGCAACCGAGCCTTCCTTTTGCAGCAAGGATGCAAACACCCGCTTTGGGTTAAGCACATATATGCAGTAGGTGGCATCAGAACCAGTTGCTCACCAAACACATCACGTTAAGCCATCACTTTGGGGGCAATAAACATGACACGCAACGGAAAACTGTTATTTCTCAATGCCCGCAAGGCATGCCGGGTCGTCCAGCGGCAACAATAATATGAGCTACAACGAAACGTTCGACACCAACAGTGTGTGGACTCCCGCTTTACTTCACAACATATTCTGCATTCTAGCAAAAAAGCGACAAACACGACAAAATGTCGGGAGAGAGATGACCACTAGCTACCCAGCATGCCTTGCAGCAGGAATATGTGGGTGCTTTATTGGTATGGGTATTGAGCTTAGATACGTAGCTTTTTTGTACAAGCTACAAATCATGTTGCCAACAATGTTTAAAAAAATTTTATTTGGAATTTGGAAAAGCTCAGTGGGCGGGATTAAGACACTTGGGGACCTGATGTGGGCCGCGGGCCCCCGTTTGCCCACCGCTGCCATTGTTCCCAAAGTGGGAATACCAATTATCAAAGGGGGTACGTGTATAGAAAAATGAATAACAATTAGCGTTTGACACTCAAAATTACGAGCGCACCTGAACGGCTCACGAGGCAAGGCGCTGAAAGGCGGAACGAGTCGGTCATTGCTGTGGGCGTGAAAAAATCTAAATTTGTGAGCCGGAACTACTATAAATGAATGAATTATGTTGAATATTAGTCATGATCACAAGAAGTACGTTTACATGTGCAGGAGTAGGGGGTCCAAAGGGTACGAAAGCGACGCATTAGTGGCGGCCGCTTATCACGCTGCACAAGAAAACCGCCTTGATGTCAGGCCAGCACAAGAAATCTATGTTTGTTTAGCAGTCAGCTCAGGGGACGCAACATCAAGCACTTGATCTGCTCACCAGCACACAATGCCTAATCTCTTTGATCTTTGTTTTTGTAATGCTGTCCAATTTTTTTGTATGATTATTATTCCTGATGTGCGGCCCCTCCTAATATTGAGCAAGGTATCAAACTCGCAACCATATCTCTCTAAGTGCGGCCTGAGGACCCTGGGGAGATGCCCTGCTCCCAGCATGCCTTGCGGCACCGTTTTGTCAGTCAAAGTGCACGTTTCAGTGACCAAGGTTGTTGGTTATCATCCGCCAGTAGTAGTAGTAGTAGTAGTAGTAGTAGTAGTAGTAGTAGTAGTAGTAGTAGTAGTAGTAGTAGTAGTAGTTGTTGGGTTGCTGTGTGATGAGCAGGATTGGTTAAAAACATGCAAAAGGGGAGGGACTTAGCAACTAATTGTACGTTATTGGTTGAGCATTTGCTTAGTGACGATACACTTACAGGATGTGTGTATTACGTGTACTGGCAGCCAGCATGTCATTTCCAAGCCAGCCCATGGGGGGCGCCACTGATAACTAGAATGTCACTCAGGGTGAACCATTAGGATTCCGGGGGACCAAAACCCCGCCCCAAGTGACTGTTGTTGAAATGGTTAAGGCGAGCCGGTGCCCAAAAAGTGGGAAACACACAGCATTGTGGGAAGTGCGACCCCATCACATACGGAAGCAGATAAGAAAACAACTGGGGGGTGGGGTGGCGAGACGACCGGTATCGGGACAGGAAGGTTTCTGCGCACATTCATTGATGTTGGACCTGTTCTGGTTCTTCTGCAGCAAATTCACCTGTGTGTACCTTTATGGACCTTTATGGACCTTGCCTACTTCTGACGGATGAAGAATGTTTTCCAAGTCCAATCTATCAGGATACGCAGCGGAAAGTCATTTCTCCTTCCAACCTTCTTCCAAAAAAGACATTTTCCTGACGCCGGAAGGAAATAAAAGACGTTTGCGGCTCATTAAATGAAGCGCTTCTCAACTTTCCCTCGCTCGTTACACCAGCGCCCGCTTTTATTGTGGAAGCTCTCTGTTTTCCATGAAAGTGATTGCCAAAAAAACGTCCGGGCCAAATGATGCCCAAACAACATGTGAAGAATGGAGAAAGCTTCTTTTAGAGTCGGGAACACGGGGGTGTCCAACTCTCTCCAGCGAGGGCCACACTTCGCTTTGTCGTTCCGATGAAAAAGCATACGAATACCAATTTTGCTTTTCCCATTTTTACTTTTTTACTTTTTTAGTTAACATTTTCCAAATAGTTCAACTTATATCATCTTTTTTCCTGATAACATCACGACTTTATTCCCCTGATATAACTTTTTCCACAAAAAGTGACACCTTTATTTTGTTTTTCTAATATCACACTTATTGTTTTAGTTTATTCTCATAAAATTGAAACTTTTTTCTCTTCATTTTGTAAAAAATTCTCCAACTATTTCAACTTTCACCCTGTAAATTTCCTTCCCGTTATTAAGACCGTCTTCCCATAATCCTCTAATTTCTCCAGCAATCAAATTTTCTAACTTGTTATTTTCTTGCTATTTTTTGTATTTTTTTCTCATTTTTCTCTCACTTTCTCTCATTTTTGCCATTTAAAAAATGTAATTAAATTATATTAATTTTTGAATGTGCCACCAGCCACGGGCTACAAACGGCCCCCGGCCCACACATCGGACACCCCTGATACACACAGTGTGTAACTCCGTGTCTGTCTCGTTTCTTGCTACAGGCCGGATCCATCAAGCGCTGTGCTTCTGGCACCGTCCCTGCGGCAGATCACGTGATGAGGCGTTCAAGTGCACCGCGTAACTTTCCAATACTAGGCGTTCAGACAGTCTCTGCAGCTGGGCTGGCAAACCACGAAGGCAAAGAAAGCCCGTCATGGAGACACTGGGAAGCAACGAAGTGTAAATGATTGCATATAATAACAAAAAGCTCGGGAAAAACGATGCCGGAAAAACAGCCGTTGGCGTGTGCGACACCCACCTGTGTCCCCCCACACCGGCAGGTACTCGTCCTGCTGGATGTCCAGCATGATCTCCAGGCCGTTCCCCGTGCCGCCCTTCATGGTGGTGCGCAGCGACTTGCCGTCCTCGGCCGCGTTGAACATGTAGCACTTGCCGTAGCGGGTGAACACCTGCCAACGACACCAGAGCGTCACGGTATTTCCTGACATGGACGTACTGGATTGGTGGGGTGGAAATCTCATGTACAAATACCACAAATATACTGCAGTATTTCTGCTAGTACGCAATAATGTCTGATTTGCTAGGAGAACAAACTAGGCATTTGCGTCTCTGAAGACCAGTTCCTCCAGTGGCGCGTGCATTCACGCACTGTAAATGTACAGTCCATAAATAAGTCACACATACACATACTGGATATACACACACACATATACTGTATGTGATTAAACACTTTTGTATCAGAGTATAGTAACCTATCAGTCATACGTCTGGGATATTGATCTGGTCGGTTAAGTAGTAGAGGGGGTTGTTGATCAGACTCCTCATCTCTTTTGGCTGACGTTCTACTGCTGTGGTTTTTCATTTGGCTTGGATCAACATCTCTGTTGATAGCATGGTGTGCTACCTGGACGCTACAGAGCTTGCAAGCCGGGTCCAACTCCTCCAGGATGGCACATCAATATGTATCGTTGCAAGAAGGTTTGCTGTGTCTCCCAGCACAGTCTCAAGAGCATGGAGGAGATTCCAGGAGACAGGTAGTTACTCCAGGAGAGGTGGACAGGGCCCTAGAAGGTCCTTAAACCCTCAGCAGGATCGGTATCTGCTCCTTTGTGCAGGGAGGAACAGGATGAGCACTACCAGAGCCCTACAAAATGACCTCCAGCAGGCCACTGGTGGAAATGTTTCTGACCAAACAATCAGAAACAGGCTTCATGGGGGTGGCCTGAGGGCCCGATGTCCTGTAGTGGGCCCTCTGCTCACTTTCCAGCATTGTAGAGCTCGATTGGCATTTGCCTTTGACCACCAGAATTAGCAACTACTCCACTGGCGCCCTGTGCTCTTCACCGCTGAGAGCAAGTTCAACCTGAGCACACGCGACAGACGTGAAAGGGTCTGGAGATGGCGTGGAGAACATTATTTTTCCTGCAACTTCATGCAGTATGAACGGTTTGTTGGTGGGTCGGTGATGGTCTGGGGAGGCATATCCCTGGAAGGACACACAGACCTCTACAGGTTAGTTAATGGCACCCTGACTGCTATTAGCTATCGGAATGAAATCCTTGAAGCCATTGTCAGAACCTACGCTGGTGCAGCGGGACCTGGGTTCCTCTTGGTCCACGACAATGCCCGACCTCATGTGGCTAGAGTATGCAAGCAGTTCCTGGATGATGAAGGAATTTATACCATTGACTGGCCCCCACATTCACCTGACCTAACCCCAATAGGACACCTCTGGGACATCATGTTTAGGTTGCTCCTCAGACAGGAGCTTAGTGATGCCCAAGTCCAGATCTGGGAGGAGATCCCCCCGAACACCATCCGTGGTCTCATTAGGGGCATGCCCCGACGTTGTCAGGCATGCGTACAAGCACGTGGGGGCCACACAAACTACTGACAATCATTTGGACTTGTTACAAGGACATTTTGGCAAAATGGACCCGTCTGCTGCATCATTTTTTCCCTTTCATTTCTGGGGTGTCTTTGATTCCCCCTCTATAGGGTCATCATTTTCATTTCTCTCAAATGATGTGTCATCGTTTTGGTACTAATACATCACCTACTTATTATCAGGAAAGATATTCAAGATCATTTCCCGCCCGTTCCGAGCTGGGGGAGGTAGCAATGTGTCAGAAATAGACACTTTTATAGCGTATCAATTATTCACCATTCATGGCGGCCCCAGGAGGTCTTAGTGCCGCCACTGCTACGATGCCACGTTAATCACGTAGCTCGTGCTTGCTGCCTTGTTAGTCAATTCTCACGTGCTGCTGCGCGTCGCTTTTTGAAATGACATCCCCCAATCACTAATCGTCCGTTAAGAACCATCAAAAGCACCACAAGCGGGACTTCCTCTCCTGACGTCTGGGTGCTAAAGTAGCATCTCACAGGCCGCAACCTAACACCTTGAAGGTGTTCATAAATAATACAAACAGGCTGCTGTGTGTGTGTGTGTGTGTGTGGTCTGGAGGTCCCCACTCATGAATAGTAACCATCATAATCGACTGCGCTGCCACATTGACTGATGGAAAGGAAGTGATGGAGACGGAGGAAAAAACAACGTCGTCAGCTCCTCCCGGTGAAATAAACATTGTTTTTTTTTTGGTTGGGTTTTTGGCTAAACGTCTCAATCGATGACGGCTTGCGTGCGTCATCACGTCACACAGCTGTCACACAGCGTATACAGAGCCCCTTGCGTGCCGCGCACACCCGGCGAGGCCCCGCCCACCTCGCTCGCTAAGCAGGACGGCTCTCATTTGAGAAGAATGGAGAAAATGAGGCCACTTGTTCCAATTACGCTGCAAAATGCTCGGACGCAAGAGAGCACGTGTCATAGTCCTAAAGGAACAGAACGCAGGACTTCCCGACGCGCACCAAACCCTACTTGACTGGTGTAGACGCAAACCAAGCAGAACCATCAGAATCATGACTAAATACTCAGTTCGGGTGTCGCCAGACGAGACCAAACCATACACAAGATCGGGTCTCTGAGACTCTAACTTAATAACGTGAGTACACTCTTCTGCACTCTGTGTGTGCACGCTAGCGGCCCCGCCTCCACCCACCGAGACGGAGAGACTGTATGACTGAGAAAGGGGTCACTCTTGCGCACTCAATGCACAGAGTGAACCCCCGTTTGGTGACGAGGAAAATATACTGAGGCTGGAAAAAGGATGCCGTTCACTTTCATTTATTTTGCGGGATGAATTCATTCTTTATGGTCCTCGAGAAATCTTGTCACGTTTTTAATGAACATCTTGGGACGCCCCCAACAGTATTAACATAATAAATCTATTTTGTCACTTGGCTGCATTTCCGGGAGGAAGTTCTACGCTTCTCCTGCAATATGCACCACAAGAAGCAAAACCTTACTTGAATGATTTGGAGCGCATGAGAAAATATGGTCAAACTGTTTTCCTGTGCACTTTCTCATGCACTCCAAATCATTTTAGAACAATTGAAGTTGTTTTACGTAATGAGCTGTCCCATTTAGCTTCTCCAATCCAAATTCCAATTAGACTTCATTTATTAAAATGCTTATTGCACCAGCGTTATGTTATTTACACTGTTTCCAGTCCACTAGGTGGCAGTAATGACCATTGAAAGGCAATAAAACACTAAAAAAGTCAGCCTAACTAAGACAATATTTCCCCCAAACACCATCCAACATATTTAAATAGGGGTGTCACAAGATCTCCCAAGACTAACCAGAGACAAGAGTTCTTGTTTAGAAAAACGAGGCCCGCTACGTTAATAAATTTACTAATAAATCACCCGATAATTGAAAATGAACTGGATCATTTGACTTACTGAATTTACAGGATTGTCATGCGCATGCGTGTCTGTTTCCCTCGTCTCTTGCCTCCCAACAGGCAGGAAGAGGGTTCACTCTGTGCATTGGGTTTCAGCAGCTTGGCTCCGCAGAACCAACTGTGTCTGTGCCTTGGTGGGTGGAGGCGGGGCGGCTAGCATACACACGCAGTGCAGAACCTCCAGAAAAGCGATGCAAGGTAATGTGGGGGTAATAATGAGCAATCACAATATCGGGGTATATTTTTTTTCTTGTATGTTAAAATCTCGTCTCGTTCTGGTAGACCCGACCTCGCGTATTGCCTGTCTCGTGAAGCGGGCGTCTCATGACGCCCCCGATACTTAGCTGCTGTCGCCAGACCCGACTGAAAGCCACCCGGGCCTGCTGCTACCTTGCGGCGCTACAAAGGGAGGCGGATCGAAAGGTGGCGGGGAAGTCCGCCTTGCTGTGAGACTTCCAAACATGCGGTCGATGTTTGACGCAGAGGCGCCCGTGTGGTTTGCTCATTGATTGATGGTCCCCCGCGGGGCGGGGAGGCTTCCCGCTACTGGAAACTACAGGATGGAGGGCAGAGGTGCTGCTTTGCTGCCTTTTAGGATGATTTTCATCAACGGGAGGATTTATCCCCGTATGCGGCCACCCCCCCTTTCATTGACTTAACTGCCGTGATTGATCGACAAGCTAAACGCGCACCGTCCCGCAGGTGACGCGCACGGCCCGCTCCCGACTGGTGCGATTCCACAGCGAATGCACGCTACAAACGGGCGCAGGCGGTGGAGACAAATGGCGGCACCACCACCCATTTCTTTTTGAAATGACTGCAACCTCCGCTGATGCCGTTAACCCGGCTGGCGCTATCGGCTGACACGGGGGGATTATGGAGAGCAAATGGCGCTGCCATTCGGCGGGAAAAGCTGTTCAACCGCCGGTAATAACGTTGGCATTTCTCCGTGGATTCCAACTCAATTAAGGAAAAACACTTCTAGCTCCCACTGGACGGCCGTGCTATTATTTTCCTCCAACCACACACGTTCTCAGATATTGGATAGATTTTTCCTCGGAATGCGGCATCACTGCTAAGCATCCGATCGAAACAGCAATAACATCATTTCCTGTCCTGCCACTAGGGGGGTATCAGCATATTGCAGCCACGCGTTTGTCTATTTATAAAAGACTTCATTATGATTCTATATAGTATTTCATATTTCAGTTCAAACAAACGTCTCAGAGGCGCCGCAGTAGGGAGTGTGTTTTCCTTGAAAAGTGCTTTCCTCTGGGAGCGCGCAGGTTTGTGTGTCTGCAGCTTTAATGCAAATGAGCTGCGTTTTCCTGCACTTTTTTCTCTGCGCTTCGGTGTGCGTGTCTCCGTGAAGCGCTATTGTGTACTTCGTCCACTTGCATCACACACACACTGCAGCTCTCGCCAGCAAAACGGCTGCCATGCATCGCCTACAACAACGTAGCATTAAGCAGCGGGACAGGGGGATACAAATATTAGCAACTTTGTTATGTGCCGCTAAAGCGCTAACATGACACTCACGTTTTAACAGCAACATCACGCTAGGTGAGCCTATTTACGCAGTTAAAAAAAAGTCAAAGCTCTCGTGTAAATAGTCAGCAGAGCTCCAAGCTACACTTTAAGATGTGTAGTGAAGCCTGCTTTTTTAGAAAGCAAACTTTATAGACTCCACATCTGCACGTGTCCAGCGTAGTAGGTGCCATATGTCACAACATAACATTAAAGAGTGTGACAGGAGGAAACAAGTGTTAGCAACACTAGCTTAGCAATGTGATGCTAAAGTGCTAACAATACAGTCACATTTTTAGGAGAACGTAATGCCGGGTTAGCATATTTGCTGCAAAAACACAAAAACAACTGCAGTGTCTGTAGCTGAGTAGTTGGCAGAGGTCCAGGGTGCATTTTAAGATGTGTAGTGAAGCCTGCTTTTTTAAAAGTGCACTGCTTCTGCATCTGTTTTTTACATCCACACCGTAAATCTGCACCGGTCCGGTGTAATAGATGCTATATGTCGCATACAACAACGCATAGCTATGTGATGCTACAGTGCTAACATGACACTCACGTTTTAACGGCATGCTATGCTAGCCGGTTTGCTGAAGAGAAACGAAATGATCCAACGTACAGGCCCCGTGTTGGGAGCTTACTCATGGATAGTTGATGGAGCCGCAGGCCGGGATTTAAGACGTGTGGCGAAGCCTTTCCCATTTTTATTTATTCTTTGCTGGGACGGGCTCCCAGCCATCAGGTCCACGAGGAAGGAGGCTTCTCCGTTGAGGTAAAATGAGCGCTTCTGCTCCTAAAGCGAGGGAGAGGACGGATTTTTCTGGTGCTTTATTCACATCATAATTCGGAATATTCGGGGACTACATGTTTTGTTTAGGTGGCCCTGGAAGGCCCTTGGAAATGGAGAAATGCAGCCCATTATTGGTGTTAATCATTTAAAGGCCTGCAGCACATGTTCCTGCTTGCCAAACACCAGGACCTTCCTACTTTCCCCACACACTCCGGTAATTGGCCAGCCCTGACAGAAGTAAACGACTAATGATTTATCGCACACCCAGACCCCATTAAAAGAAGTAAAGCGGGGGTGGGGGTGGGGGGCACCTAAAAAGGTGGCGTGGCGTTGGAATCCATCAGCAGGAATAATGAGCAGATGTTATCTCTAAAAGCGCGCTCAGCGAGGCGCTGGGAGCGAACGAGCATTGGCGACGATGGAGACTGTTAAGACCAAGTTTGTTGCCATTGTGGTTCCATCGTTTCCCACTCGGGTGCTGGTGTGCCTATTTATAGCACAAACGGTCATAAAAAAAGCTTCCTGTGCAGGTCTTGGTTCTTTCCAGTAGAGCTCATTATTGACCAGTATGCCGCGTGACTTCTGTATTAGCTGTCGCCGTTTGGTTCCTCGACCAATCATGTTGCCCGGACGTCCAATCGTGAAAGCCAAGCTGCAAAATTGCCTTTGCCGTCACTCATATATTATTCCTTGGGTTATTATTTTATGATGGATTCACATCGCCCTTATCGGGGTTCCGCTTTGGTGCAAAACGACTTATCTGCCGAGTGACTGATCGCCTCGGCTCCTTTCAGGTCTTTCTTCCAATGCAGGGTGACGCTTCGGTTCTAAGTTCTGCTCCCGCAGAGAGTCGGCGTGCGCCGCAAAGCAGGGATCTCCTGTAGGACTTCATTAGGACTGCCGCTTCGTCCTTTTTGGCTCGCCGCGACCCGAGCAGGCGACGCGCACGTGAAAGTCCACAAGATCTTCTAGCATTAGCCACAAGAAAATACTTCCAGCTTGCTGAAGCTAAAGGATCTTCTAACACCAAAGCTCACCCACGGGGGACATTTTTGTTTTATTGGCTTTTTGTACATACACAGTCCTGTACTGCAAAGTTAGCAAAGCTCACAAAAACTCGTCTTCACTCGTGTTCGCGTTTCACATAAGGATGGTGGATGATGGTTCAGCAGTCAACACGAGTGCACTTTTCCTTGAACATGCAACAGTGCGAAACGTACACTCTCGCACTTTTTCAACTGGTCTTTGATCGGGAGTGTATTCACTGGCGTTCACCTGGCAAGTTTTTCCGGCAGATGGACCGTTGAGGCAGGTGCCAAGTGTTGTTATTTTATGTCATGCTCCCCCCCAGGGACAGAGATCTTTTCCCACCCCCTCTCCATTTGAATGATCTGTACTAGGCGATCCGTTTTACGAACGATTCGGTTCGTGTCACCATTCGTGCTTGCCGATTCGATTCAAGGACGATATCGGTTCATGCAGAACGATCCGATCCGAAACGATGCAGTAACTTTTTAGCCAACAATTCAAGCAGTCTGACGGTGAAATTAACAGCTGGGTACTAAACAGAAGGGTGAACAACAATTCATGGCAAATGCATTCAGGTTTCATTTGAACAAAGTGCAACCAACTCCACAGGTTGAATTAACAATGAACGGATTAACAGGGTGAATGATTAACTGATTAATCTGCAAAGCACGACTGACTTTAATTTGATACCTCAGTCGCATCTCTAAGCAAAGTATTAAAGAAGTTACTTTGCGTTTATTGTGCATCCTGAACCAGGAGAATGCAACCAAATGCAGAGCTGTGAAGCATGCAAGTGTACTCACGAGTCGAACTGCATGCTGTGTATGTTAAGTTTGGACGTGTTGGCAGGTTTACGCTGACATTGCAGGTATTCGCCGCTTTTCACGTCCCCCCTGACAGTCCAAGGAAGTCCCGCCCTACTGGCGTAGCCCAACAACTATGGTGCGTTCAAGGGCTGCCGAGCACAGTTGGAAATGCCGGCGCTTGACCAAAAATGGAACGAGTAAAGCATAAAGATAATAAATGTAAACATGGCGGGCTTTCTACCAGTGGTAGTGTGTGTGGTATCATGTGTTTCTACCAATTTACAATTGCCTGTTTTTGACCACATTTTTGACCAAAAAAAGCAAATTGGCTGATCCGCTGTATTCTACTAATTTGCTTTTCCACTTGCAGTTTGTTTTATTCAGATAGCTCAGCATATACTGACATACACTGGACTGGTTTTAGCATCTTTAATGCACCAAAGGTACCAAAGCGCTCCACCCGTGCATCTTCATTTCCCTGTATGTAGTCAGGCCACTTCTAGAAAGATATCTCGTGGTTTTTATTATTTGGCCTCAAATTCCACTTTTCCCGGTCAATGAATGAGTGCTATCCAGCGCCGTCACCATAGCAACACCAGCAGGTAGCCTTGTGATTTACAGTGCACATTACCCCAACAAAGCGACCCTAGCTGTCAGCGTGCTAATCATCTCTCTCAAATTCACGTGAGCGTTAACGCAACACGACGCATACAAACTTCAGCCCGTCCCCCCTCGGCATTTCACGGCTTCTAAGGGAGGACAAATAAAGACGCTGACCCACCAGCGTGCACTTTTTTTTTAAAGCAACGGCCAATGACTCGCATCTTGGTCATTAGACGAGACACATGGGCGTGGACACTAATGTCTGACGGAGAAGATGGAACTGTGGAACAGATGGACTCGTGCAACAGCAGATGGACGGTGGGACGAGGGCCGAGGTTCATGACGGCATTAAGGAGAATGGAAATGGTTGCGTGGGCCTCACCAGAACCTCCATTCAGGTAATGTTGCATTAAAGGTCCCCCGTCTACATTTGCAACTTATGTTGTACTCTTCCTCTTCCTGGGGTGGGCAAACTTTTTGTCTCGCGGGCCACATTGGGATAAAAAAGTTGGCGGACGGCCCGTCTATGCATAGGCGGTCATCAAACAGAACGATAAATATACTCGCTAGTGATGAAACGAAGACAACACATGCCCAGCAAGTTACTACGTGGCAAAAATACGTGCTAAACATAAATGTTATTTCCAAACGCCCTCAAGGCATGCTGGGTGGTCCATATATATAAATATATATATACACATATATATACATATGTGTATATATATGTATATATATGTATATATATATATACATATATACATACATATGTATACATACACATATATATAAATACGTGTATATATATATATGTATGTATATATATACATATATACATACATATATATACATACACATATATATAAATACGTGTATATATATATGTATATATATATATACATACATATATACATATGTATACATATACACTCAAAATATTGGATTATTGCGACAAACATGGCAAAATGTTGGGCGTACCACAAGCTACCCAGCATACCTTGCGGTTTGGTGTTTTTTGAAATGGGTGCGCAAACATTTATCTGTAGGCCAATGTGTGCTGTGTGTGTTTGTGTTGGCGTGTTGTGTTGTCCGGACGGCTGTTTTGTACGAGCTACAGACTGCATCTGACTATTTGGCCAAATTAGCAATGCAAGTCATGTTGCAGGCTACAGTTTTGTTGTTAAAGCTTATTCAAAAATGTGGGAACGCCCGGCGGGCCGGGCAAGACCCTTGGCGGGCCTGAAGTGGCCCCTGGCGAGGCCAATAAAACCCGTATTTAGAAAGTCGTAAACAGGTTTTCTATGCTGTAATTACAGAAATATTCAGTTTATTACAACTGAATCCTACTTTTTGGAAGTCTGCTTATCACATTCCATTCCATTCCATTTTCTTCCGCTTATCTGGGTCACGGGGGCAGCAGTTTCAGTAGGGAAGTCCAGACTTCCCGGTCTCCGGCGACCTCTTCCAGCTCCATCGGGAGGACACCGAGGCGTTCCCAGGCCAGCTGTGAGACATAGTCCCTCCAGCGTGTCCTAGGTCTTCCCCGGGGCCTTCTCCCGGCTGGGCATGCCCAAAACATCTCACCAGGGAGGTGCCCGGGAGGCATCCAGACTGGATGCCCGAGCCACCTCAACTGGCTCCTCTCGATGTGAAGGAGCAGCTGCTCTACTCTGAGCTCCTGAGATCCGTCTGTCGACCTCACGCTCCAACCTTCCCTCACTCGTGAACAAGACCCGGAGATACTTAAACACCTCCACCTGGGGCAAGACCTCACTCCCAACCCGGAGGGTACAGTCCACCCGTTTCCGACTGAGAACCATGGCCTCGGATTTGGAGGTGCTGAGTCTCATTCCCAGAAGCTTCACACTCAGCTGCAAACCGCCCCAGTAAACGCTGAAGGTCACAGCCTGATGAGGCCATAAGGACCACATCGTCTGCAAATAGCAGAGACGAGATCCTAAGGTCACCGAGCTGGACTCCCTCAACACCTTGACTGCGCCTAGAAATTCTGTCCATGAAGATTATGAACAGAATCGGTGACAAAGGGCAGCCTTGGCGGAGGCCAACGTTCACCGGAAACAAGCTCGACTTACTGCTGGCAATGCGAACCAGGCTCCTGCTTCGATTGTACAAGGACCGAATGGCACGTAGAAGCGGACCATCAATCCCGTACTCCCGGAGCACCCCCCACAGGACACCACGAGGGACACGGTCGAATGCCTTTTCCAGGTC
>QODF01000193.1:1875242-1900063 GCA_024372805.1 Oostethus manadensis | reverse complement strand
CTATAGTTGGAACACACCCTCCGGTCACCCTTTTAAAAATTTTCCACAAGTTTTCCACAATTGGAAGGGGAAATCTAGCAGGGGTGTTCAGACGGGGAGGAGCGGGCCGGTACCCGCATGCGGCGGCATAATCCAATAAATTTGTATTGCTCGTGTTTTTTGCTATTCGTGGGTGGTCTGGGAAGGTCACCCCCGTGAATTGGGAGGATCTACTCCTCAAAGTCTCGGCCTTAGGAACGGTCAGGAACGAAGATCAACTTCCATTCTTTCACTGCGGCTTGTTTCACTGTCATCCACATAAGCATCAGCCACGCTTCCTTTGTGCAGCGTTTGCGGCGTGGCCTCGCGTACCCTGCAAAGTCAGACACACGTCGGTATCATCGGCCGGCGCGGCGGCGGAGGTAGGCGAGGGGCGGCGGGATGAACACCTTCCATAAAGCTCGCCAGCGAGACGGAATTTGTTTCAAAAGGGGACGTGAGTTACGGCGTGTTGAGTACGTCGCCCACAGCGCCGTATGTATTATTCATCCCTGCTGCAGTGCAGCCTCTCCGCCTGCTGAGGGCGCCCAGCGGCTGGAAGGACCTCTCCCTTCATTTCTCCTCACATAAATTCAACTTTGTTTTGCACCCCCCCACCCCCGCTCGCAACGCAAATCCATTTGCCAAACAATAACAGCGCCTCGCTTATACCAAAAAAAGACAACGGCGCTCCGAGAGTGTCGGCGTTAACATTTCAATTTTCTCTTCACTTCCCTTTTATGCGACGTTCCGCCTGGCGGGAGGAGCAAATGGGATGAAGGAGGCCTTACCCTTCTGGGACGCAAACGACAAAAGAGGAGCGGCGCTTGGAGAAATTTCGTATGCATAACCTTTCATTTCAGCGCCATTGTACTTTCTTTTATTTACTTAGCATAACAGCACAACGGGCGCTTTTACTTTCATGTCCAAAACAACACCGTTTTTGGTTATGGACTTTGGCCCTCGCCCATGAACACAACAGCTTGGCGTTCCATTTAGCCATTATTCAGATGTGGCTTTTCCCCGCCTTATTGGAGACCAACATGAAAGCATTTAACATATTGCTCTTCTCAGCGAGCAGCGGGTCATTCACTGAATATACTGCTGTTCCCCCGCCATATGTAGTATTCTGGTCACTAGGTGGCAGTAACATTAAGACATTAGCTTACATTACGTTATCTTAACACCGCATGGAGTCAGGACGTCAGCCATGGCAAGCCCGCCCACACGAACAAGTGAAACAAAAGTTCTCCTCCCAGGCCGTGTGGAAGTGGTACGTTTTTGGTGACTTAAGTTTAGGAAAAAAAAAATTTGAGGCTAACTGGTTAGGTCGCTACCTTGCTAGCCACTGCGGCATAAGAGTTGCGGTGTCTTGTAAACGACAAATAAGAGGAGTGACTATAGGTGTGTGATTTCACGTCTACAGGACTCTAATAATGTTGAAAACGACAAAAATATTCCATTTATTAACATGAATTTATCGCGGTCGGGTCTGGGACCTATTAACCGCTATAAACAAGGGATGAGTGGAAAGCGTTTGTAGCAAGCTTATTCAGCAGTAAGGTAAGACATAAGCCCATACAAGGACATAAAAGCTGGCATTGTACACACACAGCATTTCCAATATATAGTAATACTTGGAGGAAGGATTATGTGTAACAACGTATAGCAGAGCAGCTTTTAAACAGACCATAATACTGCATAATAATGCACAGCAGCGTGTGTGCACGCATTGATCTGGAGGAGGGAATGTTGCACCCGCATTAGTGAATCCACATAAATCAAAAAGAGGCTCGATAAAGAGCTTGCGGGGATCTGGGATTTCTCTTTGTGTACGCTGGCGCTTCGTTTCGGCGCTTTCCGCAGCCAAACGCATAATAGGAATAAAAACATTTGGGTCAATTGGCCCGCCATGAGTAGACCGGGGGACCTTGCTAATAAACACATTATAACGGGACTGTCTGTAAACATAATATTACTACCTCCCCTGTGTACCCCCCCACCTATTTTTAACTTAATTAATAACTTTTTTGTTAGCTGCATGTTACATTTTGAATTCATTCTCATAAAATGTTTATTTTTTTCCATTTTCCAAGTATTTATTTTGTCGACTTTAAAAAAAAGAAATTTTCCTTTAATATTTCAGATACTAAAAGTCATTTTAGCTGCACGGAGCTGACATTTTTCCTCACATGAGTTTTAAAAATTCATTCATTTTACCCATTCTTTTATTCCTGCTGTTTTTTTTTTTTAACTTTGCAACTTTTTCAACGTTTTTGTGAACCTTCTTCTCCTAATTCTGACTTTATTCCCATTACATTATTTATTATTGGTTCACGTTATTTTTCTAGAACATAACCGTCCGCAAGGTAATTTTCCAACAATTCAGCTACAGCTTGAATATTTCAACTAAAAATGTCCATCATTGGCTTTGTGGCAAACCTTGCGATGCAAACATGACGTGTTTTCCTTGCAGTGGAGCTAAAAGAACTGAAAACTGTTAGTTGGGTTTTTTTCTCTCCCTCCGCCATTGAAAGCACTCAGACAAAGCAGCGCTTTTGTGGATGTCTGGACAGCCTGAGAGCTCATTACCGTCTCCTTCTTGACATCTCTCCTCAAGGCGACAGATCGGGAGGAGGACGGGTTTTCTGTGGCGGTGGTCAAAGGTTTACTTAGTGCGGTCGGATGCGTCGTCAACCCGCCCGCTTCCCTGTGTGCTAAAGCGCTGTTGCGCTCGACAACAGCAGCCTGAGAGCATCCGCCATTGTTCCCCTCTAAGCCATTCCATCCCATTATCACGGCTCCCAGGGCAGAGAAAACACTCCGGAACAAATTGTGCTCAACCACAAAAAAAAAGCAGAGAGATTATTCCATCAATTTGTCACGACTTTAATAGAAAAATCCCTCAAAGACATTTCCGACCCTCATTTTGACGCCGTTCCTCCCAAACGTGACCAATGTCTACAATATCTTTAATATATTAAAGGGTTTTCATCCGAAGGACAGGCTTCGCTACACGTCTTAATCCTTGGTTACAAACTGGTCATACGTGCAAAAAGAACGCAGGAAATGCACTAATGTCAGACAAACTCTACGGTTGCAAGACAAACGTATGCACTGCGTCTTGGCGCGTCCTTCGTGCGGCCAACACGTGTCGCGCGTACATTTGGCTGCTCACGTAATTAGTGCGGCCAATGGATGTTCGGATATTCCGTACGTCCTCAGATCTCACCCCTTCCTGGTCACCGCAACTACGTTCCCCTCCGCCAACTCCGAGTGCAATGTCGGCACTTTAGCATCGCACCGCTATGCTGCATGACATGAACCATATATATATATAAATATGCAGTATACAAATATATATATATGTATATATTTTTGTTTAAAGTTTGTGGTGTGTAAGCTTTCCTGTTTTTTATCCCGCCAAAGCAAATTGAGGAGCATCTTATCAAATAGATGGGCTACTTGCTCACCCCATTCCAAAGGTTGCCAGATGTACCACAAAGGAAATCAAACAATGCGCTTCAGTAGAAAGTAGAAGACGTCTCTTCGGTGGACTACTACATAGGAAGCTGGACTAGCTGGTCGTTTAGCGTGTGGTCGCACGATACACAAGACTGGCTCTACGAGAACCGGACGAGATTTTAACATTACTTTTGCAAGAAATGTGTACAATTTTGCAGTCTACCTAATTTCTACTACGTAACACTCTTCTGCACTGTGTGTGTATGCGAGCCGCCCCGCCTCCACCCACTGAGACAATGAGAGCTCACTTTGTTGGAACCATAGGAACCAGTGCAGCCTGGGAGCTTTGATTTCCAGTCAATTCCTTGGACATGTAGGTGTGGTCCAGACTGGTCTTTGGGTGCGGGGGTTAGCTAACGGGTGATGTTTTACACGGGGTAAAAAGGGTAAAGCTAGCGAGGCGGCACGATGACAGACTTTAGTGTAAAAGAGCGGAAAGAAAGCAATTAGTGTGGGAACATCCATCATTCAGCAGGCATAGAGGCAGATACATTTTTTAAGCGTCTTAAGGACTGGATGTTTTTCCAGTGGTAGGCAAATAAAACCAACCTGGCAGATAATGCGTCCAATCACAAGCTTGTGGCCAAACAGTGACCATTAGAACAGGAACTCATATGAATCCCTCATTCTCGGAGCCACACAGAGCTCTTTGAAAACACCTCACCGCGGCGTTCGGCCGCCATCAATAAACGAGTCGCTCAGCCTCCAGCGGTGGCGTCACTCCCACGCCGTCCAGAAAGAGCGCCGGCCGGGACGAGAGCAAAAAGCTGCATCGGTCTGCAGAAAGGCAAAGCTCTCAACGTTCTCTCTACGTTCCTGCCCTCACCTATGAGCTCTGGGTAGTGACCGAAAGGACCAGATGGTGGGTACAAGCCGCCGAAAGGGTGGGAAGGGTCTCCCGCAGGGCGGCTGGGCGCTCCCTTAGAGATAGGGAGACAATCACTGTCATCCGGGAGAGACTCGGGAGTAGAACCGCTGCTCCTTCGCCAAATGAGGTGGCTCGGGCATCTGGTCAGCATGCCTCCCGGACGCTTGTTGGGAGGTGTTCGGGGCACGTCCGACCGGTCCCGGGGAAGACCCAGGACACGTTGGAGAGACTATGTCTCTCGCCTGGCCTGGGAACGCCTCGGCATCCGCTGGGAAGAGCTGGACGAAGTGGCCGGGGAGAGGGAAGTCTGGGGTTCCCTACTTAGGGTGCTTCCCCCGCGACCCGACCTCAGATGGATGGACTTCAAAGTTGAAAGATGAACTTGCGTGTTTTCCTTACCTTACTCCAATTACCGCCTCCTTCCAAATTTCCGCCTTTTAGCCCTTTTTCCAAATAAAGGCCTTGGCTATGAATACGTTGGAGTCCCCCTGGAGTGCGAGTCACCCCCCCACCCCCACCACCCACAGGACGCACCGTCACTCATCCCGGAACTGGAAACGAAAGCACACCCCAGCACCACCACTCCGACAATCCAATAACTCTGAAAAATGTCACTCATATGCCGTGTAATAGGAGGCGCGGCGTTCGGCAGCATGCCGTTATGCGGAGGTCACGCTCGTTATGAATGGTTGGCATTTCAAAGTAAAGTACGCAGGAATGCGAGAAAGGAAACACGCACGGCAATTGTCCCAAGGATTGTTGGCCGGGACGTAACATTGAGGATGGTTTATTACACAGCAATTATTATTATTACCATCATTATTAGACTCAGAAGCGGAGATTTCACAGCCAGCGAGTGCTGTCGGAGCGTGGCTTAATAACGACCACACATTCATTCCATTCCAAATATGAAAATAGGCCGTCACGCGCTCGCCCAGCGCACGGATGGGGAAAGGATGAAAGGCAAACAGCCTCTCCAGCACTGCACACAGCCATCACGTGGTGCAGTGTAGTATCTCGACCCAACCAACTACTAACATCTGTGGCAGCGTCGGCTTCCCGCTAAACCAGTTCCACATGGCAGCCATGTTTGCTGTGAACTGCCAACAAACGCCACGGAAACGCGCAAATCTCACACGGGTAGCACCTTCGACGGACTTGCCTTTTGTGATCGCGGTTGTCGGAGTTTGATTGGAAATGGGCCGTCTTGTAAGTCAAAGTCAGGCCTGGTGCCGCTGGTAGCCCGGCTGACTTCCGTGCAGTTTTGTGCGTGTTTTGGGCTTTTGGTCCTGCAACGTTTGCCCCGTAGAATTTATTCTAAGGTGTTTGTGTTTGGACGTAGGTTACCGACTTTAATTGTCTTGCAGAGCGGAACCCGGAGAATGTGTCTTCTTAACGACTTGAGGGACAAGAACGAGCAGCATCAAGTGGTCTCGCTGACGCTGATGACGTGCTTTTTATTGCTACCCAGCGAGGGGGGGGGGCAATGGGGGAATCAATCCAACATTGATTGCTTACTCCAAACAGAACTTTTTGTTCCCCTGGTGACGCTAGAAGCGCTTTCAGTGTCACGTTTACGTGTTGATGGTGATGATGGTGGTGGTGAAGATGGCAGTGGGAGGTGTGAGGATCTCCTTAATGAGCTTGGGGAGCTTCTCAGCTCCCTCATCCATCCCGTCTTTAAAGACTTCATTTTCATTCATATAACTTTTCATTAGCAGGCTGCTGTCCACCCAAACTCAAACACCTTCATGTGCAGTACAGTGACCATGTCCTTCATGTGCAGCACAATGTGACCATGTCCTTCATGTGCAGCACAATGTGACCATGTCCTTCATGTGCAGCACAGTGTGACCATCTCCTTCATGTGCAGCACAGTGACCATGTCCTTCATGTGCAGCACAGTGACCATGTCCTTCATGTGCAGCACAGTGACCATGTCCTTCATGTGCAGCACAGTGACCATGTCCTTCATGTGCAGCACAGTGTGAGCATGTCCTTCATGTGCAGCACAGTGACCATGTCCTTCATGTGCAGCACAGTGACCATGTCCTTCATGTGCAGCACAGTGACCATGTCCTTCATGTGCAGCACAGTGTGACCATGTCCTTCATGTGCAGCACAATGTGACCATGTCCTTCATGTGCAGCACAGTGTGACCATGTCCTTCATGTGCAGCACAGTGACCATGTCCTTCATGTGCAGCACAGTGTGACCATGTCCTTCATGTGCAGCACAATGTGACCATGTCCTTCATGTGCAGCACAGTGAGCATGTCCTTCATGTGCAGCACAGTGACCATGTCCTTCATGTGCAGCACAGTGACCATGTCCTTCATGTGCAGCACAGTGACCATGTCCTTCATGTGCAGCACAATGTGAGCATGTCCTTCATGTGCAGCACAATGTGACCATGTCCTTCATGTGCAGCACAGTGACCATCTCCTTCATGTGCAGCACAGTGTGACCATGTCCTTCATGTGCAGCACAATGTGACCATGTCCTTCATGTGCAGCACAGTGTGAGCATGTTCTTCATGTGCAGCACAATGTGAGCATGTCCTTCATGCTTTAATGTCATATTGACGACCTTTGACTGTAGTGTAGAGGTTCTTTGAGTAGCAGTAGGTCCCTAAAAACAGCAGAGCCTCCTGTCATATAGAAGATCTTTGACTAGTGTTTTGGCAGTAGGTCCCTAAAAACAGCAAAGGGTTTCTGTCGTACTATATGAAGGATTTTTGACTAGCTAAAACAGCAAGTGTTTCTTTCTTACTGTATAAAGGATCTGCGACTAATGGTGGGTCCCTAAAAACAGCAGACTGCTCCTGTCATAATGAGGCTCTTGGACAAGTAGCAGGATCTTAAAAACAGCAGAGCTAACGTGTCATATCGATGATCTTTGACTAGAAATAGGTCCTTAAAAATGGTAGAGCGCTCCTTTCATATTGAAAACCTGTCTAGTGTCTCTGCAGTAGTTTCTCAAAAACAGCAGACTGCTTCTGTCGCGTGGAGGATCCTTGACTAGGAGCGGGTCCCAGTTCTTCTTTTATACATCTTTGACTAAAAGAGTACTGCAGCCCTTTCATCTTTCATTAGCGTATTTGCAAAAACAGCAGAGCGCTCCTGTTACATAAAGGATCTTTGACGAGTACTTTTGCAGTAAGTCCTTATAAACAGCATCACACTCCAGTCTTGTAGAGGATATTTTTGTCGTGATATAAAGATCAGTGTGCCATGTGATTGTACTCTAAGGTGATGCAGTGCATTGTGGGAAAGCTGTTTCTGAGCATAATGATGCTGAACATCATGGCCATTATCTGTGTGTGTGTGTGTGTGTGTGTAGACTCTGATGAGTAGAACATCTTTGTAAAAAAAAAAGTATATAAAAGCTTCTCCTTCCTCCTCGCATGCCATCTATGTAGTGTACATCTACGTAGTCGATGCAAAGCTGTCCAATTGTCCATCGACGTTGTGAAGTGAGACAGACCGCCCCTCTCGGGTCAAAACATGTCTCATTAAAGTCCCAACGAGACGACAAAGGCCGAAGATGTCCTTTCCTAATTGCGATCTTTGGCTGTGATAAGTTGTGACCGCCCTTCTCTCCGAGGTGAATGTCAATAAGTGCAGTCATCTCCCGGGACGAGGCGGAGGCTAGTGCGGTCAGTGACATTTTACTCTGATAGGAATTAGCCTCCACCCGCCCGCCCTCTTCCTGTGCGGCCGTGGATGACAACGGCAAGCCGGGCCCGGCTTTCAGCACAATGATCCATAAAGCCCATCAAAGATGCAGCAGGTCCGTCTTCTAGCAGCAACTCCATTCCTGCTCTCAGCCACAATTACATCTCTGAATCACCATCGGCCTCATACTCATGTGAAGGCACACGTTTATCTTTATTAGGAGATCACAGACAAGGAAGCAGTCCATCAAAAGACGCACTAAAACATCCAATCAGATTGCTCCAGCCCTAATCCGAATGCGGCCGCTAGCGTGCATAATTATATCTGTGCACGCTGCATGCGAGGCTGCTAGCAAAAATTCCACTTGGAAAAAACATTGGTTAGGTTCCATCCATCCATCCGTCCGTCCGTCCATTAATCCATCATTCTATCCACTGATCCATATTAGATGCACCCATCCACAAATCCATTTATCATCCATCATTCCATCCATTCATCCACCCATAAATCCATATATTCCATCATTTAATCCATTCATTTTCCATTAATCCATCATTCAATCGATTAATCCATCATTGGATGCATCCACCCACAAATCCATTTATCCACCCATCATTGCATCCACCCATTAATCCATCCATTCATCAGATAATCCATTCATCCACCCATTAATCCATATTGCCATAATTTCCTCCATTCACTCACACATTAATGCATAAATCCATCATTCTCTTCATGAATCCATCATTGGATGCAAACATCCACAAGTCCATTTGTGCATCCATCATTTCATCCATCCATTAATCCATTTATCATCATTTCATCCACCCATATAGCCATCATTTCCTTCATGAATCCATCAGATGCATCCATCCACCAATTCGTTCGCACGGGATGTGCTTTCCTCAAACAGCAGAACGTGCCTTGGTGAGATGTTTTCCAACATAACATTTCTTCTATTCCCCCATTTTGCCTGCTATAAATGTTCTTGACATTTCAAACTTCACCTGGAAGAAGTGTAAGAAAATCTCAACGTGAGACGACTGCCTTGGCGTGTAATGACGGTAAAAAAAGATGAACTTGTAGTTAATATTCACGGCAAAGCACACTACTTGACATTTAACGGAAACGTCTTCAATCATAGGAACACGTAGGACGAGCTACAGTTGAAAACTCATAAAATATCCTTTAACAATCATTTGGAGTGCATGAGAAAGTGGAAAGGAAAACACTGTCATTCATCAACGACACAGCAGCAACAGAACCAATGTTGTTATAGCAACAAAACCACCAGTGAGGAATTCATAGTAAACAGCAATAAGTTTCACACCGACACTTTAAAGCGCAGGCAGAGCTGGATAAAGCTGCGGCTCTCCATACTGCTGAACTTTTTCACACAACACCAACACTGCAGCCTTGGGTATCGCCCGATACTGAGCCGATACCAATATCGGCACAAAACAGGTTGAAGTTAAGCAAACTGTCAGTAGAGGAAAAAAGATCGAGGATGGTCATGCTGTTTTTTGTGGTGCTGCTTGGACTGCCAAGTATCTGGTAAGTTTTTACTCGATTTTGTTTTATATCAGTACCAATATCACAGGGGTTGCCTACAGCCACAGGGCAGTATCTGAGGTTTGTTGCTGCATGTACGACATCCAAATGCGCCGCCGCATTAAATATGAGGACATAAATGAGGCCGTCAGCCGTGTTTCCAGCCACGGGATTCATTTGACGGTTTGGACCACGGCCTCAGAGGACGCCGTTTGATACCGCAGCCGGCGCCCGCGGCGGCTGTCAGAGCCGCCGCCGTCCTCCCTGGCAAGGAAGAAGATTTGCCGGAAAAGTAGTCGAACATTAGGAGAAGATAAGAACGCGCTTGTCATTTGCGAGGAGTGAATACCGGGACGAGCTGTAATAGTCTGAAGGATGCGCCCGCTTGAAAGGGACGGAGGGTGTCTGGGGGGGGTGGGGGGGGGGGGACTCCCCGTGGACGTGGCGGTCGGAGCAAATGAAAAGAGGATGAGTGATTTAGGTCGTTCGGTGAGCTCTCATTAAGGAGATGATTGATTTTCTCTCAGGAACAAAGTCACGGGTTAAACCGCTCGTTTAGGAACGGGACCTCAGCAATCTGCATATATTACACCCCCTATTAGGTGATGGGAGTGTGTGTGTGTGTGTGTGTGTGTGTGTGTGTGTGTCGCAGAACACTCTCCTCTTCACTCGACAGCGGATGACAGTGAAGAAAAAGACCCCAACGTTCCCCCCAAGGAGCCTGAGGCTATTTTATACCATTACTACAGAGGACATGCGTGACTCAACAACAACGGCTTGAATTGGCGGGCTTTTGGGGGACGGTGCCTGCACCTACACAGTACCCACACACACTGCATACAGATGAATATTGGTGAAAAAGCACGTTGCTGCTGCGGAGTTTTACTACAACAGCAGCACGACAAAGAGAGAGGGAGAATAAAATGCTGTGCTAATTTATTTCCCCCCCTCTGTGAACCTTCCCTAAGTCCAAAACTGTAATTCTGTCATGAATCAGGCGCAACGCAGGCCACCAAGCACAGCGCTTGGACTTGCGCTTTCAAACTTGCTGGACCTCTAGAACGGGCGTGTCCAGACCTTTACCCCTTTGTGATGAAAAAGCATATTATTAGCACGAACTTTGGTATTTTCTCCCTTTTTTGCTGTTTTTGGGCGGAACTATTCTTCTTCCATGATTTTTGTAATGCATTTCAGATATTCCGAACATTATGACTATGTTATATATAATATAATATAATAACTTATAACTTTTTACCCAACCTAATTGCCCAAAAATGACAACTTTATTTTGTTTGGTCCTTAATATTAAAATATTTTAATATCAACTGTTTTTCTCGTTTAAAAAAATATATATTCTGACTTTATTCTTGCAAAATTACAGCAGTTTTGTCCATTTATAACATTTCTTGTAACATTTTCAATTGTTATTTTATTCCCAGAATATTTGACCTTGTTCTGGTAACATTATAACTTCTTTGCGCAACTTTGCTGTTTTGTTTTCATTGTAGTATGGCATTTGTTCCTTAGTATTGCAATATTGCAACTAAACGATACTAAAATTATGTTTGTTGGCTGATTTTTCATTTTTTGCAGTTACTTTGTTTTTTTTTTTTTTTTTTCTTTTTAATTTTTTTTTTTTTATTTTTTTTTGGTCTATTAAAATTTTTCCTTCTTCCTTTATTTGTCCCCTGTTCATTTTTTTTTTTTTCCTTTTTTTGTATGTTTCTTTTGTTTAATCTTTTCTTTTTTTTTTTTTATTTATTTTTTTTTTTGGTTTTTTTTTTCAACTCTTAATTAACAAAAGAGTGTAATATGGCTCGTTAAACTATAGCCTAGCAAATCATCACTGTCTTCATCTCCCTCCAGCCTCATAATTCCTTCATCACACACTTTGTCAGTCTCTTTCTCTCAGTCTGAGCCACTTCCAAATTAGCCCTAATAGTCGATCTCGGTCTGGTCTGGTTCACCACAATAAAATAGGAAGTTCTCGGTTCATCCACCTCACAGGTGTGGCACACAAAGACGCAGGTTATTAGGCTGGCCACAGTAAAAGGCTACAGTAAAACATGTAGTTTTACCGTACTGAAACTGTATGGATAAAGTTTGAGTTTTTCAAGAAACATTGCTTGGAGTGGCCATTAAAATGAAAATGTTGGTTGGAGAAGAGCCATACTCCTAACAAAGCTTCCATAAAGCTGCCGCAGTGAGCCATTAGAGCAAACTGGAAGCCACCCAGCATCAGGTCCACATGTGCAACCGGTCCTGCTTTGGTTAATTAGCACGCGCCTTGTAAATATTCAGCGTTGAATGTGATATCCCACACACGAGCTTCCATGATCTCCACGCTCTCCTGCTGTCTCACAGCTTTTCATCTCCCGCTTTACGCGCTCGCTTTAATTAGACGTTGCTTGCTTGCCTGGTCTTTTATCACGGGGCCGGCTGCGGCTCGCTAGCAAGCCAGGCAGACGGATCGCACATACACTTTATTCATCTCGTGAGGGGAATTGAGAAAGCTTCCGCCACTCTCGTTTTGAGGGGAGGACCGCCGAGACGCACGCCGGCGAACATCACGAGGAGGCAAATGTACGCCTGACTGTGAAACCCTGTGCTGTGTGTGTGGTTTTGGTTTTTTTTACATGTTTTTAACGAAGGAAACCATTTAGGAGAAGGTGTAGGCTCCCGTGTCTCGTGTCACCACAGAATAACTTCCAGGTCACGAGTTGAGAAAACCTCCCGTCCCTCATGGAGTTTTGAAAATGAGCCATTAGCGGCTTGAACAGGAAGCCATAATTGAATCACGCCAATTAGTCAAGCCGGATGAATACCAATGACCAAAATGGAGTCGTGACAGGCCAGGCCTACCTGGCGGGCGAGGCAGTCTTGCGGGTCAGCGAGTTCGTTTGTGAAAAGTAGGAAAGGATAGCGAGGCTGCGCGAAGACCAAAAGCAGAAAGAGAGCACAAAGCGAAGGTCACTCATCACCCGCCAAGCCACTGAAAACAACAACATTCTTCGGGAAACACACAAAGATTTGCATGTCATGCAGCTTTCAAGTTAAAGGCCATCGATTGACAGCGTGGAGCAGCGTCAAAAAAAGGCCAACGCAAGCGCTAGGGCGGATTTGCCTCGGGAGAAGACCAAAAACGTTGCAGGAATTATGAGGCTGGAGGAAGATGTGGACAGCGATGAATGCATTTTCTGCTAGGCTACTTTTTTAACCAGCCGTGTTACATGCACTGTTTGGAAAAAAAACATTTATTTAAAAAAATAAAAACCCAAACCATAGTCTGTGTACTAAATACCTCATGTTACAAGGTGGAAATCTGTGGCTTATAGACGGGTGTACAAATCCTTTTGTCCTCCTTAAATTTAGTGGGCGTGGCTAATATCCTGATCCGGAATTTACGGTAATTGGTTCCAGACCGGACTTTGGTAAATTAATTTCCACGATGCTGGATTCCTTATTTGTAAATGTTATATTTTTGTATTTTGAGCATAGAAAACAACCTTCTAAATATGGGTTTTAACATTACTAGAGCCCTCTAAACATGAAATAACACCCCTATAGTCCCCTTTACACTCCAATTACACGCCTACACTCCCAAAATAGTAGACATCAGACAAAATAAGTCATTAGGACATTTATAAGACTTGTACTTGTGTGTTGTTGGTAAATGTGTTTCGTTGCTAGGGGAGCTACCTGACCGGATGGACAGGAGGTGTCTGCCGTGGGTTACTGCTCCAACAGTAGCCCGTGTTGTACTAGGGATTTCTGTGCCTGTTGTAAGATCATTCAAACCTGCAATAAATGCCTGCTTTTTCTTGGCATTCAAGTCTGGTGCTTGTGTGTCTCAGCCAGCATAACAGTAACATCACTGACATACCCTTCACAGCGTCTTTGAACGTGTCTTCAATGCCGTATGGTTGTTTTTATGCTCGGATGATCATTTATTAGGACTGACTTGGTTGTAAAAGTCTGACCACCTTGTGTTGAGCTGGGATATAGAACCACCCGTCATTCGCTCATTCGGCAGAGCATAAAAACATCTTGCAGTGCATTAGACCTGTTGCATGTTGCAGCACGTCTAGTAAAACATTTTGAGCACCGCCCACAGGGGGCGCCGTGGGACTGTAAGCGCCCCATGGCGTGACCTTCAGCTAGCACTTGCAGACACTGATATTCCATCACGGTGGCTGTAATGAGTCAATTAGCTGGACTAACAGGAGCTCTATGATGCTTTTTATTGCTTCATTATGATTATTTATGCACCTCCGGTGGTGGGTAGTGTTTATTATTATGGGATAGGTAATCCTCAAGCCTCACAAAGTCTAGGAACATGAAGCATGGTTATTAATTACACCTAATAAATCACTTTTTCTTACAGTCAAGTTCTCCCGGACCTGTCCGGCACCGCAGAGCACAAATCTGGGTTATGAACGCAATTACTTGTCTGCTTGTGTGTTGATGAGATTTTTTGTACTTTTTGACCAAAACGTCCCAACGTGCACATCCCTGACGAAGAAATAAGATTTTTGACTTTTAAAAAAGACAAAGCTAACTCGCATTGCTCAGCCTAGTGCTTGGCTGCCCCGGGGAGAAGAACAAGAGGCCTCCTCGGTGTTTTTTGGCATATAAAGTATAATAAATCCCAAATACCATTGAACATGTGCGGCCTTAAAGGTGGCTGGGTTTTTGGTGACACCTAGTGGACGCAAGAATTCTTTACGTTGAGCTTGCGACGCAGTTAGGCCCACAAATGGAATACTCACCCTTTTTGCAACAGAATACTTACTAACACGGTTCTACCCCCTGGAGACTGTGTCTGCAACTTAACTGTGGTTTATCACACCTGAGTTCAATTTCTGTAGCCCCCCTAGGCATGATTACCGCAGTGAGAGCCATTATGTGCAAATGGCAAAAACATGGAACAGTGGTGAAACCTTCCCAAGAGTGGCCGGACGCCCAAAATTACCCCAAGACAACTCATCGGAGAGGTCACAAAAGATCCCAGGGCAACATCCAAAGAACTGCAGGCCTCCCTTACCTCAATTAGGGTCAGTGTTCACGACTCCACCATAAGAAAGAAACTGGGCAAAAACGGCCTGCATGGCAGAGTTCCAAGACGCAAACCACTATTAAGCAAAAAGAACATTAAGGCTCGTCTTAATTTTGCTAAAAAACATCTCGATGACTGCCAAGACTTTTGGGAAAAGATCTTGTGGATTGACGAGACAAAAGGTGAACTTTTTGGAAAGTGCCTGTCCCGTTACATCTGGCGTAAAAGTAACACAGCATTTCATAGCAACAGTCAAATATGGTGGTGGTAGTGTGATGGTCTGGGCTTGTTTTGCTGCTTCAGGACCTGGAAGGCTTGCTGTGATGGATGGAAGCATGAATTCTACTGTCTACCAAAAACTTCTGAAGGAGAATGTCCGGCCATCTGTTGGTCAACTCAAGCTAAAGCCATCTTGGGTGCTGCAGCAGGACAATGACCCAAAACACACCAGCAAATCCACCTCTGAATGGCTGAAGAAAAACCAAATGAAGACGTCGGAGTGGCCTAGTCAAAGTCCTGACCTGAATCCCATGGAGATGCTGTGGCATGACCTTAAGAAGGCGCTTCATGCTAGAAAAGCCTCAAATAAAGCTGAATGACAACAATTGTGCAAAGATGAGTGGGCCAAAATTCCTCCAGAGCGTGTAAAAGACTTGTTGCAAGTTATGGCAAACGTTTGATTGCAGTTATTGCTGCTAAGGGTGCCCAAGCAGTTATTAGGTGCAGGGGCAATTACTTTTTCACACAGGGTTTTTTTCTCCCTAAATAATAAAAACATTCATTTTAAAACTGCATTTTGTGTTTACTTGTGTTATCTTTGATTAATATTAAAATGTGTTTGATGATCAGAAACATTTTGTGTGACAAACATGCAAAAGAATTTTAAAAAAGTCAGGCCGGGGGCAAATACTTTTTCACACCACTGTATGTCCAGCGTGGAGATTGTAGCTGCTGCATCAGCCACTGACTGACTAAATAGACTTTCATGATATTTCTTGTCATTATGTGAATGCATAAATACATTTCAGGTGTTTGATGTGTTTCTATACACCGGGTCCTGCTGTCAAGTATCAATAATGTCTTTTCCTTAAATCTTGAGTGTAAAAAAAAAGCATACGTATCGTGGCAAGCCACGCCGCTCCGTTATGACCACAAGACGACCGACCCGAACACATCAGCACCGTGTATGTGTCTCCCGTGTCACAAACACGTCTTTAGTCCGTTGATGCATTCACGGACACTCCGAACATCACGACAACCTCAAAGGGCGTGCTGTTATTAAAGAAACAAGGCTTAGGTAAACAGATTTTCAGTCACGTGTGCCATCTTTGATTTAGTGTTCAGATCATTTGGTGCCGTCTATTTCTTTCAATAAAATACAGCCAAAAATGGGCGTGTCTTTGCCCATTTTGCTGCAAATGGTGATTAATCATGATTAATTTGAAAACTAATGTGATTAACCCTGGGCCATGCACTTCCAAATGTGACTTATTTCAGCTTCTGTAGCTTTAGTTTGTCTCGTTGTTGGTGCAAACATGTACTATTACAGAACATATTGGCCCTTTTGTGCCTCCGAGACATGATTTCATTTCAGCATGTTGATGAGAAATGCCAATAGTTGCTCGTGCACTTTTAAACTTTTGCAGCAATAACAGCAGCACGCCTTCAACCACTTCAACTCTAATGTTATGCATACCGCCCGCAATTCAAGCCAAATGCCTTCCTTGGCATGCACGACAGCAAGTTCCTCTTCCAACGTGCCCCAAATCCGCTGGACGGCGTTGAGGAAGAACAAGGAAGACGTGATTGTGTGACGCTGAAACGGGATTCTGGTAAGGAAAACCACGATGGCTGAAAACTTGTAGACATTGCACATTTTATGGGTCTTTTAATGAGTCACTCGGCAAAAAGACGATTGAAAGCGCTCACTGTAAACATGCAAAGTAAAAAAAAGCTCACCTCCGTAATCAGGAGCTGAAAAGAAACCAGAAGAAGAAGCCAAAGCCGGCAAGCAAAGTTTTCCCGGGAAGACGTCCCATGAAAGCAGTGTGACATTAAAAGCACGCCATCGCTAATGAAAGCTTTGACGTGTGGGTGGCGCGGACGCGAGGAAGAAGACGGCGAATGTTATCAGGGCCGAGACCGGCTACAATGGAAGCTTCCAGCAGAGAAATAATAAGAAGCCGTATCTGAGGCGGGCCAGCATCAAACGTTTGCATGACTTTGTGACGACTTTCTTCCTGGCAGACAAACTGCTTTCTGTCTGTGACGCCGGCGCCGCGGGAAAACAAACGTCTTTGCTGAGGCGCCTCGTTTGGACAAACTTTCCCGTCTGCGGCTCGCTTTCTACTATGACTCAACTCGGGCGGGCATTTGCAGAGTCGGCTTGGAGTCATCGTCGCAATTGTGAGCGTGAAGCGAGGGACGCCACGTCCTGTGATGTGGTCTCGCGTCTACGCGGCAAACATACGTGGCGCAGCCAGCGGCAGCGCCACGGCAAATGCAGACAACCGACTTTCATTCGGAACTGCCCCGTACAGAAGAGGGCAGCACACCTCACACGCTCCAGGTCTGCTGGAGAAGAAGAAGATGGAGCAGGAGGGCTCCGCGTAGCCAATTTGTGGCTGTATTTAGCGCCTATTCTAGCTCATCTTGAGGAAGTGCAGTAATCCCTTGTCACGGCGGTTAACTGGTTAACTGGTTCCAGACCCGGCCGCCATAAGTGAATTTACAGCCTTCTAAATACACTTTTTAACACTAGAGCCCTGTAGACGTGAAATAACACCCCTATGGTCAACCTTTACACTCCCATTACCCAAAAGAGACTCTAACATGAAAAGCTTTCTTGATTTTAGCTCACTCTGTTTCCCACCGCGTCCATAAAAATGGCCAGTTCTGCAAGTTAGAGGGTGACGTAGACTGTATTAAATATTATTTGTATATACGCCCCACATTAGTGCGTACCCGTTACACCAGGGGAAGGGAAGCTATGGCCCGGGAACCAGATGTGCCACTTTTGATGAGCTCATATTGCTCTCAGAAGTTTCTAAACACCATAACGTGTATTTTTATTTAGTTTTGTCTTAAAATATATGTAACATATCTTGCTTCACAACAGGGCTGTCCGAAGAGCGGTGCGTTAAAATGAGCAGTAATTCTATGAAAAATAAAGTCAAAATATTAGGAGAAAAAAGTTATAATGTAATCAATTGTTATGTCTTTGTCATTTTTGGAAAATTAGGTTGTGGAAAAGATTATAATATTAGGAGAATAAAGTCAAAATATTAAAGGAATAAAGTCATAATTATGAGGAAAAATATACAAAAAATCATAAAAAAAAAACAAAAAAAACCAGCAGAAATGGAAAAAAATGCAATCTGTGGCGCGCTGAGGGGAGAGTGAGGAGAAGTCCGTTTGCGTGATGCGGCTCGGTAAGTAAAATATTTAAAAAGCTGCGGCGCAGTCCAGCCCCTGCACACCCCCCACCCAATGAGAGTCGAGCGTGCTAGCCAGTAGGCCAGGGGTCTCAAAGTCATTACCTTGGGGCCGCTGGAGCCAGAGTCTAGTAATAGTGACCAGTTTTTCACTCATTGAAAAATGTTTCTCTGCTTGCATCAAGGCCGGTTGATGTCACGCCCCTGAGAGCCATACACCCCACTGTGATTGCTAGGTCCGTCAGCTCCGCAAACAACACTGTAAAAAGTGCCATTCATATAAAACTTGAGGGCCGCGCTAACATTAAACTTTCAAATTAACGTGGGGGCCACAAAATATCATCAATTGGGGCAGCGGGCTGCAAGTTTCAAACCCCTGCAGTAGGCTAAAAGCCCAGGTGATCAACCCACTGACCGGCGCAGCTCTAGCCTCCAGGGGGTGAGGTCTGGGTAACATACTATTGCACTGCATCAAGGGAAAATCTGCTGCTGGCCCCACAATAAATGAGAGACATGACAAGTTTTACAATTGCAGAAAACTTGCATGCAAGGAGACAAATCAGTACAACCCAAACGGACAGACTCTGGTGAAAATGTCTGACTAGTCACGCTGAAATGTTAGGTGATATTTGGGGTGTTGGTCGATTCCGGACGCCGCCCCAGCGGCAGGATAGCGCCCATGTGACCACACGCGCGTCACAACAGCAGCGTGTGATCACGCGTCAAGCAGGTGTGACGTCCGGCCCGAGTTCTCAAACTTTCATTCCAAAAGTCCCAAAAAAAGACAGCTGAGTGCAAAACTTGCTGTGCACACATTTCCCGTGGGAGCGCAGAAGCAGGGAAGGTTAAAACGACCAAACAAAAGCCGCGTTACGCGGGAAGCTCCCACGGGACGACAGGAAGTCATTAGCTGGAACAGAAAAGCTGATGTCGGTGGCGAGTGACAGACAGACTCACATGCCCAGACACCCGAGCTTATCCGGGTCAGGCGATAAGCACGAGAAGGACTTGTTTTGGAGCCACGAGACCTCTAGCCTGGATCAGGTAAGAGACATGAGTGTTTATTATTCATCGTTTATTAATTCACATCAAATGAAAGAATAAACATTGCTCGCGGCTGTTTGGTGCCCTTTTTTGTCATCAGAAAGCAAATCTGCTGTCTTTTGACTCTTCCGGACGGGCTTCCTCTGCGTACTCACTCACTGGCTGTTAACTGCAGCGGTCTGGAATCGAACAACGGTCGCCCGCAGCTAAATCCGCTCCTAAAAGTTTTAGGGGGATGTCATTTTCAGGCGCCGGCGCTGCCGTGGAACAGCCTGACACGCATCACTTGGTTTGGGTTTTGATAAAAAGAGGAAGCCAAGGCGGCTAAGAAGCCTCCACGCTGGCTGAAGGATGCGCTGATCCGTTTAAAGACGGCGAGCCGCAGAGAACATCCCGGCTAACGCCGCAAAGCCCTCCCCTACCCACAGGTAATCGACTCGGCCCGGCTTGGGTCACAGGACCTAAAATGGCCGCTCATCGGGCTTTGAAACGGGCTCTCTGCCGGCCGTGCCGGGCGCTGGGCAATGTCGGATTCCGTGATCCCGCCCGCCGCTAACGAGCCTTTTGGGACCAGAGTGAGAGAAATCACAGGGCGAGGTGGATCAGGGAGCAAACGGCTTCGCAGAGTGGATAACGTGCTGGTGGGATTGCTTTCAACACAACAGCGCCGCAGAGGCGAGGTTCTGGTGTTCTGGTCTCAGACGGCGGAATATTGCCCTTCGTGCTTCCGCTACCGCGAGAATCGCATGCAAACAGGAACGATGCACAACGAGAAGGTACGAGAAGAAGAAAATGATGAGACAAAAAACTCCGCCGTCAGGGCGCCCATTCAGCATTCCGGTGCCAGCCGTGCTTGTCGGCCATGTTGTTCCATCAGCACAAAGCGAGCCGAGCGGCACAAAGCTCCTAATGAGTTGCAGAAAGCGAAATTAGACACAGGCCGCATCTTTTGGCGTGACGCGAGGCGAGGAAGAGGAGTGGGCTCTGAGGTCACAAGCACGCCCAGGAAGCGAAGCTCAGCATTGAAAGTAAACGCTGCTGCTGTGGAAACTTCATCTCCCCCCCGTCGGATCTTCTGACCTAAACTACCTTCTCGTCCAAGCTGCAAAGAAGCTGAAAGCCCATTGGCCGGGAGCATGTCCGCTGATGCGTCGTTTTTGAATAACGTGGATGTCATTTTTCTTTCCTTTTCCTTTTTAACGTCGTATTTTTACGATTAAAAATATGAGCTTTGACCCCGGCCCAAGGTCACACAAGTCCCCCGTGTATATAGCTGTCCGAGGAAATGCCTGTTAAGATGGAGTATTCAAATCATCAGATTTCCAGAACCAAAGAAAAAGATTGTAATATTACGGGAGTAAAGCCCGAACTTTACGGGCCTGAGACAGCTAGGGGGGTTACTTTCCTCATAAAATTCCCACTTTTTTTCCCATGAAATTGGGAAAATTCTGACTTTTTGTAAAATTCCAACTTTTTTCACGTACAAATTATGACTTTTTCTCATTAAAATTACTTTTTTTTCTCGTAAAATTGCAACTTTTTCGTCCTGAAGTTACAACTTCTTCTCATAAAATGACTTTTTAAAAAAATGTGACCCTAATATGCCGTCGTAAGACGGAGCCGCCTGCAAGTAATAAAAACAATCTGTATGCTGGAGCCTATCACAGCAGGTGAGGGGGTACACACTAAACTGGTGGCCAGCCAATCCCAGGGCAGATTTATTACACCTAAGGGCACCTATGGGTAATCATAACATAGAAGTCATGAGAGCGTAAGAAGACAAATGGAATTGGAGTCAGACATCCGACACTTTGCACCCACTGGACTGGGAACGCAAGATAAGATGGGAAGCGCCCGAAAGTCCTGCCGGGGAGCACGTTGTTGGACGGCAAAATGATTTTCCGTGCCGCCGTGTCGTGTTCCCGCATCAAAAAGGCTTTCAGCGGGTCGGCGGTGCCGCCTCATCCCTGCTCTTCCATTCAAATCCTCTCCTCCTCCCCCTCGCTGGTTTTTTTCCTACCTCTCTTTACTTTGCCGCTGACACGCCGACAGCTGCGAAATAGGAGGACAAAATAAATAAATCACTGCCTCTCAGAGTCCCGATAAGGAGGCCGGGTCGAGGCGCCTTTGCCGCATATTTACCCTGCTCTGTCATCCGCCGACAATGACATCTTTTTTTTTTTTTTAACCCTCCCCACGCCGGGGGCTGCCGGTACGGCGCTGAAACGACCTTTAACCCGCCCCCAGACCCGACATCATCCAGAAGTGCGCCGCGGTAAAGATGACACGATGTCGGGCATGGGGATAAATAAGTCACATGCCGGCGCCGTGACACCCGAGGAGACGAGGCGGGATGAGGGGCGTGACGATGACGGGAGGGGAGCGAGAGAGACGAGCGAGATGACGATGATGAGCTCGGAGGCCACAGACTATTTTAAGACTTCCCAAAAGTCAGGCTCAAACGTGCCGCGTCATTTTATTTGACTTTTTAGCTTTTCAGCTCACTCGGTTACACCGAAACATGCGGGCTTTGTACTTTACACTTGCAGCACGTTTTCCGTTGTCTCAGAAATAAATACATCACATTATTTATACTCCACATATTTAATGCTAATGTATGCAGTTTTTCTGCCTTTAGGATTTAAAATACACATAAGTATGTTCACGAGCCTAAACATTATAAGTTATTATATTAATGAAAAAAGAATAGGAATAAAAACACGACGATATTAAATTATTTTCCAACGCAATGTAACGCGTCTACCTCTAAACGAACGTCGCGTGCCGCTCCGTGCCCGTACAAATAATTCACGCACTAGAGAGAATAAATCAAATGACAGCTTGGCCTGCTTCTCTCCGCGCGGGAGCGTGATACGAGCCGACGCGAGGCTGCACGAGTCTGCACGCATCAGCAATCAAACGCGCTTTTGGCCCTCGCGTGCGCGCGTGACGATGTCGCCTGTGTCGTCCGTACAGAGGTCGCACGCTCCAGCTAGCAAAGCAAAGCGCGCACACACACACAGATGATTATGTAGCATACGGCTGCAGTTGGTACCCCACCAGAAAGGTGCCTTGCTTTTCGGCACGGCACTTCGGCACCCTTTCAACGTCTAACAATAGAAAATCCCCCCAAAACAAACAAAGTGCTGCAGAAAAAGTCTGACTCTTTTGTTGTGTTTGCAGGACAGATGAAAGCGGCACCGAGGTCCGGTTCCAGCAGGACTCAGCCTTGCATGACGGACCCAAACAGCCTGACAAGGCGCCGTGTTTCCTCCCAGATGTCCTTTAAGGAAAGCTTGACTGCGAGCGTTTAAAAATGCAAGCAGAGGGGTCAGCACGGGCCCGCCGCCTCGGAGAATCAAAGATGTGCCGGCACGGCTGGATGCGTCCGTGTTGCCACTCAGGCGACGTGGAGGAGACAAAAGGTCGTAGCCGTGCGGGGACGCGGCGGGACGCTAATGCTTTATCACGCTCCAAACAGGACACTAACCACGGGGGGGAAAAAAAGTTTAGTATAGTTTAAGGGGCTTTAGGACGCACGTGATTCCAAAATTCCTGCTGCTCACGCTGAGGTCTTGTGGGTTTAAAGTATAATCCGGGAAAATCCCCAAATAATAAACAACCCAAGTAGAACTTTCCTACTTGAGCGGAAGCACTGCAGATAAAATAAACGCCACAGTGATAGAAAAACCTAACCTAAAAGCTAACATGCTTAAAGATAATAACAATAATAATAATAATGATTTCGATTTTATAGCCCTTTTCAAGTCACTTTCACAACGATTCATTCTCCAGTCACACACTGCTGGTGGTATTCTACGTCTGGAGACACAGCTGCCCTGCGGTAGACTGACAAAAACATGGCTGCCGATTCGCGCTACGGCCTCTCCCGCCTCCAAACATTCATTCGCATCCAGACACCAGTGTGGGCAGCGCCGGGGGCAAAGTGGGTGACGTATCTTTCCCAGCACAACAACAGCACAACACGTAACAGCTCTGATGTTACGTGTGGTGTCATATCTGTGACAAAGTCTGCACCTTTAAGAGGCGGGGCCTGGGAAGTGACGCATGTGACGTCGGCAAGCTACCATATGGTTGCTGAGTGGTTAGCATGGTTAGCAGCGTGGAGAGTGGCAGTGGCCGGCAGCAGCTCCTGTGTGACTGTTCACTCTGCTATTACAGCGGTGTTGTGTCGGGAACAAGACGATAGCTACCAGGTACCACGTTTAAGCCGTCCTATGGGCTCACTGAAGATGTCCATCATGAAGGTGGCGCTATGCACCGTCACATGACCCCAGCTTTGTTTGGAATATCCGCCATTTACACGCTCGCTGCCGGAAGGATGCGCCGCCGTGACCAGATGAAATGTTTCATTAGCGACACCGCCAAGCGCCGGCGCCATCGAATCCTCCGAGTTTATTCCGGAAACAGCCTTGAGGCGCGTCTGCACGTGAGCTCGTCATTGATTACATCGAGCTAGCGCTTGCTAACTGACAGGCTGCAGGGAGAGCACACGGAAGATGGGAAATGGATGAACCCAAACCAATGGGGCTCCAACGAGAACAGAAATCAGCGAAACTCGGGTCTTTGCCGTGAGCCAGAGAAAGCCGAGTCCTCGTCCACCCCTGAGTCAGTCACACTCAAAGGTTTGTCGAGCACACGTGAGTGACCGAGTCTCAAGTCTTCATCCACCCGTGAGTCTTGGTTGCGCGCCCGAGAGTCAGTAGAAACTTTGAGCATCCACGAGTCAGTAGAAAGAGAGTCATTGGCACTCATGAGTCAGCGAAACTCGTGTCTTCGTCAACCCATTGGTCAGTGAAAATCTTTGGCACCAGAAAGTCAGTGAAACTTGAGTCTTTGTAAGTCCAAAAACACGAGTCCTCGTCAATCCATGAGTCAGTGAAAGTTGAGACTTTGCCGAGGACCTGTGAGCAAGCTAAATATGAGTCTGGTAGAGCCCCGCCTCTCGCCCAAAGTCAGCTGGGATAGGCTCCAGCATACCCGCGACCCTAACGAGGATAAGCGGTACAGAAAATGAATGAATAAATGAATAGAGCTCCCACAAGTCTGTGAAACTTGGGTCTTCGTCGAGCACTCACGAGTCGGTGAAAGTTGAGTCTTGGGCACTCACGAGTCGGTGAAAGTTGAGTCTTGGGCACTCACGAGTCGGTGAAAGTTGAGTCTTGGGCACTCATAAGTCGGTGAAAGTTGAGTCTTCGTCGAGCACTCACGAGTCTGTGAAAGTTGAGTCTTGGGCGCTCACGAGTCTGTGAAACTTAGGTCTTTGTCGAGCCCCCACGAGTCTGTGAAATTTGGGTCTTTGTCGAGCACTCACGAGTCTGTGAAACTTGGGTCTTCGTCGAGCACTCACGAGTCAGTGAAAGTTGAGTCTTGGGCACTCACGAGTCTGTGAAAGTTGAGTCTTGGACACTCACAAGTCTGTGAAACTTAGGTCTTTGTCGAGCACCCACGAGTCTGTGAAACTTGGGTCTTTGTCAAGCACTCACGAGTCTGTGAAACTTAGGTCTTTGTCGAGCACCCACGAGTCTGTGAAACTTGGGTCTTTGTCGAGCACTCACGAGTCTGTGAAACTTGGGTCTTTGTCGAGCACTCACGAGTCTGTGAAACTTGGGTCTTTGTCGAGCACTC